>JALJCO010010883.1:0-549514 GCA_023101725.1 Atherinomorus stipes
GTGTCGTAGCGCAACCCTTCCGGTAGCTAATCAGAAGTGCTGTTCGTTAAGAATAATAGAAGAGAACTAATGTTGACTTCTGCCATCGAACAGACCTTAAGTGTGGATGTCAGCAGCGTGGTGTTTGCAGTCAGGCACCTCGTTGGTCAGCCTGCTAGCAGTGGCTGAGCCAAGATGATGCAGCGGTGAAGAATCACAGACGCGTCGCTTAAGGTTACACGTTTATTACAATATAACTGGTCAAATACGGCAAAGGACTGTGTCTTCAGACCCTGTAAGTGTCTCAGCGGTCAAAACGGAGTCCCCAGGTCCAGCTGTCTGTAGTCCGCGCTCGCTCACGTTCTGAAGGACCCCCTCTTCCTGTTTACTGTGATGCTTTATAGGAGCCTGTCAGAACCCTCCCCACCTGTCATTCAGTCTGTAGTGAGTCGTCTGTGAATGACACGTCAGCTTGGGATCTAGGTTCATAATTTGTCATGTCGCCCTAATTTATCAGTCGTCCTTGTCCTTGTCATAATCTTAACAGTATATATCTATAGAGTCAGACTGTCGCCCCGACACTCCCCCCTCAGTGACGTAATTCACGTCACTCACCCAGTCGAACTAGATATGTGTCATTTACCCAAACCCTCATTAACTAACTAAATCAAATTCAAGTCCCCATAATCAACTTAAACATAAATCACCCCAAGTCACCCTACCTTACTGTTACCCGTCAGTCTTGACACAGCCCTTGCCAACAATCAATTACATATTAAATCAAAAATAGGAAAGATAGAGAAAGTAGAGGAGGAAAGACAGAAAATCACAAAATCACATCCTAACGTGTAACCTTATAAAAGATTTGTTTACAGGTACGCAAATCGGTATGCGTTTACATTACAATCATTGTGGACACAAGAAGGAAACATTCAACAATCAAAAACAATCAAACAATAATCAAAACAGAATTACTGGCTAATTGATCCTTAGCTGTAGGAAATTATATGATTAACACTAATCAATGTGTATGTTATTAACCTTATGATCAACAAATATCAAGTTAACTCTATGATTAACAAATTCATAATGAGTAACAAATTCAATGTGTATGCAGGTAACACTATGATTAACAAACCCATAATGATTAACAATTAAATTGTATGCAATTAGCTGATCAACCAAAACATAACGAAAACTCAATGTGCATGGAATCTAACTGATTAATAGAACTCAATGTGTCTGAAATTAACTCTATTGATTAACAATTTACTATACCACCTACCAACTCAACATGCACGCAAGCAATTCCACCACTTACCCAAATCAAAGTGTGTGAGTTAACAATACTGATTAATAAAATCAACAGGAACCACTAAAATGTGTGATGCACAAACTGAACTTTAGTCAAGTACCACTAAATGAAAAATTGATGTGAAATAAAGATGACACAAACTAGAAAAGTGTGTGTGAAATTATTCTTTAGCTGAAACCAAAACCTTGAAATCTTTAACTTTATGTGAAAACACCAATTATCCTCCTGGAATGATTCTTGTAGAAATGCAGCATTTGGATAGTAATTTCTTGGCCCCTTGTCAGTCATAGACTGAATTTCCTGTAGCTCGAACAACCACCCCCTCAGCCACATAATGAGACTATGTCGGCTGAGGAAAGCAGATCCAACATCCAGTGTGCAATAGCAAAGCAGATTATGCAGAGATTTGTAACTTTATTTTGCAGCTGACATGTTACTGATGTGTCTTCTTGCACCGCCTCAACAACGGCTCTTTGTAACCTGATGCCTCAGCACAGGCACAGGTTTAAAGGTGATTATCACCACCCATCTCCACAGGTGTCAACCTTCTTCAAATTTCTGGACACATTTTGAGCAGTGAACAGCACAGCGAGTGATGACGCAATCCAGGCTGCATCCTTATTTTGTCGTGGTGAACAACATACAGTGTTGCCATGTCAGCTGTTCTGTTGACCAGTTGTGGACTGATTTCCTTTCCGGACGGTTTGATTCAGCAGTGAACTGCAAGCAGAAAAAGACAACAGCTTACCACAGATACACAAATACATGTAATGTAGTTTTTATTTCTAATTGGATTAACGTTACTCCCCGGAGTGAAAAGTTGTTGTTCGTCCAGTTCGGCTCCTTCCCGGCGTCCTCCGCGATCCTTTCCATTTCCTTCGAAACGGTCCCGAATCTTCTCCTTGGTTATGGTGAACTTTCCTCCTTCCTCTGTGTGGGTGGAATTTTCTGCAACACTATTACACTTTTCCATTGTCTGATGAAAAAGACTGCAAACAGGTCAACAGCTATGACCTCTTTACACAAAAAAATTCAGGTCTCCTGCAGTTCTGTGTTCTGTGGCTTCAGGCCAAAGAGAGAAACGGCAAAATACTGTCAAAAAATTACAGTTTCTGTTTTCACTTTGATGACATGTTACAGAAATCCACCCGGAGGTTGTAGAAAAGTCCTTTTTGGCACAAGCAGTCGACCTGGGAAAGGCACAAACTTTTCCTGGATTGCTGGTCAGACAGATGTAACATCTTTACAATTGCAGCTCTCCTGAAGAGCATCAGATCATCAGCTCAGTTCAGTTCAGAGTTTCATGGGCGTGCCCATGTATGGGGGACCGCTGAGACACAGTACTAGGAATCCGAAAACACAGTGACATCTTTACCTTCCGACAGTGTTAGAGCTCGGATTACTGCGGTTAATTCGGCTCGTTGGGCTGAACACGCATTCGTTAGTTTCGCGCTTTCAAGCAGGTGGAAATTGTCGTTTTTACGGTCATACTGAACGATCGCATAACCCGATTCTAGGCCTTCTGTTGAACGATAACACGACCCATCTGTGAAAAGCAGAGATTCATTATCATTTAGTGATATTGCTTTCAGATCTGGTCTAAGTTTTGTGTTCTGTTCACATTCAGCTACACAATCATGAGGTTCTCCATCACCTGGGAGGGGAATCAAATCTGCTGGGTTTTTTTGTTTTACACACTTTGATGGTTACGTCTGGGTACTCAAGAATCCGTTGGTAGTCAATGATTCTTTGGGGTGTAAGTGGGAATGCCCCTTTTTCCAACAGATTGACAACTTTGTGTTCCACTAAAATTTGGACATCATAACCCATGGTTAAAGTGGATGCACGTGAGTAAATCTGATGAACTGCTGCGAGGTATTGGTAGCAGGACGGCAGACCGAGTTCTATTGGGCTCAGCGCAGTACTGAAATAGGCTACACATTGTGGCTCTGCTCCAACACCTGTGTTTTGAGCTAAAACCCCACATGCATGGCCCTGTCTGCAACTGACATATAGAATGAACGATCTGTCATAGTTTGGGATCGCAAAAACCGGTGCTGTTTGGAGTGCAAGTTTTATTTCTTCAAAGGCCTGGTCTGCAAGAGGCGTCCAGGTCAGTGAAGCTCTCAACATTGTTGTCCCTGCGTTTTTTACCATATCTCTAAGCGGCTGTACAAGAACAGAGTAATGTTCGACCCACTCCCCACAATACCCCGTCATCCCAAGGAAAGTTAACATCTGTTTGACTGTCTTGGGTTTTGGTGCACTGCTGATCGCTTCAAGATTTGATTGCAGAATTTGTTTTTTCCCTTCAGAAATTTTTCGGCCCAGGTATTTGATCTCTGACTGACAGAATTGCAGTTTTTTGTGAGACTCTGTCCCTGCTCAGCTAAGTAGCTGAGGAGGTTGCAGGTGTCTGTGAAATATTGGTGTTTGTCAGTACTGGCTGCGAGCATCATCACAATAAGGAATTACAACGCTCGTGAGTTTTAACTGACGTTCTCGAGGTTCTGTCTCAGTTCCTTTGTGAACTCCGCAGGTTAGTTCACAAAGGTCTGTGGCATCCTCATGTACTTCAAAACGACTTCCGAACTGAAATATGAACAGTTACTGGGAAACTTAACTGACTTTTATGCTAAATAAATTAGACAATGCTTCATTTTTCAAAACTATACATGTTTTAACAATTTCCTCTCATATTTTTTGAATGTGAGTCTGTACAGGGTTCTTCATGGGAGCGTGCAAAGCTTTTTTTAGTTTAACACTCACCGGTTGCGCAGATTTTATCTCGCCGACGTCTGAGTCCAATTTCACCCAACTTACTTGGTGCATTGGATAATATTTGGAAACGAAGTTTCGCTTGGTCGTCGTCAGCGTTCGATTGGTACGGTAAATTGCTATTGTTGGAGTCGCTTCACCTCTGCAAGAGACAGACAACTTTAGGAATTCTTTCATTTGTGTTTGTGAGACAAATGGTTGTTGTGTTTCAAAATAAGCTAATTCTCTAACTTCTACAATCATGGGATCTAAATGTTTTCATGTGTAGTTAATGTTAATGAACAGTGTGATGTGTGAGAAGCTGTTAGTCACATCTCTTTGAATACTCAGACATTTTCACTCCAATGGCTGTCACACAGATTTCTCAGGCCAGTCTTTTGGGGTTCTGTGTCAGCTGGAAAGTCTTTCAGGGTTACATGAAGTGAGCAGCGTGGTTTTTCTTGCTTCAGGGCAATTGTCCATTATGAACTTTGTCCAGGCTTCAGTGGCTGAAACAATAGGAGATGTTATTTCACCCAACCAACAGATAAGAGCAGATTCTTTTTGACACATCATGGCATATGGCTGTTCGATTGTCTGCAGTCTTGTGCCTTCGTTTGTGCACAAAATTGCCATGTTCAGGGGGCAGGATGCATTTCTGCCAAGCAGGTTTATCAGTGCAGTGTCACTCACAGTCAGCTGAACAGTCACCGTTCTGTCCTCACTGGGACAGGAATCATGAGGGGGTGTAACTGAGTCTTTTCTGCAAACCCCGATTGTGGACACCTGCTGTCTGCACCGTGGGACATGTGGATGTGGTCGTGGTTGTCAAAACCAGGCTGGTGGCCCCCATAGGTGTTTTGGGCCTCTGGGTGTCTCTGTGTGGACACTGCCTCCACATGTGACCTGGCTGGTCACATGTCGTTGCATCTCACAGGTCCTCTGCTGGTTTGTACCTGTGGTTGAAGGTTGGCCACACCTCTGCGTCTTGGTTCTGCATTGTTGTTGGGCTTGGTTGTGCTGGACAGAATCTGCAACATGATCCACATTTGATCAGCTGGCACTGTAAAATGCCTACAGTGACATTCAGTCTGTCTTTGGCTGGAAGAGGAAAAGTCCTTTCTTTGTGTCTGGGTCTTTGGTCAGTGAGATGTGACCATCTGTGTTGCATTGCTGTGTGCTGTGTTGTTGTAAGCATCTGTGTTGCTCCACTAATAAGAATAAGATAGGACAGAGAGAAGTTTGTGTGTCATCTGTTATCTGTAGCCAAGCAAGATCTTCATTGCATGAGCGTGCACGTGAAAACATGTGGGTAAGTGGTGTACAGTAGATGTATGTGTGTTATCTGTAATGGAGCCTGTGTGTGGCTTATCACCACCTGTGACCTTGTGTCAGAGGCTGTGTCTTGGAAACCTGCTACTTGTAAAAAGATTCATTCTAGTGCGTGCTGCTTCTTTTTGATGTAAAGCTTTCTGATTTTCTGCTTTTTCTGCCATGTTTCTGAAATAATTCCAAAATTTGTACGTCTCTTTCATCAATTTTTCTTTGCATTTTTGTTTTTTGGCTGCAGTTATTCCGGTTATGGGCGTGTTTTTTAATGATTTTTTCAGTTCAGCACAGACGCATCAATCGTAAGTACCATATTTTTTTCCAATAGGTGGCGCTGTTTTTTGTTCTCATCCACCTAGTGAAGAATTTTGTAATTTCATATTTCAACAATGGAAATTTACTGGCTAGAATTTCTACTGCTGTCTGAGATATTTTGTTCATTTTTGCTTTATCGGAGTCTGCCATTTTGTCGTCCTCGAACACCGGAGAGGCACTCTGACACAGAAAATTGTTTTTCTGCTAGACAAAATATCTGTCCAGTGCTCGACATCAACAAAATACACACTCTGTCCCCCTCTTCTTCCCCGAGAATTTCTACAGGGAAGAAAGATAAGGGTGGAAAAATTCTTATAGCTGTAGCACTGTCCCGTGGAAAACTCACACAGACTTTTTCTTTACTTTACTTTAAAATCTAAAAAAGAATCTAACAATCTAAAAAGAAAAATCTAAACACAATTCTAAAATTTACTTTCAAATTTACTTATTCTTTTAAGCAAAATTTATTTATTTATTTATTTTTTTCCCAGCACTTGCACAAATTTCACTCAGAGTTTTTTTTGCTTTGTTCATATAACATTGACTTTTCTTAACAATTGACAAACCCAAATGTTTCAGAAACTCCAGTTATTTTTTCTTTTATTCAAGATGGTTCTGTCAGGCACAGTCTCTTCCTTTACCGAAACATTTTAAACATTTTCATATGATTTTTTTGGGATTAACACAAACTTCATTGCTTTTTTTTTCTTTTCACTTTACTTTAACTATTCTCTTTATTTTATTTCTCCATGTGAAATGTTTCCTCCATCAGCTTTTTGATACCGAAATTAACGCTACTTATTAACTCCGTCATCAGACCGAAACTTTAAATTTACATGCGTCTACAAACACCATCTATACGCAAGCTTTTAACTCATGAGTATACGTGTAAATTTGTGTTCCTACAAACATGCAAATTTAAATCAAAAGTTTTTTCCAACGTTTTATCAAAAACAAAAAAATTTCCCTAATGCCCAAATATTTTTTCTCAATGTTTTTATGTAAAACAACTGACTTTTCCGGAGGCCGGATGCCCAATTTCTTCACTCAATGCTTTTTTCTTTAGCAACAAACTTTCCCTGATGCCCAATTATTTTTCCTCAATGTTTTTATGTAAAACAACTGACTTTTCCGGAGGCCGGATGCCCAATTTCTTCACTCAATGCTTTTTTCTTAAGCAACAAACTTTCCCTGATGCCCAATACTTCACTCAATGCTTTTGATTTCTGTTCAATTTGTAGCAATTTGTTACATATAAGTTCACGTGCGCCGATGTGTAATCTTACACCTATCCACAACACCATCCATACGTAAACTCTCATGCATTACAAGAACAGTATTGCAACATATAAGTTTAGACAAATGGGACGTCTCCCTAGTAACCTTATATGCATTTCATTTTGGCAACATGCAAGTTTCGATTAGATCAGTCATTTCAAACATGCAAACCACACACCTACACACGCGATCTCACACGCGAAACTTCAATTCAATCCAACATGTACTGAGACACCATCCAAATGCAAACCTATGTGTTTTTCATTTTCACAACACACACGTTCACATCTAGACCCGTGTCCCCGCAAACATGCAGTTGATGATTATTAGGGTCATCACACCCTGTCCTGATTTTCGGACACAGATCACATGGAGTAACACTTCTAAGCACTATGAAAATACCGTATTTTGTTTATTTTTGTATTGCTAAACCCCAGGTCTATACCTGTTTTCTTTTGGCTGTGAAGTGTTTTCTTTTTACCTTGAATCTCTGCTCTTCATTGATAGGTAAATATATTATCTTTCTTACCGTTTTCCATCCGTATTAAAGATCCGTTACCGACCTCTGATCTAGTCTTCAAAACACTTGGGGAAAGTTTCGGACCTTCGCGTCGTAGTCCGTGTGTTTTCCTCGGTTCGTGGACAGAAGCAGAAAAGACAACAATTAATTCTCTATATTCCCACGTCGATGGGTCACCATTATTCTGTCGTAGCGCAACCCTTCCGGTAGCTAATCAGAAGTGCTGTTCGTTAAGAATAATAGAAGAGAACTAATGTTGACTTTTGCCATCGTACAGACCTTAAGTGTGGATGTCAGCAGCGTGGTGTTTGCAGTCAGGCACCTCGTTGGTCAGCCTGCTAGTAGTGGCTGAGCTAAGATGATGCAGCGGTGAAGAATCACAGACGCGTCGCTTAAGGTTACACGTTTATTACAATATAACTGGTCAAATACGGCAAAGGACTGTGTCGTCAGACCCTGTAAGTGTCTCAGCGGTCAAAACGGAGTCCCCAGGTCCAGCTGTCTGTAGTCCGCGCTCGCTCACGTTCTGAAGGACCCCGTCTTCCTGTTTACTGTGATGCTTTATAGGAGCCTGTCAGAACCCTCCCCACCTGTCATTCAGTCTGTAGTGAGTCGTCTGTGAATGACACGTCAGCTTGGGATCTAGGTTCATAATTTGTCATGTCGCCCTAATTTATCAGTCGTCCTTGTCCTTGTCATAATCTTAACAGTATATATCTATAGAGTCAGACTGTCGCCCCGACACACAGCAACAAACAGCTCTGGTCAAAGTATTAAATCACATAAGACTGAATACTGATTCTGCTCATGATTCAGTCTTGCTGGTTTTGTGGGTCTTCAGGGTGGCATTTAAACCCAGGGATCAAAAAACCTTTTTTCCTGGGGGAAAATGGGGGTTGTTTTTTTGGAGCAGTCCTGTTTAGAAGGTCAGTGTCATTTTGTTGAAAGGGGCTGCTATGCATCTAAGAATGCCCATGATTTGTGGAGTACCCCAGGGGTCAGTTCTTGGACCTCTTCTATTCAACTTTACTACAATTAAAACAAAACTGAGAATATTCTGTTCGGTAACAAAGAGAAGAGGGTCTGCACAGGTAAATATCATGAGACTCAGGCTCCTAAAATCATAGGATATACACCTAGCAAGGCTCTTGGATTCAAGGATCCAGGTCAGGGAGTCCAGACCAGAGATCAGACTAAACATGAAGAATTTAGAGAAGCCCCATCACTGTCCAGTCTTTAAAGCCCGCCTGAAGACCCAATTTTATGCTCAGGCTTTTGATGTAGCATGAAACTCTTATTTTATTGTTTTTATCGCTTTTATTGTCCTGTTATTGTTTCTGATTTCACATTGCACTTCATTCTGTTTTATATTTTGTTTCAACTGACATGTTGAAGAGCTATATAATACTGTAAAGCTAAGTTGAGAAGCAGCATTTAGCTGTTATGCGGCAAACAAGTGGAACAAACACACTGGAAGTGAAGATTAAATTTCATTAACTGTAGATACTTAAAATCCATATTTAAAACATTTCTTTTCTAAAGGGCTTATGCAATTATTCTGCGGTAAAGTGTTTTTTTTTTTATTATCTAGACTGTTGCTTGCGTTTGATCATTTTAATTAAGCTGTCATACTGTATATAACTATCATTATTTTGTTTCTCTTTATTTTCATTATCCACATTCAAATGCTTTTTCAGCACCAATCTGTAATAGTTTTAATGTTTTAAGTAAATCACGGAAGTGTCTTGTACATGAAATATGCTATACAAATAAACTTGCCTTGCTTGTTTATTGTTATTTTCATGGCAAACACTGAAGTAAATATACAACAATAGCCGCGGCCATGCCACCGTGAGCACAGAGCAATATGACTGTGATTTGTCTTTAACTTCATCAAAGGAGGATTTTAATAATTTCTTACCTTTGTGTCCTTTTTGTCTGGAAGTGGTGAGGAGAAGCCTTCAGTGTTTTCTATTGGAATCCAGGTATCATTCTACTGGCAGGTGAATAAAACCACATAACACTGATGTAAGGTGGTTTATGTTTATCCTTCAGAAAACTCCTGATTATATTAATCATTACTTTCAAAAAGTTAAGTCTACCTACCGTTAGAAAGTCATTGCTCCGGTTCTTTAGCTCTGGAACCTAAAATAGGAGAATAATGTACTTTGATAAAGAATGTATCCATCACTTTCACTTCTGTACAGTTTCTAAGTGGTGTGTTTGATCACGGCAAGGACGTAGACTTGGACTTAAAATAGATTAGTTTACTTTAAACACACCAGAAGAGCTTCAGCAAGATAAAATTGACCCTAATTTCATTTTCCTTCAAATAAGATGAGATTTCCACTTTTTGTGCAACTTGTAAGTCAATGTTTTATCACAGAAAGATTTCAATTCCTTGGTGAGTAAAGTGAAATTCAGACATCTAAACTACTGCAAAGAGAGCAGCAACTTCTAATTCTATGGCAAGCAGAGGATAAGAAATGTCTAATATTTGATTCGAATTGGAGGTCAAATTTAATCAGATAAAAGACAAGAACATAAAATGGACATAATGAAATAAGTTTTTATTCGTCTACGCACCTTTGAGGAGTTGATTGTCATGTTGTGTCCCTCCAATGGTGTGGTCTCCCCATAATCTTCCTGAAAATTTGATGTTAGAAGGATTTTTAAAATTTAGTCACTGAAAATTATCTTGAGTTTTTAATCAAGTAAAATGAGAATTAGATGAGTAAATTTTGAATTGAACAGAATTTCTCAACAATTTTCTCTGAATGTGAACATAACAAAGGCAGTAGAGCACATAACTCAAATTTATAGGATAATCATAAAAGGGTAATTTCCTGTTGAATTTGCTTTTCCCATCAGCCTTTGTGGTTGTGTCCCTTTGCAGACACTAGCTGTGTTCAAAATCGCTCCCTATCACGAATGTAGTGCACTATATAGTGAGCACGCCATTTTGTAGTGTTGTTCAAATTCTTTTTTTTTTTTTTCTTTGAGTAGCACCTATCTGCAGCCGGGCCACTACAAACCACGCCCACCGTTGGAGTGAGTGGAACCTAACCCTAACCCCTTCCTAACCCTAACCCCTTCCTAACCCTAACGACCACCCGCCCACAAACTACGCCCAATTTCACAGCAAACCACGCCAATTTCATGACACACCTCTGGGTCTGTGGCTGCAGTTGGGTATACTTGACAGCCAGACAAACGTTGAACGCGCAGCTCGTCTCCCCCACAAGCACCCCCTTGAGGCTTTGTACCCGAATTTCTCGCATTGAGCACTTAGAAACAGTATTAGAGACCACCACAGTGAAGAAAGATCAGTTCATTATACACATCAGGCAATTGTAAGAGCATGTGGAGGAAAGTATTTAACATTTAAACTTGAGCAATGCACCTTTAAGCAATATGGTAGAAAATGCTCCTGGAAAACATCATCCACCCTGCCTTGAAGTTGATGTAACTACCAACATTATTTGATCTCAACTCATAAAATGAAGTGAGCAACTTAGAAAGTTTATCTAAATCAAATAATTACATTTTCAAGTTGCATTTATGTTTTAAAGTGGTGTTGAAAGATCCTCTGAGTTACTTTTTTAGAGTGAAGTGAATCAAAAACTGATCTCCAAATCTTTGCAAGTTCATTCCAAGAACCTTGAACAACCCAATGAGACCGACAGAAAATGTAAGGAAAGAAAAAATAGTAGAGTTATGTTTAGATTATTTTTTATATGAAGCACATGGATTTTTTTGCATTTGCCTCAAAATTTTGCCCCATTTAAAGGAAAAAAGAAGTTTTCCAACAGTAAAAGATTATAACCAAGAAGCATTGCTATAACCAAGAAATCATAAGAAATAATCCACCGATATACATTTTTTTCCTATGCTGTACAGGCTATTTTCTTTACCTTATCCAGATTTATCGGTTTAGGGTCCTGTGCCATAGCCAGAACGTATCCAAACACACAGAGCAATGCGAGCCCCCTCATCTTGAAGTCTTGGAAACCGACTGTTAAAATCTAATTTATAGCGATATTATCAGCGGTGGGGTTCAGTGTTGTGCTTCACATCAAAGTCCAGCTTACACAGCAAATTTGTTTGTTCCTACTTTTTCATTGATTTCCTGAACATCTTTTTTTAACTGCAAGAGACCATGCAGTTTGGTTTATTTAAAACACACACGCACTCACAAATTTTTCACTAACCCCAAAATTCAACGGGAGAACTAAAATCCAAAAAGATAAAGTAAATGCAATTATAGATGAAACATGGTTACTTACAAATAAAACTAAATCCAACTCAGCCAAAGAAGCCTGACCTAACAAAATGATGGACGTTGTGTTTGACCTTTGGTTTGACGACATCATACACCACAACATTGTACACTTCTTTCTTTGATTATGTTAATCAGTGTGTGATGTACACTGTTTTACATTTCATTAGATTTGTCTTTTAACATGCAATAATCTTAATCCCTGCCTTCAAGGATGTTTTATCATGTCCCATTATTGCACTTTTTTTTTTTTTGTAAATTTGAATTGTAATATTTTCTACTGTTTCATTTTACATATTTTTCCTACTTTTACACTGAGTTTACACTGCTGCTTGTTGCTATGACACCTGTATCTTCTGTTCCATGGGAATAATAAAAAAAAAAACGTATTTTGTGTTGGGAGGAAACATGTAAAACCTGCAGAACAGTGGCATTGAATACCAGAGTTCAAGGCTCCTGGTATAAAATGAACTGTGCCTTCTGCAGTAAAACCATGTTCATGCAAGACAGCGCACCAACCCATGCTGCAAATATACCTGAATCTTTCACTTTTATAGCTGCAAAGAGAGAAAGATTCATGATATGGTTAGCAATGAGCCTGTGAAGCATCCATGCAAGAAAAATCCAGGATCTGGTTCCCCTTAAATGAGGTTCAGGCAGAAACTGATCATGGACTTCTAAATTTGATGGATAAGTCTTAAAGGTGATATCAAAGAAAGGGTCCTTTGTTGTACGATTTTTTTTTTGCTTGTTTTTATTGTTTTTTAGGTATATTGTGTCATTAGGAGCAAAGGTACACATTTTCAGTTCTGTACAACCTATTTAATGTTTTGAAACTGTCATGCAGAATCATCTGGAGCACTGTGTTATGAATGACCGGCAAAAATGGCCGTTTTCAATATTAGTAGTTTTGTTAAATAAAATCCAAACTATATGACCAAATATATTTTTAATCAAAATCATATCCACTGTCATTTGCATCGACTTATTCAGGAAAAATGAGCAAAAACAGTGTAAGCATAATAATTTGAAACCGTGTATTTCTGATGAAAAGAGGAGAAACTCATCCAAAAAGAAATATGAATTTAATCAAGTTGTAAATTAGGTTTGGTTTTCCTCAAAAGGTTTCTGTTTCTTAACCTAAGGCTTCTATTCTTCTTAAAATAATGCATTTACGGCCTGTAATCACTTGTTTTTATCATAATAGTTCCATTTTTGTATTTTTGGACATTGATTTTTTTTTTTTTTAAAAAAGGAAATCTAATGATCATATAGTTATCATGTTTACATCACACAAAGAAATGGAGAAACTTGAATGAGTGATGTTTGACAGAAATTCAGAGGGTGAGATTTCGGTTCGGGGGGGGGGGTTCGGGACACAGGGAGCTTCCTCTATCATTGGTGATTAGATCCTCTGACCAGATTCAGCCAGGAGAAGAGATGATGTTCAGACTAGATATCAACTTTTTTTCCCCATTGTTATAGTAAGAGCATTGGAGAAAGTTTTTTTTTTATTTTTCTCATGAATGACTGCTGATTTGCTGTCAACTTTTCTCACATAACAGGTTTTTATTGTTTAACAATGATTGTTACACTGCAGAATAATCATTTTTGTAAGTCACTTTCATCCCTCTTGTGAATCCTTCTGGTATCCAGCTCAGTCCACGTCTTTCTGCAAAATTAAAGTAGAAATTCAAATAAAATCCTTTGCTTGCTCTGTCTCTTAAAAATCCAGTTTTCAATGTTATCTCTAATGATATTCTACTTTGATATTTTTAAAAAATGGCTGCTGGGGGATCATTTCATACCTTGTTCACGTTTTCATCTGGTGGTGGAGATTGAAAACCAACGGTGTTCTGAAGAGGACCCCAGACCTCCATTTCGACTTCATGCTTCATTTGAGTTATGATAGATTATATTAGTTGCGGGACTTTCAGTCAACACTGCCTTCAGTTATTGAGTCATATAATGTAGATTTGTATGCTACACACACACACAACATGCACACTTACCTCTGGTTCGTCCTGGTTGTGTGGTTTAGGTGGTGCTGCAACTTCTGTATTGAGCTGAAATTGCAGTGAAAAACAATTTCATTAGAAATATGATCTAAAGGCTTGAATCAGCTTTTCTAAATCACCAAATCACACACTACTCTTTTAATCCTGAAATATTTTATAGCTTGTGAAGACTTCACTCTGTAAACTAGCACAAAGTCAGTATTACTGAGATTAATCATTACACTTTTAGTTTTCATAGTTTTTGGAGTTGCCATCCTTAAAGGAAGATTTTAACCATTTCTTACCTTTGTGTCCTTTTTGCCTGGAAGTGGTGAGGAGAAGCCTTCAGTGTTTTCTATTGGAATCCAGGTATCATTCTACTGGCAGGTGAATAAAACCACATAACACTGATGTAAGGTGGTTTATGTTTATCCTTCAGAAAACTCCTGATTGTATTAATCATTACTTTCAAAAAGTTAAGTCTACCTACCGTTAGAAAGTCATTGCTCCGGTTCTTTAGCTCTGGAACCTAAAATAGGAGAATAATGTACTTTGATAAAGAATGTATCCATCACTTTCACTTCTGTACAGTTTCTAAGTGGTGTGTTTGATCACGGCAAGGACGTAGACTTGGACTTAAAACAGATTAGTTTACTTTAAACACACCAGAAGAGCTTCAGCAAGATAAAATTGACCCGAATTTCATTTTTCCTTCAAATAAGATGAGATTTCCACTTTTTGTGCAACTTGTAAGTCAATGTTTTATCACAGAAAGATTTCAATTCCTTGGTGAGTAAAGTAAAATTCAGACATCTAAACCACTGCAAAGAGAGCAGCAACTTCTAATTCTATGGCAAGCAGAGGATAAGAAATGTCTAATATTTGATTCGAATTGGAGGTCAAATTTAATCAGATAAAAGAAGAAGATAAAAGACAAGAACATAAAATGGACATAATGAAACAAGTTTTTATTCGTCTACGCACCTTTGAGGAGTTGATTGTCATGTTGTGTCCCTCCAATGGTGTGGTCTCCCCATAATCTTCCTGAAAATTTGATGTTAGAAGGATTTTTTTTTTTTTTCAAGGACAGCAGTAATGGCAATGGGTAGAGAAGTGGACATTGAAAATGAAACAATGGCATAAAAAGGAAAACATGATTAATTGACTGAGACTGATTTTGAACGTTTTAAAATTTAGTCACTGAAAATTATCTTGAGTTTTTAATCAAGTAAAATGAGAATTAGATGAGTAAATTTTGAATTGAACAGAATTTCTCAACAATTTTCTCTGTATGTGAACATAACAAAGGCAATAGAGCACATAACTCAAATTTATAGGATAATCATAAAAGGGTAATTTCCTGTTGAATTTGCTTTTCCCATCAGCCTTTGTGGTTGTGTCCCTTTGCAGACAAGCTGTGTTCAAAATCGCTCCCTATCACGAATGTAGTGCACTATCTAGTGAGCACGCCATTTTGTAGTGTCGTTCAAATTCTTTTTTTTTTTTTCTTTGAGTAGCACCTATCTGCAGCCGGGCCACTACAAACCACGCCCACCGTTGGAGTGAGTGGAACCTAACCCTAACCCCTTCCTAACCCTAACCCCTTCCTAACCCTAACGACCACCCGCCCACAAACTACGCCCAATTTCACAGCAAACCACGCCAATTTCATGACACACCTCTGGGTCTGTGGCTGCAGTTGGGAATACTTGACAGCCAGACAAACGTTGAATGCGCAGCTCGTCTCCCCCACAAGCACCCCCTTGAGGCTTTGTACCCGAATTTCTCGCATTGAGCACTTAGAAACAGTATTAGAGACCACCACAGTGAAGAAAGATCAGTTCATTCTACACATCAGGCAATTGTAAGAGCATGTGGAGGAAAGTATTTAACATTTAAACTTGCGCAATGCTCCTTTAAGCAATATGATAGAAAATGCTCCTGGAAAACATCATCCACCCTGCCTTGAAGTTGATGTAACTACCAACATTATTTGATCTCAACTCATAAAATGAAGTGAGCAACTTAGAAAGTTTATGTAAATCAAATAATTACATTTTCAAGTTGCATTTATGTATTAAAGTGGTGTTGAAAGATCCTCTGAGTTACTTTTTTAGAGTGAAGTGAATCAAAAACTGATCTCCAAATCTTTGCAAGTTCATTCCAAGAACTTGGAACAACCCAACGAGATCGACAGAAAATGTAAGGAAAGAAAAATAGTAGAGTTATGTTTAGATTATTTTTTATATGAAGCACATGGATTTTTTTGCATTTGCCTCAAAATTTTGCCCCATTTAAAGGAAAAAGAAGTTTTCCAACAGTAAAAGACTATAACCAAGAAGCATTGCTATAACCAAGAAATCATAAGAAATAATCCACCGATATACATTTTTTTCCTACTTTATGCTGTACAGGCTATTTTCTTTACCTTATCCAGATTTGACTGGAGCTGATCGTTCAAAAAAGAATGCTGCACAAGCTGATGAAGATAATGGAGGACACTTCCCATCCTCTCCACAACACGGTGAAGAATCAACAGAGTGTGTTCAGTGGGAGGCTGCGTCAAGTTCGCTGTAGGACGGAGAGATACAGGAATTCATTCCTGCCAGCAACCATCACCCTAAAGAACAAGACTAACTGACTTTTTTGTTTATTTATAAAAAAAAAAAAAAAAAAAAAAAAAAGTGAGCTTTTACAATACTGAATTTCCCTTCGGGGATGAATAAAGTATTTTTCATTTCATTTTCATTTCATTTATCTGTCTTTTACAGTTCTGTGCCATAGCCAGAACGTATCCAAACACACAGAGCAACGCGAGCCCCCTCATCTTGAAGTCTTGGAAACCGACTGTTAAAATCTAATTTATAGCGATATTATCAGCGGTGGGGTTCAGTGTTGTGCTTCACATCAAAGTCCAGCTTACACAGCAAATTTGTTTGTTCCTACTTTTTTTTATTGATTTCCTGAACATCTTTTTTTAACTGCAAGAGACCATGCAGTTTGGTTTATTTAAAACACACACGCACTCACAAATTTTTCACTAACCCCAAAATTCAACAGGAGAACTAAAATCCAAAAAGGTAAAGTAAATGCAATTATAGATGAAACATGGTTACTTACAAATAAAACTAAATCCAACTCAGCCAAAGAAGCCTGACCTAACAAAATGATGGACGTTGTGTTTGACCTTTGGTTTGATGACATCATACACCACAACATTGTACACTTCTTTCTTTGATTATGTTAATCGGTGTGTGATGTACACTGTTTTACATTTCATTAGATTTGTCTTTTAACATGCAATAATCTTAATCCCTGCCTTCGAGGATGTTTTATCATGTCCCATTATTGCACTTTTTTATTGTAAATTTCAATTGTAATATTTTCTACTGTTTCTTTTTACATATTTTTCCTACTTTTGCACTGAGTTTACACTGCTGCTTGTTGCTGTGATCCCTGTATCTTCTGTTCCATGGGAATAATAAAAAAAACGGTATTTTGTGTTGGAGGAAACATAAAACCTGCAGAACAGTGGCACTGAATACCAGAGTTCAAGGTTCCTGGTATAAAATGAACTGTGCCTTCTGCAGTAAAACCACGTTCATGCAAGACAGCGCACCAACCCATGCTGCAAATATACCTGAATCTTTCACTTTTATAGCTGCAAAGAGAGAGATTCATGATATGGTTAGCAATGAGCCTGTGAAGCATCCATGCAAGAAAGATCCAGGATCTGGTTCCCCTTAAATGAGGTTCAGGCAGAAACTGATCATGGACCTCTAAATTTGATGGATAAGTCTTAAAGGTGATATCAAAGAAAGGGTTCTTTGTTGTAAGATTTTTTTTTGCTTGTTTTTATTGTTTTTTAGGTATATTGTGTCATTAGGAGCAAAGGTCATTTTCAGTTCTGTACAACCTATTTAATGTTTTGAAACTGTCATGCAGAATCATCTGGAGCACTGTGTTATGAATGACCGGCAAAAATGGCCATTTTCAATATTAGTAGTTTTGTTAAATAAAATCCAAACTATATGAGCAAATATATTTTTAATCAAAATCATATCCACTGTCATTTGCATTGACTTATTTAGGAAAAATGAGAAAAATATAAGTCACTTTCATCCCTCTGGTGAATCCCTCTGGTATCCAGCTCAGTCCACGTCTTTCTGCAAAATTAAAGTAGAAATTCAAATAAAATCCTTTGCTTGCTCTGTCTCTTAAAAATCCAGTTTTCAATGTTATCTCTAATGATATTCTACTTTGATATTTTAAAAAAATGGCTGCTGGGGGATCATTTCATACCTTGTTCACGTTTTCATCTGGTGGTGGAGATTGAAAACCAACGGTGTTCTGAAGAGGACCCCAGACCTCCATTTCGACTTCATGCTTCATTTGAGTTATGATAGATTATATTAGTTGCAGGACTTTCAGTCAACACTGCCTTCAGTTATTGAGTCATATAATGTAGATTTGTATGCTCACACACACACACAACATGCACAC
The DNA here is from genome assembly GCA_023101725.1 of Atherinomorus stipes. NCBI lineage: Eukaryota > Metazoa > Chordata > Actinopteri > Atheriniformes > Atherinidae > Atherinomorus > Atherinomorus stipes. The sequence goes on from JALJCO010010883.1 coordinate 18,273, forward strand.
TTACCTCTGGTTCGTCCTGGTTGTGTGGTTTAGGTGGTGCTGCAACTTCTGTATTGAGCTGAAATTGCAGTGAAAACAATTTCATTATAAATATGATCTAAAGGCTTGAATCAGCTTTTCTAAATCACCAAATCACACACTACTCTTTTAATCCTGAAATATTTTATAGCTTGTGAAGACTTCACTCTGTAAACTAGCACAAAGCAATATTACTGAGATTAATCATTACACTTTTAGTTTTCATAGTTTTTGGAGTTGCCATCCTTAAAGGAAGATTTTAACCATTTCTTACCTTTGTGTCCTTTTTGCCTGGAAGAGGGGAGGAGAAGCCTTCAGTGTTTTCTATTGGAATCCAGGTATCATTCTACTGGCAGGTGAATAAAACCACATAACACTGATGTAAGGTGGTTTATGTTTATCCTTCAGAAAACTCCTGATTGTATTAATCATTACTTTCAAAAAGTTAAGTCTACCTACTGTTAGAAAGTCATTGCTCCGGTTCTTTAGCTCTGGAACCTAAAATAGGAGAATAATGTACTTTGATAAAGAATGTATCCATCACTTTCACTTCTGTACAGTTTCTAAGTGGTGTGTTTGATCACGGCAAGGACGTAGACTTGGACTTAAAACAGATTAGTTTACTTTAAACACACCAGAAGAGCTTCAGCAAGATAAAATTGACCCTAATTTCATTTTCCTTCAAATAAGATGAGATTTCCACTTTTTGTGCAACTTGTAAGTCAATGTTTTATCACAGAAAGATTTCAATTCCTTGGTGAGTAAAGTAAAATTCAGACATCTAAACCACTGCAAAGAGAGCAGCAACTTCTAATTCTATGGCCAGCAGAGGATAAGAAATATCTAATATTTGATTTGAATTGGAGGTGAAATTAAATCAGATAAAAGAAGAAGATAAAAGACAAGAACATAAAATGGACATAATGAAACAAGTTTTTATTCGTCTACGCACCTTTGAGGAGTTGATTGTCATGTTGTGTCCCTCCAATGGTGTGGTCTCCCCATAATCTTCCTGAAAATTTGATGTTAGAAGGATTTTTTTTTTTTTTTTTCAAGGACAGCAGTAATGGCAATGGGTAGAGAAGTGGACATTGAAAATAAAACAATGGCATAAAAAGGAAAACAAGATTAATTGACTGAGACTGATTTTGAACATTTTAAAATTTAGTCACTGAAAATTATCTTGAGTTTTTAATCAAGTAAAATGAGAATTAGATGAGTAAATTTCAACAGCTTGATCATGGTTTTATTATGATTATCTATATGAATTAAATAGAAAAAAACACAGAAACAAAAAGCAAGAACAACCTCATAGATGGTAAAACACTGATTTGAAGTGTTATTTCCTTTTTTACCTCATGCAGGTTTATAGGATCTGCTGTTTCTGCCAGAACATATCCCAACAAACAGAGCAATATGAGCCCCCTCATCTTGGAAACAGACTGGACCACTGTTTGCTGATACATCTGTTATGTAGCTGGTGTAAATGTCAGGTGGAGTTTGGTTTTTCTGCTTCCCGTATAGCTAATGTCAAAGTCCAGCTGGCTCGGCAAATTTGTTTTCTCCTGTTTTTATTGATTTTGTCAGGGCAGGCATTTATTCCTGGTCTGATCATCTTATCAAATGGGTCAGGGTTTGCAGTCCAAATACGTGAAAATGTTATTCAGGAAAGGATGACAGCATCAATCATAAAAAAGTGGCCCTCATTTATGAAGTGATTGTACAATCTGTAGTTTTTCAAATTTCCACACCAGACTCATGAACGTAATCAAATCTCACGACAGCCAGGTTGAGCTCGTGAATACAGTTTGAGTCAGTGTGGATTGACACGGCTGATAGCTGTGTAACTTGTAGCACAGAAACAAAACCTAAACCATTATCTAAGCATAACCAGCATATATATATATATATATATATATACTGTATAACAAAGTCCAATGTATTGATCAGTGATGAATGTTCCTCTGTCAGCTTGTTTCCAAGCAACTGATGCAAGCTGATGACAGATCGAGGGACACCCATCACTGATCAACACATTGGTCGTCACAGTATAGAACAGCTCTGTACTGGGATATCCCTTCGGTCCACCAGTTGAGGTGGTGGGAGATAAGAAGGTAAGTCTGAGGCCGGTTTGAGCCCACGTCTCTCATCCATGAGGACAGCCTCCTGCCCCCTCCTCACTGTGGCTGGTGGCCACACTGCTTTGGCAGGTGGGACAGAGACAGGAAAGGAGGATAGTGAGCAAGACCAGGGTGCCAGCAATGGTCGCACTGACGGATTATGATGTTCCAGCCAGAAGTCCAACGTGAGCCTTCCAGAGAGGACAGTGCACTGGATCGACCAGCGAGGCACGGAGAGGAGGAGGCTTTTGTTGGAAACGATAGCTGAGTCGGTATTGTGCACCGGTATGGCTGGGACACTGCGAGCCAACCAGCCGTTGAGAGCCGAGATGGAATGAAGGATGGAACAAGGAGGATTTTTAGACAGCCTTTTTTCTTTGACCTCTTGTTTTAATAAGTATCCTTGGCTCCCCCCCAAAGAAGAGATGGCACAAATGAAGAATCACTGATTACTTTAAAGGCAGGGTAGGGGATCCTGGAAAAACGGTTTGAGCAAGCTACATTTTCAAAAAATACACCCACCTGAAACCACGCTTCCAGCACGGGAATGCGTGCGCCGATGGTTGTCGACGAAGATAACCGAGAACAGAGTAAGTCAGTAGGCAACTTTGAAGAAAAATATATCAGAAAAATTGTATTTTGACATGCACTGGTGTTATATCTGAAACTAATTTCTCACATTCTACTCATTATTTAGGTGCTTGCACATTGGAAGGGTCCCCTGGCTAAGTTTGCCCTAGGCCCCAGAATTGCCAAATCCTCCACTGTGAAGAGTGCCCTGAACTCAGCTGAGATGGTGAAGCTGTCCCTCATGAAGCAACAGATACAAAGACTCTCTGAGCATGTGCTGCCTCATGTGCAGAAATCATCACTGTTAGCAAAGAGACACCGAGTTCAGACTGAATATGTTCAATTTCTTATGCACAAATTCTGGTTATTTATTTTTAACTTGCTTTTTAATTCTGTGCATTAATTTGTTTAACTCGTATAATTACTCACTTGTATTTCAGTATTTTTTGTTTATTTTTTTTATTATTTAATATCTAAATGTGGAGGTGCCGGCTAATGTGTGTCAACCCAGAATGGTAAGTTTTAATGTTGATTGAGTCTTAGGCCTATTTAATTTTTTTGTCTTCTGTTTTTACTTATGGATCACCGCGAGCCTACGTCACAACCCGGAACTCATGTGACCGCGAAGCTGGTCCCGGTGAAAATATGCTTCGTATTTGAACGGCGTCTGATGGACTATGAGCCTCAAAAACTGCTTTTGCACTCTTTTTAATTTTTTTTCTCCGCCGGTCTGTCTTTGAAATATTATAGAAATGACGTCCAGTTATACTGAAAGTCTTACTGCCGACGCTAGAAGAAGATACGAAGCTAAACTAGTATCTGTTGGACTAAGTGATGCCCATCTTCTGCTGCTACAGCCTGGTTAGACGAACCTACCTGTACATAACATCAGTTTCCCGATCTCATGATGTATTTGGTTTCATCAGGTAAGCCCCGTGTTCAAGCCATTTATTTTTTATAGAATATTAATTTTCCCCGAATTTTTAAGAAATGGTGGTGTTTCTTTGATGTACTTCTCAGGAGTTTACTCTCATTGATAAAGCTATAAATTACCGGCAGTCTTATCTGTATGTAACTGGTTATGACTGTGCATGTTTATAATGCTGCAAATGCCTTTCTGCCGTTTTTTCTGCTTTTATTCTTATGTGGGAACATTGATGGCAGTAATCTGGATGAACGTAATCGTTAACAGTCCTGAGGAGACGGGAACAGCGGGCGGCGCTGTGATTCTGTACATCCACTGATTTAATGGTGTTTTCTATCATCTGTACAAAAACAACTACAGGGTTTAAAAAATGAGACCACATTATATGCTTTTTTTATCAGTCACAAAGTGATCGGAACATATTGTTAGATGTTTCCATGGTTTCCAGCGTGAACTGTCAGCATTTATGGGCTTGATAGCAGCTAGCCACTTAGCATGTTGTTCGGGACTTTTTCTGTTGTTTTGGGAACTGGAACAAACATATTCTCTTATCCGTGTGATAGATATGTTTATGGCAGCCATACACAGCGGGACTTCTCGGTATTTCCAAAGTAGAATAAACGAAGATTGACGAGTAATGAAGCAGTTAATTCAGTGGCTCCCCTATGCAACGAAGCGATGTTTTCACCTGTTACCTAACCGGATGTGACGAATTTGGCGAAAATTCCCGGATGTTCGCGGTGATCCATTCGGCAGCACTCTGGCCAACCATGTCGGCCTGTTATTTTTAAAGAGTTATATAAAGAAAACTGGTAAAATTATTAAACGAGACATCAAATGCGGCGTTCAAGAACCTGTGAAAACGGTGTATTTTACGCCGTTTTGGAAGTCCTGACAGAGTAGCTGGTGAATTGTGGGCATGCGCTGGTCGCGTGGTTGCCATGGTGCTAAATGGACACGACAAAAGAGTACAGAAGCAGGACCATGGCTGACAAACTGACTTGATTTGACAAATTTTCAGAGGCACACCTAACTAAGTTTTTATTTTGATAGTTTCTCAGTTTGTTCCGTTGCGGTTTCAGAGCAACGAGCGTCAGTTTCTCGCGTTAACGAGTCGGTATGAAGCGTCACAACAGGGAGGTCGCAGCTTTCGTCCGGATCAGGCCAACCGCAAACTTCGCCCAGGACCTCATTGTAATCCTCCCAGATGTACAGGTAGTTAATAAATCATGTCCAATTATCGTTGAGATTAAATATAACTTCTTTTTTTTTTAGCCTAATTGAGCAAATTAAGAAGTATGTGTCTTAAACTATTTTCCATATTATTTTCCACCTATTGAATGTTAAAACTTGTGCAGTGATTTTAAGGGCTTCTTTGATGTTTGAACTTATTTATGCCTGCTTAAATCACTTAATTCGTGCCGAGTCGATCAATAAATGTGGTCAAGAAATTTTAAAAGATTTAATTAGGCAGGCATGTCATGTCACAGCACAAGCAGGTAAACAGGTGTTATTAATTGCTTTAATTGCGATTGCGCCCTTTTCATTTATCCATCTCCAAAGGCAATGGTTTATCAGTTTTAGATGCTTGGGATGATTAACTCAATTTTCAATCATTAATGGCTATTTTTGATCCCTGTGCATTTCGTGTTATCTCCTGTGCTGTATAAAATCAGTCAAAAGAAAATTACTCAAACATGTTTCGATCCGTTTTTGGTGTTTTATAGTTTGGGGGGGGGGGGGGGGGTTCTGTTTCTCAAGAAAAAAATTTAAATGATAAGCCAAAACGTTTGGTATTGATACTTTTCTATTTCACAACTATGCTGAAGGCTATAGTTTGTGTGTTTGATGCCAAACCAGTGTTAAGAGTGAGACTGGCCTTGTTTTGAGCTTTCAGTTTTAAATAGCACCCAATCAACACGATGGAAACTGTCTACTCTGTCTACAAATTCACATCTTCTAGGTTTGTGTTTTATGGCCTACTTTTAACTAAGAGTCTCGGGTTTGATGAGGAAATGTTTGCAGTTTACAATGAGTTAGATTTGATTAATTTAGTCCTTTAAACTGAAGGTAAAGTTTTTATTTTCCATTTTCATAATGTAACTTCCGCCCTTCTTTTTGTGTCAGACAATAAACATTTATCAAGGAAAAGGGCCCAAGAAGCTTTTGGAATCCAAAAAAAGTCGTGCAAGCTCCTGGTCATTTCAGCTGGAAAGGATCTTGCTTAATGTCTCTCAGGAAGAGGTGTATGCTCAGGTGTGCCACAAGGTGGTATTGGGAGCACTGGATGGCTATAATGGTATATGAGCAGAAATAACCCACATCTCCAAATAAAAGCACAGAGTTAACTCTATTGATCTTATCAGAGCAGTCTTATGTTGATTTTTCTTTATAAATCTGCCAGGTACCGTGATGTGTTTTGGACAGACAGGTGCTGGGAAAACCTACACCATGACAGGACCCACACAGTCATACAAGCAGAGAGGAATCATTCCTCGAGCCCTCCAGCAGGTAAGACTGTGAAATGACTTGTTGTCAGGAACACCTTTCACTTATCAAGGATGCTTGCCAAAGTAAAATCCTATATTCCTAGTTATGACCTTGAAACTTATTCAAATTTTGATTTTTGTTGCTTCATGATTATTGCAATTCTCTCTTTTCTGGCCTTTTTAAATCCCCTATACAACGCCTTCGATCAATTCAAAGTGCAGCATCCCACACTCTCTCTGGGTCTTGACACCATAAGAATCTTACCCTGTCCTAGCTGGCCTTCACTGGCTCCCTGTTTGTTACGGGGTTCAATTTAAGGTCCAGTTACTGACCTTTTAATTAAGGCTTTGCACAGCTCTGCTCCCAGTTTCCTTTCAGAGTTGTCCCGTCATGTCCCTGGCAGATCTCTGAGGTCATCCTCTTTATTCCTCTTAGAAGTGCTAAGACACAAGTGTTACTCCATGGCACACATGGCAGCAATGGAGCATTTTCCATTGCTGCCATGTGCCTCTGAAATACACTCCCCCTTAACCCTAGGTCAGCGCAGTCTTTCATGTCTTTTAAGTCCTTGCTCAGATCTAAAAGATAACCTTCATTTTTTATTGTTCTTCTTATTGCGTATATTGATTTTTAATTTTGTTATCATTTTAACTTTGTGTTTGATGTCTTGCTCTCATCTTTAACTGAGATTGTGAGGCACCATATTGAGACACCTGAAACCCTCAAACTGCCCTCTGGATTGTATTCCTTCTAGATCATTTAAAAATTCTTTTTGATAGTATAGGGGTGTGTGTTTTGAACCTGATTAATTCATCTCTGAGGTTTGGCTGCATTCCAGCTGCCTTTAAACATGCTGTGGTGCAGCCTCTCATTAAGAAAAGATATCTTGTCCCCTCTGTTCTCTCAAACTACCTACCAATTTCTAAACTCCCTTTTTTGTCAAAACTTCTGGAGAAAACAGTTTATAATCAACTGCAGTCTTACCTTGATCTTAATTGCATTTCTGAAAAATTTCAATCAGGTTTTAAATTGTTTCATAGGACTGAAACAGCATTGCTGAGGGTTTTTAATGATCTGCTTATGACTGCAGACCATGGCTGCTCCGCTGCCCTGATTGTTAGATCTGACATCAGCCTTTGATACGGTCGATCATCAGATTTTATTATCTTGTCTTTACTCTTGTGTTGGCATCAGAGGTGTAGCCCTGAACTGGTTCCAGTCTTATTTAGCAGATAGGAGTTTTTCTGTCTGCCTGGGCCATTTTTCATTTGCTGCAGCCCCACTCAGCTGTGGGGTCCCTCAAGGGTCCATCCTGGGGCCAATTCTTTTTTCCTTGTATTTGCTTCCGCTGGGTTCTATTTTTAGGAAGTATGGTATTTCCTTTCATTGTTTTGCAAATGACTTGCAAATCTATTTACCTGTACAGTCATCATCTACTGGATCCATTAACACACTATTGAACTGTCTAGTTCAACTGTCTAATTCATGGTTGGGGCAAAACTTCCTTCTTTTGAATAAGGATAAGACAGAGATTATTGTTTTTGGTCATCCCGACATGTTAGATGACCATGTCAGTGGGATTGGCCCGTTATCCCAGTACTGTAAATAGTATGTGAGGAATCTTGGTGTGACTTTCGATTCTGCTTTTAGATTTGACAAACAAATTAGTTCTGTGGTCAAATCTAGTTTCTTTCATTTAAGGCTTCTGGGTAAAGTGAAGTCGTATCTACCCTATAAAGACCTGGAAAGGGCTATTCGTGCTTTTATCATGCGTCGCCTTGATTATTGTAACTCCCTTTATTTTGGGATCGAACAATTATTACTCCGTCGTTTACAGATTGCTCATCTACTGACAGGAAGTAAATGACGTGAGCACATTACTGCGGTGCTGGCTTCTCTTCTCTGGCTGCCTGTTAAATTTAGGATCCAGTTTAAGATTTTATTTCTTGTATTTAAAATTCTAAACAGCATGGCACCATCGTATCTTTCTGATATTTTGAAGCTCTACACTCCTGTCAGATCCCTGAGGTCAACTAACCAGTTGCTCCTGACGGTTCCTAGAGCCAGACTAAAGGGCAGACGTGACAGAGCTTTTTCTGTTGCTGCACCAGTTCTTTGGAACAGTCTGCCTTTTAATATTAGATCTGCACAGAGTATTGTTCATTTTAAATCTTTACTAAAAGCACATCTATTTTCATTGGCCTTCCCTCCAGCCTGAGCATCTCCATTTTGGCTTTTATGAGTTTTATGTTATTTTATGTATTTATCTTCTTCTGTGGTTTTATGCGTATTTTATTTATGTGCTGCTTTATCTATTCTGCGCTCTTATTTTATTGTCGATCTTTCGATTTTATCATTTCTATGTTCAGCACTTTGGTCAACTGAGGTTGTTTTTAAATGTGCTATATGAATAAACTTGACTTGACTTGCCATGTGCAGCACTTCGGGCATCCAGCTGGATGTATAAATTTGTGCTGTATAAAAAAAAAAAAAAAAAACCAAAAAACCGAGGACTTATTTGCCAAAAAGAAACAACTGACTGAAAACTTTTGTGCATATGTAATTGTGATTTTTAATATGGTATCCAGGTGTTCCAGGAGGTGGAGAAGAGAACGGAGCACACCTTTTCAGTGCACATTTCATATCTGGAGATTTACAATGAAATCCTAGTGGACCTGCTGTCATCACTGCAAGGCCCACCACACCTGTGTCCACAGGGCATGGTGGTGATGGAGGAGCCAGGCAGAGGGGTGTTCATCAAAGGTCTGTCTCTTCACCCTGTTCGCACTGAGGAGGAGGCTCTTGCACTGCTATTTGAAGTAAGCTGTAAAAATTAATCAAAATTGAGTATAGGGGGGAAAACAACTAAGCTGAGCCATTATTAAAGTTTATATGATCAGAAAACTAAAATGTTAATCTTTGGTAGGTCCAGGCCTACTGTGTGGATTTTATCTATGAACAAACTCTAAAATCGCATTTAAACAATTTCTTTTAATCACTCAGGGTGAATTTAATCGTATTATTGGATCACATGCCTTGAACAAAAAGTCATCCAGGTCACACTGCATCTTAACTGTCCATATTGAGGTATTAAACTATTTTTCTTTAAGCTTAACTGATTGAACAAGTACCATTCTGAATAATGTGTATGAATTTTTTTTTTTTTTTTTAATTGCACCCAGTCTCGCTCAAGAACATTGTCTGATGCCAAGTACATCATGTCCAAGCTGAATCTGGTGGATTTGGCTGGTTCTGAGAGGCTGAAAAAAACTGGGGTATGTTTAAAAATTTTTTACCAACAAACAAATGATACCATCATTATTACATTGCCTGGCCCCCAAGAAAGTCGCCACCTGGATTTAACTAAGCAAATAGGTACGAGCCTCCTATTGGATTATTACTGCATAAAGATTATCTTTCAACTGGCAAGAAGTTATTTAACCCCAACTGGTGCAATGAGGAGCTTCTCATCTCTAAACAGCCATGTGGAAAAACACATCCCGTGGTCGTGGAAAAGATGTTAGTTTGTCTGAGAAGGGTCAAATCATTGGCATGCATCAAGCAGAGAAAACATCTAAGGAGATTGCAGAAACTACTAAAACTAGATTAAGAACTGTCCAACACATTATTAAAAACTGGAAGGATAGTGGAGACCCATAGTCTTTGAAGAGGAAATATGGTCGGAAAGGCAGATGAAGTGATGCAGCCATCATGCCTAGTGTCTACTGTACAAGCCTGTGGGGGCAGTGTTGTGACCTGGGGTTGCTGCTGTTGGTCAGGTTTAGGTTCAGCAACAGTAAGTGCTCAAAGAATAAGATCAGCTGATACCTGAATATACTAAACGACCAGGTTATTCCATCAATGGATGTTTCTACCCTGATGGCACGGGAATATTCCAAGATGACAATGCCAGAATTCATTGGGCTCAAATTGTGAAAGACTGGTTCAGGGAGCATGACACATCATTCTCACACATGGATTGGCCACCACAGAGTCCAGATCTTAAAGGAAAAGTACGCCCACAGAATGATGTCTCTCTTCATTTTCTAATAACCCTCATGCTGAGCAAGACTTTGGAGCACTTTTTTTTTCTTCCCGCTTGCACTTTTTTTTATATCAAAAAAGTGCTCCAGAGTCTTGCTCAGCATGAGGGTGAGTAGAAAATGAAGGAACGTCATTCTGTGGGTGTTGTATCCCTTTAACCCCAAGGCTGTGCGCGCAGCATTCAGACTCTACCATTATCAGTACAAGGTCTTGGTTAAAAATTCATGCAACACTGGATGGAAATAAGTCTTGTGACATTGCAGAAGCTAATCGAAACAATGCCACAGCGAATGCCTGCCGTAATCAAAGCTAAAGGCATTCCAACGAAATATTAGTGTATGACCTTTTTCTTTTGGTGACGGCTTTCTTTTTGGCCAGGCAGTGTATCTTTCTTTTCAAATTTAAAGAAAACAGTGTGTGTAGCTCAAAGACTTTTCCTTGTTCACTTTATTGTTCTTCCAGTCAGAAGGCCAGATGATGAAGGAAGCCATATACATCAATAAGTCCTTATCGTTTCTGGAGCAGGCCATCCTGGCACTAGCAGACCGTCACAGAGACCACATTCCCTTCAGGCAAACTAAATTGACACATGTCCTCAAGGACTCCCTGGGTAAGTCACATGATATTTGGCTGTTATCAGCGTTTACACCAAACATAATTTCAGTTGTCTTTCTTTGGTAATCAGTTCCAGTAAAACATGTAAATCATAGTGTTTGTTTTTGAAGGAGGGAACTGCAACACTGTACTTGTGGCAAACATTTTTGGCGAGGCCTCACAGATAGAAGAGACAGTAAGGAGGAAAAATCATCAAACATTATTAACAGAAATAAGTGCTGTTTTTCTCTGCATGATGTCCTTTCAACTCTTAACTTTTTGCAGCTCTCTACTTTGCGTTTTGCCAGCAGAATGAAGTGTGTGCAGAACAGCCCTGCTGTTAATGAACATATGGATCCAGCAGTAAGTTAACAAGATATTAAAACACATCAGAATCCATATATGAAAAAGGAGGGAGGCCCACACACTAAAAAAAAGAAAAATGTAAAGGATGGAGGGTGCACACAATAGATGAATTAGTCATATAGTGCTAAGTGCACAAAAAAACCCCCAAAAAACTGTGAAATCAAAGATATAAGTGAACATTTCAGCCACCAAACCATCATTAAAACCCAACACGCATCATGAGTGTTGATGGTCTGGTAACTGAAACGTTCACTTATATTTTTGATTTCACGGTTTTGCTTGTGCACTCAGCACTACATGAATAAATCATCTATTGTGTGCATTCAACAGCCTCAATATTTTTCAGTGTGTAAGCCTCTCCTTTTTCATTTATTTTGCCACCCTCAATGGCCTTGCACTTATCACTTCTCCTGTACTGCCAACAAGCGCGCAAGATTGTCTTTATCTGGACATCAGAAACCTTCTCATCAGTTATACATGGGCTAAAATCAATGTTTTTTGTATGTGTGGTCCTGTAGTCTATGTTGGTCACTAGATCATTTTTCTGTTTTGTACAGGTTCAAATCGTGAAACTTCAGAAGGAAGTACAGATGTTGAAAGATGAACTGTCTATATACAACACACTGGTGAGATGGTGCATATCAAATTATACCTCACTAGTTTTCGGTCTTCATTTTCTTTTAAAACCTTTTTAAATGACTAAATCTAAAACAACACTAAAGTGGTTTCAAGGCTATAATGCCGCAAACTCTGAACCTTTTTAAAAATATAATAAGTAAAGTATATTTCAGTTGGTTAACATGTACATTTTATTGCTTGGTCTCCCCTTTCACCAGGTAAATCGACCGGATGTCACATACGAGTCACTTTCTGAGGCCCAGCGGGCTGAGATCCAGAACCAGGTTCAGGGTTACCTTGATGGAAGCCTCGAGGAAATCAATGTGAGAACATAATAAATAACATGGCAATTTAACTATCCATCTTGTCTTCTTTTTGTTGTCGTTTTTGTTGAAAACTGTCAAATTTGTATTATATCCATTCACAGATCATCAGTGTAAGACAGGTTCAAGCAGTTTTTGCCCAGTTCAAATTGGCTGTGCAGTGAGTTTCCTCTTTCTCTGTAGCTTCAAAACACATTGTAATTGGACAAATTTCAGACCCATGTTTAACTGTCATGTAATAAGCATATTTTAATGCATTTGAACAGGGAACAGGAGCAGAAGGTGAAGGATCAGCTTTGTAAAACCTACAACTTGGTTAAGAAAGACCAAAATGCCAATGCAGCTGCAGTCAAGGTCAAGTCTACATTTGTTTGTGTTGTACCTGCAGTGGCATGTTTGTGAACAATTAATTGAGACTGAGCTTTGAGTGTTGCATTCTCCTTCTCCAGGAGTGGGATACCAGAAGCAGTTCTGATGATGTGGAGGCTGAAAGTGCAGCAACACGGAAAAAGTCCCACAGTGCATCTTCAACCAAAGCCAAAACTAAGAGATCCAGAGCTGGAATGAAGTAAGTGACAAGTGCTTCAAATGACAGGTTTCAGTGTGAAATTCCCAAAGACTCATTATAATTTTTTCCAGTATTCACTTATCTTCCTCATGAAAGAATAAAAAATCGTATTAGCTGTGTGGTGTAAACACTGATGCCGACACACTCTATGAACTTTTTTGTTTGTGGACCTGAATGAGTACTAACAGCTATTGTGGAGCCAAATGAAGACAAAAGCAAATACTTGGACTGGAAATGTTTTTACAATTAGACATGACATTAATATACTTATGCAACAAAAGACATTGATGCCTTTTTTTTTCCTTTAATAAGCCTTAGGCTTATGTCTTTCCACTCTGGTATACAACAAGCACTATTAAATGATAGTGCATCAACATCGATTGAACTTTAGTTACATGATTTTATTATATCAGTATTCACAACCTGTGGAAAAAACTAAATGGTTACCATGTGGATCTAAGGTTTCATCAGTTGATTAGGTCTTATACATGTCATACAAAATCTACCTGCATTTATTTAATGACCAGGTTTCTTTTTTAATTTTCTACTTCCTTTTTGGCATGGGCATATTCTAGATGACAAAAGGTTCATGGACTTGGATTAAGAAAGGTAGTGAAGAGAGCATAACATAATTTTCAAAAATGGGTTGGACACTGCAAAGTCTAGACCAGGGATCAACAACTATGGACCTATTGAGCCAGCATCCTGCAGGTTTCCTGTCTCTCCCGACAGCAACACACCTGACTCCAATTTAAGAGTCGTTAGGTGGTTTGTGCAAAACTTAAGCTGTTGGAGGACTATTTGAATGATCCAGGTGTGGTGCCGCAGAGTCGCATTAAAACCCTGCAGCACGCTGGGTCAAGAGCTTCGGATTTGGTGATTGCTGGTTTAGACCTTAACCCAACTGAAAGGGATTAACTGAAGAACAATTAATTATTAATACATATTTAATGAAAATTAATTTAATTCTGGACAGACGTAAATACTGTGACATTGTATTAAGTTATTGAAAAAATGCCATGGTGATTACAAGTTAGTATTAGAGCTGCAAATGATCAGCAAAGTATAACTGAAACTTTAAAAAAAAAAAATTTGGTCATGCACTGTGTAACTGTGTTATCAGTCCGATTGTGTACTGACTTAGAACTATTTCCAGTAGTTTGATTTTCCCTAACGGCACACTCAATGTGTTTATGTGATTATTCAGCAAGAGCCTGAGACAAGAAGAAGGGACTCCTGTTTTAATGAAACATTTGGAAAATGCCACAAAATCAAAGCTGAATTCTGTCCAGATGCCAAAGAGGGATCCACAAGAACTGGACAGCGATAGCCAGGATAAACCAGAATCACAAATGCCTGCTAATGAGCCCATCATGTCTGAGTATGTTTCCATAATCCATTAACTGCTTAGACTAAATATCTTTTGGCCTAAATATATGTATATAATTGGAGCATTTACCGTGTTATTTTATACCCTTGCGATTAAAACATGTGCTTTCTGGGGCAAGGTCTCCTCCCACCAAAGCAGAAGCTTTTGAGGATTTCAAGTTGGAACAAGGTAACAAGATCAACTTCATCCTAAAGGAGAACAAAGCCATTCTGATAGAACGTCGCAGTCTTCTTCGGCACCTCACAGAAGAGGTCAATGCTATCAAGAGAGAGATGGATCGCACCACAGCCACCTTACGACACCATGAGATCAAAGAACCAGGTACTTCACATGTAACTCAGTAGTAAGCATTGCTAGATGCTTTGTGCCATGCGGTTTTAGCATAAACTGTAAATATAATTTGTGCTGAAATAAATTATTGAGTCAAATATAAAAGACCTGGGTTTTATAAACTGTGTGCCGTGTGATTTGGCCCATCAATCTTTGATACTGAAGAGGCCAATACATTTTCTCTGCACCTGTTTCGGTGTAGATCAGTATTTGGTTATGGACTGGGACTCAGGGCAGCAGACGGAGGCCTCTTTACTGATGCGCCTTGAAGAACTAGGAACAAAGTACCGGCAGAGATATGAAGCACTCTGTGACATCAAGGCAGAGGTCAACTACTGCCAACACCTTGTGGACCAGTCCAGGGTCCGCCTGCTTTCTGGTCAGTACTTCAGATGCTTGTGGTTTTCACAACTTCTTTTTTCTTAATGCTACAGCTGAAGTACCTGTACTAATACTCTACATGTGTGTTTCAGAATTTGAGGCCTGGTACAAGAAGCATTTCCAGTTGCCAAAGGAGCCCAACACAACTATGGACAAGAATGGCACACAAGTGAGTTTACTGTACTTAGTGAGTTAAGTATATGCATTTATAATCACTGGGCAAATGATACTTTTTCATCCATCCATTTTGTTGCCATTTATGGTAAGAAAATGGCGGCTCATTAGGATTGGTCACCAGGGGTCTCTCAAACACTGTCCAAGGACTCCAAAAAGGAGGGGTACTCAGAACTGTTGTTCAGTACTTGGGCACAGTCAGGACCCATACTCCCACCCGAAAGTGGAAGAAGGCTACCCAGTAGCCCACGGGGGTAAACCCCAATGTACAAGCACCAGGTTGGGGGGACACGATTGAGTCTGCCCACACATGCTCAGCACCTCTCACCCTGACAAACTCCAGAATGGAAGAGTCCAGCCCAATCTCGAGGACACCGGTTCCACAGCCCAAGGCCCCGTCCCAATACCCGCACTTCCACCCTTGCGCCCCTAGAATGCGCGCTCCCGTTGAGGGGTTTAAGTGCGTAGTGTGTCCCAATTCTCCAGGGCTGCTTGAGGGCGGAAGTCCATCACGCCCCTTTTGCGCCCTCAATCCACACTTCAGTGAAGTCCGCATCTATGCAGACTTCACCGAAGCATATTGCCCATAATTCATTGCTGCATGTTACGTTGTGAACCATAAAGGCGGAACATGTCCATGTTTGGTGATGAGCTCCTGCCTGTGGTGAAAAAAAAGCCATTTCAGATGTAAACATTGAAATATTTAATCTTTTATGCTGTAGGTGAAATAATTACAGAAGTTTGCACTGTTACTTCGAAATATACTTTGAATATTAAAATTCAAAGCATTTGAATAATGAAAGTTCAGTTTACTGATAAAAGTAGCTAAATTAATTTTTTATTTAAAAACTTTATTTACACAGGTAAGTCCAGTCGAGACGCAGCGTCTTTAACAAGGGAAACCTGTTTACCTGACATAGTTTAGTTTAGTTTATTATGGATCCACATTCGTCTTCACCAGTGAAGACTATTCTTCCTGGGATCCAGATCAACATAAATTTTGAACATACAATTAACAAAAACACAGGTTAACTAAATTAAAATACAATACTAAGCAAACATTTTAATAGAAAAAAGCAAAAACTAAATAAGTATACAATACCAAAGCATCTAGATTTACAATGAAATTAAGGATAAAAATAATTATGCAGCCATACTTCCGTAAGCCTTACAACTCATGTGATTAATACGGGTCTCAGTTCCCAATGTAACTCAAAGAATTTATACACGTTTTTATGGACATGTGGACATTTATGGACATTCTACTGTATGCTAACGATAAGTCACAGAGCAACAATTTAATCATTATTATACATTTGTTTAGAATGTAACAGTTATTTAACCTGTACTGGTGAAATTCTACAGCCATCTTACATAAATTAGTTCAGTAATTCATTTATTTATTAATTAAACTTGTGTGGATTTCATAATATCCATTTTACAAGAACAGATGAAATGAACTTTATTCAGTTTATGTTTGAAAATGACGCCTCTTCACCAGGAACAGAGATGAAGCTGAGTTTGGCAGCAATGACATGAAATGACGTGGTGCAAAATGGAGGAACCATCACTGTCCCAATTCTGCCTTTTTCCCGCACTTGCAACCTGCACACTCCAACCCTTAATGTGCACTTCTGCCAAGTTCGCACTTCATACAAGGGTGTAGGGTTTAGGGTGGGTATTGGAACGGGGCCCAAGTTGTGTGTCGAGGGGAACCCATGACACATCTATGGATGTGGAACCCACATTCCACATCCATAGAGCTTGTGTCTGCAGCCGAGGATCGGATCACTGATAATACTTTTTATAACAAAGTGAAAAACTTTTTTTTTTCTTCAAAGAAATCGGACAGTAAAATAACCTCAACAGTGCAACTGACTGCCTGATCTTATGTGAAGAATAAAACATTTACACTTAACTGCAATGACATTTACTGATCAAGGAGACACCATTGAAGTAATTTATAAACCTCTCTACATTCTCAGGAAAAGGAAAGTCAACAGTCTTTGGTGCAGTTACAGCGTGAGCCTCATTCTGACAGCCCCAACTCTGAATCCTTCTTTAATGCCCAGTGTAGGACACTGAAGCGAGTGAGTATCCCTTTGTTGCATTCACTGAACTCCTTAGTTTGTAATGGTCCATTGAGTCATGCAGGTTAACAAATTTACTTGTGCGTGCAGAGACACAGAAGAGTGCAGTCAGCTGCTCCTTTTCAGCCTCCAGGGTCCAGGCAGAGAGAGCAGCTTTTGATTCATCCCTTTATCCCAGTGAAGTGAGTTTTATGTTCAAACCTGAGTTCCTGAACTTCACAAGTACCAAATGTGATGTGTAATTTTTTTAGTTGCACCAACTGGCCTATTTTTGTGCACTATAGTTTGTATGATGGTTGTACATTTATCAAAGACAAAAGACACTACACAGTAAATCAGCTTCTTAAATGAAAAGTAAAATTTATTATTCCTGAACCACAAAATAGACTTCTTTGGTTGTACAAATTCACTAGTTACAGTCTTGTATGAGCTATAACCCTTGATCCTAGGACTTCATACCCTTTCCCTCTGACCTATTTGCAAGTAAAAGCCCCCAAAGAATAAACACATTAACTTGAAACACAGCATCAATAATGTAGTGAAACCCATCTGATAAAAGATTTACCTACTGAAAGTAAAAAAAAAGAAAGAAAAAAAAATTCATTGCAAATGTTATCAAACTGAATTTCAGTCAGTGAGAGCGACTTGAAAAGCTATAATTAGAAGACCCTACATTAATTTAACACAAATGCTACGATGCTGTGAGCTGAATATGATCCATGTCTTGAGAGGAATTCCTGATTGGTTCTGCCTCTCAAAGCTCTCCCATTAACAAACCAATATACATGCAGAGGGCAACCAAGCCTGTCCAAACCTATATGTTTCAGCAGTCCAGACACTTGTTTTTGTCTAGGTCAAGACTGGCTCAGTTTCAAACCTAGAATTCGTTTTTCTTTCAGCATTTGTACATTATTCACATAATAAAATGATTTTCAGTGGTATCAGATTTAAATTAACCTTAGACAGAAAAATAAACCTGCTACCTTCACATCACTGTGGCAAACCACTAGATACTGCAAGGACAAAAATGCATGATTCACATTGATTAACAAAACAATATCCCTAACAGGTCAGGGTAAGTACCATGAATAGGTGATGCTAAAATGCATGTTCCCAAACACTAATATTGTCAACTGTTGAGTATCCACCTGCTCAGTGCTGCTGCCTCCAGTGTAGTCATATTTTCTACAGGGGAATGTAATAATCTGGACAGAGGGTCTTTAAAAGTCTGCTGAAACAAGAACCAACTTTTTGATATGACAATTACGATTATAAATCCACTGTGCATTGTTTAAAAAGCCCAACACTACCTGCCACAAAACTCCTGGTGACCAAAAGGGTGTATGGAGTAGATGTAATAAAATAGTGATATGCAAATTACTGGTTAAAATCTGACTCATAATTTAAAATTCATGTTGTGAACTAATGATATGCCTGAAGTTGTCCTTTTGAATCCAATAGGACTGGATGGATTTAACCATTACCAGAAGGCCTTAAATTTGACCAAGAGTAAAAACAATAAATTAAGATATAGGTTTTCAAAAAGCTGATCAGTGGCAGTGCAAAAAATGATATGTACTTAAAAAAAAAAGCTCTCCACAATTCGTGACTATGAAGGTAGCAAGTTGTTCCCTCCTCAATTAATATATACAATCCTGCCTGCCCCAGACTCAAACATAAGACATTTTACAGTCTTATCACTGAAAGCATCCAGATATCATTCAAGAAGTTAGTATAGCTATGACCCATTTCTTTTCCAGTATTTTTAAAGAGAAAAAAAAAAACTTAAAAAAAAACTAAAAACGTCGATCAACCTCAAGTTAAAATAGATCAAATTCTAGCAGGCAAACCGAAGGCTGAATAAAATAAAGAATTGTAAGTAGCAATTCTAGCTAACCACACTAGCTCTTTCTTGCCCTTTAGTGACTGTTGAGCAACTTGCCAACTCACCCAGAGACTGTAAAGGCAAGACTGGCACGCAGGATATAAGTGAGTGTCTATGTGTGGCGACTATCAGTTTCATAGTCTTTGCAGTGGTTATATAGGTAGAGTGAATCTTGCTCTACAGACACAGTGCAGCATGTAGTGAATCTGCACCTCCTGTGGATTCCACAGTGTATATGTGTGTATTCGCATGATGCTTTTGGTATTCTCCTGTCAGTGAGGTGTTATGTGGGCACTGCGGTTTCCAGGCTGCGACGGCCCTGCCTCAGTTTGCGTTTGTTGCTGTACAGGGCCATTTCCTCCAGGGCAGAAGTGGCAGGCAGCGGAGTGGGAACCTCGACTTCAGGGCTTGCAGTATGCCCTGAAAACAAAAGCAGAGTCTAAGTCACTAACACATCTGTCAGCTGTGGAGAGAAATGATCAAGACGACAGGACAGAAAACTGCTGTGCAGCGTTTGATGGCCCCCTTAAACCTGCTAGAGATGCCCCACATTCAGAGCAGCAGCTGGAAACGAGCAGGAAAAGTGGTGAGCAGAAAACTGAAGCACCTAATAACTGCATGCTCCTGCAACCTCAGTGGGTTCAGTGCTGAAACTGACAGATACTAATAAAAGGCACCTCTAGAACCAACAAGAAATCCCCTCTTCACAAATATTTTTACACAATGTGTTCACATGCTCTTTAGCAACCAGATTATTCACAGTGACATAGATCAGAAAATCAGATAGTTTTGTCATGATTTAAAAAGTCTCCTGTTGTGTTTATACATATAAACATGCAGGACACAGATTTCAGCCACGGTATTATTGTACCAGTTGGACAAGTGAATCAAAGTTTCATGCTTTAGAAAGCGGCAATGCATAATTGCAGTAATTTAACACGATAACTTATACTTCCTAAATCATTTAAGATGTTTTTTGATTAGACTGGCTTTATGTGTTTGCAGATTTAGAAAAACAAAAAACTGTATGTACATGTTGTTCTGCGCTACTTAACATTTACTGACACCAACATGATGGTGATATCCTCTTAGAACTGCCTGTAATTGCTGCTGATGGCACAGAATAAATTCTTGCACTGTCTGGATCAATAAATAAACATCAGTGATTGCTTCAAATTTAGTGAACAGCAGATGGCAAAGCACACCCCCTGTTAAAGGGAAATTTGTCTTTTTTTTTTTCTTATTTAGTGGGGCCATGTGAAATACCTTTGAGCACTTAGTATCTTTGCTGCATTAGACAGCTGTCAGAGCCTCTGGGGGAAAAAAAATCAAACACACCTCAATTTTTATTGTGTGGGATAAATGGCATCTGTTGCTGCACATCATGTGTAGCATGTGACTGCCCAATATGACTTGCCACTGATCAAGACTTGTTGGACAACTTATTGCTTGACTTGATTTTTACCACCCCATAGTCAGTATCTTGAGAATGCTCTGGTAGCCTCGTATCACAGCTGATATGTGACAAAATACAATACATAACCACCATACACTGAAGTGTAGGATCACAGATGTTTTTCAGTGTAAAAAAAAAAAAAAAAAAACTCCTGTAAACTCTGAGACTTAAAATGGGCTTTTCTGTGACCTTATTCTGATTGGCTTAGCTTTGCTGTCCAGTTTCTCTTAACTGAAAGTGCTTTGACCGCTGATTACTGTAGATAAGTACTTCACACAACCCCAGCTGAAAAAGACAAAGTATCCCTTTAATACTTGAATCCATATACCACACAACTTGCAGGTTAGAGTGTAAATGTACAGACCAGCACATTCAAATGCATTCACCCCAGATTCACTGAGAAACAAACATACACACAGGATCCTACCAATAGAAGCCGCTTATCCCTGGTAGTAACCTGAATTAAAAGGGACAGAACAAGGAACGTTTTCATGTCTGCAGCCTTTCTCAAGTTCTTGTTTTCTGGAAGCCTGTTAAGGTACAATTTATAAGTGAGACTTAAAAGGTAGCAGTACATACCTGGGTTGCTGGAGCCATCATCTATGTATTGCATCTCTTCAGCTGTATCAGGAGACTAAAAAAAAAAACAAAACAAAAAAAGGTGGTGAAAAACAGAACAGCAGGGATGTATTAGTAACCCGCGTCCCAGGGGAAGCCTTCACCGTGTGAGTAGAGGAGCTGGCAGTGCAGGAGACTGTCAGGCAACGTGCCAGCCGCTCGCTTTAAGTTTAGCAGGCAGCATTGAAGATTTCAGTCTGTCAGAGTCACAAAAGCCAGAGTACATCTACTCAACTACTTCCTCAGGAGATCGTGGCATGTTAAAGGAGAGGTGGGTTTAGTTTTCAGTCACAGGGTTTGTTGTGTAGAGTTGGTACATCCATAGAGAGACAGCGAACAGAGCAACAGCACATCACCAGTGTCACCAGCGCACAGAAAATCAAGCAGCAGGTTAAGATGTCGACCGTCATATATGCTTTTTAACCTGATTTCTTTTCTTAGTGTTTGGAAGCCTTTTTAATATAAAAACCTACAAAATCACTTAGAGACCAATGAGCATAACGGGTTCAGATTTTTGCATTGTTTTTAAACTAGTGTACACTAACAGACTAGTGGCTATAAAAAGTTCCGTTCATGTAACTGTTTTAGCGCCAGTGCTGGGTTTCTACATGTTCCCGATGCATTCTTCAGTTTAGCTGAAGCCAATTCAGCCATCTTTATGTGTATGTAAAACTATGAAGGGTGGCAATTTGATAATCTGCTTTTTCAAAATTCCAATGGGACACCTGCAAGACATTAGTGGAACCAAACATGTTTACAGAATAATTCAACACTTGTAACGTATCTCTGTCCATTCTGAATAGTATCAGTATGAAGTCTGATTTTCCCGTTGTTTTCTCCCAGTTTGATTTTACTAAACTGCAGCTCAACAAAAAATTTTCACTTAAAGCAACCCTTACTGATGTTGCATTGTTGCACATTTTTTTTGATAGGGTAAAATGCAATGAATGAGGTAATGGAACTCTGAAATACAAGACAGACCCACTATTAATCAAAATAAAATATTATTCCAATCTCTAAATTTTCAATGAAAACTCCAACCAATCCTTGCAGTAGGTCCCACACCTATGATTGGCCGAGGGATCTGCCCGTCAGACCTTTGCTTCTACATTGTGAGGCGGAGGGAATGGGGGTGGGACTTGATATTCAAATAATTTTGCTGTGCTTTCTGAAATGCAAGGGTTGCTTTAAGTCAGTTGTTGTTAATGCTTCTGGACAATGATCATTTCATTTTAGAAGAAATGTTTTTAAAGGAGTCATCACCTGGAAATCCCACTTTTTCACGTCAAAACGTGTGCTGGAACGGGACCTCAGTTATAACGTGCCAGAAACTCTGGAGAGTGAAAGTGACTTCGTCTTTGAGTGCGGGCTCTCTCTTCTCACCAGAATTGGCCACAAGCACGCGCTCTCCACAGTACGCAAATTGAATTTCTTTCTCCGAATGACGTGAATGAGAGAGGCAGCTAAGCTAGCCTCTTTAGCGCCACCTAAAAGCAGCTGATTACCTGCCACAGAGGAGTTATGACCAGCTGTTATGACGTGAACTAGAGAGGCCGCGAGCGAGCTGCTAAGCTAGCATCTTTAGCACCACCTGAAGGCAGCTGATTACCTGCCACAGAGTAGACCGTGGCAGGTAACTCCGACGACAAGGAGGAGGGGGGAGATAGCCGTAATGAGTTGCCTCGGCAGAAATTCAGCAGTTTTCGGTGCTTTAACAGGAGGGACAGCACTACCAAGCACAAGTGGATTATATTTATCAGTGAGGATGTGCAGCTGGTAAGTGTTGCTGCTTGTGTAACTTATCTTTTGTGTCCGAGACCAGTAAACGGTGGTTGACAAGCGGACAAGCTGTTAATGTAGCTACAGAAGCTAACACTGTTTGGTTAACTTCACGTCACACGTCCGCTCCTTATATCCATCAGAGTCCAGCCCTTTTACTCCGCGGATCCTCTCTATCAACCGTGCCGTTACGTTTTTATCACGTTTTTCTCTGTTGGGACATCATTTCCTTCACCTGCTCTGTCCTGATAAAACTTTGTTTTGGCTTTGACGTTTGCCTCGTTAACGCGCTTACAGACAGGTCTAACTCTCATGCGTATTCTTGCGACAAACAAAAGTTGGGGATAAAAAGAGGTTAAAATGAGCTCATTAAATTTCCATCCCACCCAACTATAATTAAAAATTCATTTGAAAATAATTTAAGAAGGATTGTGTATGTAAAACACTAGGTTATGACACCTTTAAACTAACAACTGGATCATCACTCCCACATATACTGCAGTTGCATGAAAAAGGGATCAGTTCATAGCCACTATGAATTGTTCAATGTTCATATGGATGTGGTCATTAAGCAGAAACCTAGCTAGTTTTTTGCAGGACTGTCATAAAATTATGTAAGCATACTAACATATAGCAGTGACATCTGACTTAAAGCCACCAAAGAGTGAACAAACAGATCAACGTGCACCAAAATATCACACACTGAGGTGTGAACTTAACAGAGTAACTGACGACAGATACATGACCCAAAACAGAGAAGATCACTCCCATACAAGTACTGCTCACTGCAGCTCCCACACAACTCCAGGATCCCCCTGCTTCCCCTCTAATCTCTTCCTATACACAAAGTACCACAGAAAAACTAAAACAAAGGACACCCCTGCATCTTAAAAGCCAGAGAATGAAAGTAAGACATTAATATCCAATGAAAGACGAGCTGTTCTGCCTGATATGGGACCCATGCATGGGAAAGGACGGTGGATGGAAGTGAATTGGGAGTGAGATGCAGTGTGTGGACATTTCTGCCAGAGACCTGTCTGCATCTCAGCAGCAGTTAAGTGTTATTTGTGACTGATTAGTTGAAGAGAAACATGGTGTGAATGGTTATTGATACGTATGCTTTTACAGTTGTGAGTCACGGTGGGAGGCAGGGAGAGTGAGTTTGTCACCATTTTGATTAAAAATGTCTCTTCATTGTGCAAGTTTGAGTTAGTGAGCCACACCACCAACAGTGCAGAGCAGGAAGTGCTGATCAATCATCGAGCCACAGCCAAGACTGCGGTCACACTGATGCCTCTTGATTAACAGAAACTAGAGGGGAGAGGCAGCAAGAAGCTGGGTGTGGAGGGAGGAGGCTGGGACCGCCGGAGCTCAGCATGCAGCCAATACCTGGATGTCGTATACGGGTTTGGAAGAAGGAATGGCAGCAAACTGTCGGTAGTCAAACTTCTTTGATGACAGGGACTAGAAGGATAGCAAACAGGAATGAGCGGAAGGAGAGGAGGAAAGGAAAACAAGGACAAAGAAAACGGAGGAGGGAAGGAAAATGTACAGAGGAGGAGAAAATGGTGGAAGGTGAATATATCAAGAAAAGAAGAGGATGAGGAAATGGAAAAAGGAAGCTAAGAGGCTTATGGGTGATTTTAACAGCCAGCTGGAGAATATGATGGAGAGCAATGTTTGCTGTCAACTCTGACTAGAGAGACAGTAAGCAAGATGGTGGATTCATTTCAATTACTTTTTCAGCAAGTGTACCTTTTCCAGCCTGTAAACAAACAGCCTTAACTTATTTTTCAATATAGCTTCCCTGTTCAGGTTGCAAAGTCAGTGTTACAACTTTCCTCAAATATTATGATTCAAGCTCTCAATTGCATACAAAAGGAAAACACTGGCATATGGACAAGATGTTACAAACAGTCAAGACCCAGTTGTAAATAGTAAACTGAAAAAAGGTTTAGAGCTTACCAGCCTGCCTGGGGAAGTTAATCCTCGAGGATTGAGCTCTGTCAGAAAAACAAGTGTTCAAAGGAGTTGTTATTGTTTTTACAGTTGAAACTAGTGAGAGGACTAGTGAGACAAGATCTTAATAATAGTTGATGGCCTGCCAGGTTAATTTCTAACCGTACTAATGATAGCAGCCTACCTTCCATAGGAGTGGGAGAAGGTGTTGGAGCAGGCGAGGGCGACTCTGTCAACTGGTCTAGTGTCCCACGCTTCTTCCCATCGCGGGACTTGGCAATGACCATTTGAGCTTTCAGTGCGTCTTGCTCCAGAGACTTCATTCTACACAGGGAGCAACAGCAGTCATGAAAATGTTCTGACAAAACTCAGGGAGAAAGAAAACGACTAAGACTGACAGGCATACACCTCCATGAGCAGGTGTAGGCCAATCACTACTAATTCTGGGTGCTCCTTGTCCTGGTTTGCTTTGACAAACATCAATTTTATTTCATTGCAAGATTAAAAAGGAAAAGAGGGGGAGGCATTCCAGGAAAAGGACTTCCTACTGCTGGTAGGTTTACCCTTAAACTCACATATAGCTTGCAAACTTACTGTTAGTACAAATAACAGTATTTAAAGAGAGCAGCAAGGCACAACTTAAAATAAGTGCTGCAGGGCGAGGGGGAGGACAAGACAGATAGAAGAGAGGCAGGGGCCAAAAAGAGCTAGGTACAGAAACAGCAGGAGCGTGCAGAAGCAAAACAGCACTAGAAAGGCAGTGGAAGCACCATCAGTTTTGCTGAGTGCTCTTGGACCTTTCTGAACTCAGCATTTAGCAAAATACCCCAACAACAAAGCACCCCAGCACACCCCACGATGCCGTGCATCTGGCCCTGGTGGCTGGGGCCAAGGAGCAGACCTGAGCTGGGAGGCTGCAGAGGAGGTAGAGGAGGAAGTGGGGGGCTGGGGGGCCGCAGCAGCACCCTGAGAGGCTCTCACTCGGGCCTGGTAGAGCCTCTTTGCCAGGTCCTGCTCATACTGTCTAACATCTTCCTCTAAGCCATAGGGCCTATACCCCATGAGGCCACAGAGAACGGAGGGAAAGGGTGGAGAGGGAGAGGAATGAAATGTTCACCAGGATGAAGGAGGGATGCAAAGAAGAAGAAAGGCACAAAGACAGAAAAAGAGAAGAAAACCAAAGAATGGAAGGTAAAACACACAAATAGAAGAACCAGGAATAATTAGACAAATTTAAGACACGACACACACGCAATGCCACAACCCAAAATCTTCTAGTAACTTAAAGATGTCTTTGACAACTGAATTTTATAGTTCTAGTCTTACAGTGGGTATGGAAAGTATTCAGATCCCTTTGAAGTTTTCATTGCAGCCATTTGCTAAAATAAAAAAAAAGTTGACTTTATTTCTCAATGTACACTCATCAACCAAACTTGACAGAAAAAAACAGAAATGCTGAAATTTTTGCAAATTTATTAAAAATGAAAAACTGAAATGTTACATGTTCACAAGTATTCAGACCCTTTGCAGTGACACTCATATTTAACTCATATTTTATGTTGCTGCCCCCAGGATGTGGAGCAGTTTACCGTTCCACATCAGGCAGGCCTCCTCACTGGCTGTTTTTAAAACAAACCTCAAAACCTACTTCTATGGTTTGGCTTTTAACTCAACACGAGAATCTGCTCTCTTAGTTGTTTTAGTTTATTTTTTAATGGTTTCAAATGTATTTATAAACCCACTTTTACCACTGGCCTTCACCCAGCACGAGACCCTGCTTTGTTTTTAGTTGTTTCTATTGCTAGTTGATTTGATTCTGATTTCTGCCATGTTCAGCACTTTGTGTTAGCTGTGGCTGTTTTTAAAGTGCTATATAAATAAAGTTGTATTGTATTTTATATGCTGTCCATTTCTTCTGATCTTCCTTGAAATGGTTCTACTCCTTCATTGGAGTCCAGCTGTGTTTAATTAAACTGATTGGACTTGATTAAGAAAGGAACACACCTGTCTATATAAGACCTTACAGCTCACAGTGCATGTAAGAGCAAATGAGGTTGAAGGAGCTCAGAGACAGAGTTGTGGCAAGGCACAGATCTGGACAAGGTTAAAAAATAATTTCTGCAGCACCAGATTCCTACGAGCACTGTGGCCTCCATAATCCTTAAGTGCCAGTGGCATGAAATTCCCGGCGACTTTTGGTCCCTTTTTAGTCAGACTCTAAGTACCTTAATACTGTATGAAAGGATCGTTCGCCGTAATTCAGCCTTGTTGTAGAATAGCAGGCGCTATAAGTTAGCACTACTGTTAGCACTGGCATACAATGACCAAAGTTCGGTGGGTGGGACCAGAAGGCACGCTTGTTACCATGTGCTTCTGTTGACAGTGAGTCTCCAACGTCCGCATCTGCTGAAACATGGTGCTCTCACAGAGAGGAGGCGGTGTGATACAGAGATACCTGGAAACACTCGCCAATACACTCAGCAGTAACCTGAGGTCTCCAGGGCTGCAGACATGTGCCTCTCCACACACTCATGTTTGAGTTAAAGAGCTGTTCTGTTGAACACGGCTGCACGTCAGGCTTGAAGAAGTTCATATTGAACCTCTGTGGAGATCGTAGATCTCAGAGGGAGGGACTTGGAGAGTATTGTTTGGGGGTGGGAGGTAACTGACTGGAAATCAACGGCGTAGTATGCTGCACTTGGAGCAAATATGCCAAACTGCCAATCAGCCTATTTGTGAATGCTAATTTTGCCATGTAGGCAGACGCACCCAGGGAAAAAGGAAACACTAATCTATAATTTAACCCCTTAGGGGACATAGGCAGGCTGGGGAAACCAAAACATATGATCAAAAATGTAAATTTAATGCCAGTGGCACTTTACATGCAAGAAGTTTAGGACCAGAACTCTTCCTAGACCTCGCCGTCCAGCCAAACTTAGCAATTGTGGGAGAAGAGCTTTGGTAAGAGAGGTAAAGAAGAACCCAAAGATCACTGTGGCCAAGCTCCAGAGATGCAGTAGGGAAATGGGAGACAGTTCCACTAAGTCAACTATCACTGCAGCCCTCCACCAGTCTGGGCTTTATGGAAGCCTCACCTCAGTGGAAGACATATGAAAGCCCGTATAGAGTTTGCCAAAAAACACATGAAGGACTCCCAGATTAGGAGATATACGATTGTCTGGTCTGATGAGACCAAGATTGAACTTCTTGGAGTTAATTCTAAGTGGCATGTGTGGAGAAAAACAGGCAATGCTCATCACCTGCCCAATACAATCCCAACAGTGAAACATGGTGATGGCAGCATCATGCTATGGGGGTGTTTTTCAGCTGTAGGGATAGGATGACTGGTTGCAATTGAAGGAAAGATGAATGCGGCCAAGTACAGAGAGATCCTGAAAGAAAACCTCCTCCAGAGTGCTCAGGACCTCAGAGGCCAAAGGTTCATCTTCCAACAAGACAATGACCCTCAGCACACAGCTAAAATAACAAAGGAGTGGTTTCGAAACAACTCTGGGACCATTCTTGACTGGCCCAGCCAGAGATCTGACTTAAACCCAATTGAACACCTCTGGAGAGACCTGAAAATGGTTGTCCACCAGCATTCACCATCCAACCTCACAGAACTGGAGAGGATCTGTAAGGAAGAATGGCGGAAGATCCCCAGATCCAGGTGTGGAAAACTTGCTGCATCATTCCCAGGAAGACTCATGGCTGTACGAGCTCAAAAGGGTGCTTCTACGCAATACTGAGCAAAGGGTCTGAATACTTAGGACCATGTGATATTTCAGTTTTTCTTTTTTAAATAAATTTGCAAAAATTTCTACATTTCAGTTTTTTTCTGTCAAGATGGGGTGCTGAGTGACAATAATGAGAAATAAAATTAACTTTTTTGATTTTGGCAAACGGCTGCAATGGAACAAGAGTGAAAAGTTTAAAGGGGTCTGAATACTTTCAATACCCACTGTATATGATCTGATTTACCTGGATATAGAAATTTGATTCCTTTTTATTTGGCTTCAAGTTAAGTTCAGATTGTGCTCAGTTCTTTTTAAATTTGCACTGCTGCTCTACTGTGGCTCCCCAGGGTTTCATAAGTACTCAAATTACACCTTAAAGCTGTGTAATTAGTCGTCTTGATCCGAGGTAAAAATTTGTTATTAATATTGTATAAACCTGCGTCTAAATTTACAAAGACAATCAGGAAATGTAGTAGTAGTCTTGGGAAGGTAATAACTGTCTACATAAATATTTCTCAATACACAAGCCATATTAATTTTCCCTAAGCGTGAATAACATTGTTGCATTTACCGTGCTGCCCTCCACATGGCCCTCTTCTCAGCTTCCAGAGCTCGTTTCTCTGCAGGAGACAGGTCCTTGTCAGGGGCCACTGCCAGCTCAGGGCTCTGCATGCGGAGCCTTTCTTGATGTCTGCGCTCTGCTTTGGCTGTGCGAATGGGAGCTGATGCCTCCCCAGGGTAAACTGGGATCAGGCTGACAAGACAACATCAAATTTGAGAAACGATGTGACTACCAGATCATACTCATAAATTTGTTTACACATCCTGCCATTTTAATTACCCCGTCATAGAGTTCGGCCTCTGCTCCAACCTGAAGCTGTCTTCCAGTGAATTCCTTTGAGAGTCTCCCTTTCCATCAACTGACGAAGGCCTATACAGAGAAAGAAAAAAATGCAGTGAACATGTAGGAGGAATTTATAACTGTAAATGTTAAAAAGAATATAACAGTTCTCACCCTGAGCTACCACAGTAGCTTGGTGGTGTGACACTGTAGCTTGGTGGTGTAGAACAGTGTTGAGATGGGGTGGACACCGGCTCTACCTTGTACTCTACTCCATCCAACAAGACTTTACCCGTGGCCTTCATCTGTGCTACCTGCTTAGCCAGGTCCTCCTCCTCATCCTCCTCATCTTCATCTAGCAGGTATTCCCGCGCCCGCTGCTCAAACTTCCTCGCTGGGGAGAAATTGTCAGACACATTTGTACCTGCAGATACAAAGCCAAATGTGATGTTTATAGTAGCTACTGGAGGGGAACAGCTCACAAACCTTCCTCTTCTCTCATTTTCTTGAGGTCATCCTCTCCGACAAGGGAGACTCGTGGTTTGGGTTTTTCTGGTGTTTGCTGCTTCACATCAATCTCAAAGTACTTCTGCCTGTCCCTGAAAGAGCGCTGCTCTGGGCTGTCCTTACCACCAGGAGACGGACTCTGAAGGATTAAAAGACCGCATGAAGGTTAGGAGAGATTAATGAAATTTGAACTCCTGGACCATTTCTACTTGACTAAACAGCTTCAGAAAGTTGTATTGTTGCAGAGCCATTTGCAGCCAGAGATGCCAGAGGACAGAAGTATCAGACCAAAAAGAAAGAAAAAAATTAGCCATTAAATCAGAGCCCAGCACCATTTTGCTGATTTCAGATCTGTTAACTGGAAGACCCATTGCTGACAGAAGTAGCGTAGTTGTGTCCCAGTTTATGGGAGCAGAGACACCACCACCGATCAGGCCAAACACACCACAGCCCAGATGATGACCAGGGGCAAGGGGATACTCTAGCTGTGGCAGAGGCGGTGGATACCTGCAGATCCTGGGAAGGCTTTGAGTGGCAAGGTACTGCTGCCAGGCTTAAATACTCCCGGCGGTCAGAAGAGAGAGAAGGTCGAGGGGAGACCTTGCTGGTCAGACCCTTACCAGCTCCCTCCTGACCATCTATGTCATCAAAAACCTCGTTGTCCAACTCAGGCTGAAAAGGCCACATACGCCATCACCAGACAGTCAGTACATAGCAATCTGAGAATCAATTCAGCAATTATAACACCACACTGACCCGAAAATAAGTACACGATGAAACCCTCAACCTTGTGTAAGACTAAACTTTTATTACAAAGTCAGATTACACTACACTGAAATGTGTTCTGGATGAATGATAAATTAGAAGGTGGGTTTAAATCCTGTCTTTCAGCTAGAGATGTAACGATATAAAAATTCCATGTCATGGTTATTGTGACCAAAATGATCATGGTTATAACTTTTATCGCAGTATTATAGAAATACCCCCCAGCATCTTTAAAAATATCCAAAATGGGTCTAAATGTCTACTTTGTCCTTTTTAATGGGGGAAAAATCTCAAGAGCACTGTCCATGTGGGAGCCTTCGTTGCCTCTGCCATGCTTTCATAAATTAAACATTGCAAACTGCAACTGCTATTCCAGCCAATGAGCAGCATCACTGGGAGTTTTTCAAAGTGCAGTAATCAGTCACGGTTTTAACAATAATTAAAATTTGAAACGGTATTATTAATCATTGGTAATTTTATCATGGTTAACCATTTTACCGATAATCGTTACATCCCTACTTTCAGCAACTTTTCCAGGTTCTTGTCAAGACAATCTGGCAAGATGATTCCTGTTGTTGCTTATAACTCACTTATCAGGAGTTCATTTCTTCTATGGCAACACTACACACGGTAGTACAAGTCCCAAAGGCAAACAAATTTAAAAATACCCTATAAACAAGTTATATTTCAGCACATATTGGCCAACAAGCAGTTGTACTTTGCATTTGCTATTTAAAGTAAAACATCTCTGTTTTACATGTTAACTCACCTCTGGAGAAGGCTGTTTTGGGTGGAAATTGTTCCTCACACCATAAAGGTCCTGTTGGCAGAGCAGAAAATGATTGTTAGTTAAAGGAAGCTCAGGGGAAACTCAGAGATACAAAACAGGCAGAACGATTAAAGACTCGACTACAATCAATTTTTTTAAGAATGTGGGACTGAACATTAGTGTACGTGCCACACACGGATGGACGAATGGATGATGAGGCAACACCAGTATGATGACAGCGGAGCACAAAAACTGAGATGAACGCATTCCACATGTCACAACACGTCACAGGCCCCCCTCAACAAGACGCAGGCTTCATTTAGGACAGCCTGCTTCAGTCAGGTTGGGAGCAGGGCGAGACCAGTCAGCACAGCATGCTTGTGGCGTTAAGACCCGGGCGAGGCCGGGCAGCACGGCCTACCTGCGGCGGCTCCAGCACTGCCAGTGAGCGAGGCACGGCGGCAAACGCTTTGTATGCCTGTTTGGCATTCATTGGAAACTCGTCAGGCGAAGTGGGGGAGGGGGCACGAGGCTGCGGGGGGGGGATGAGGAGTCATGAAGGGTAGGATAGGTCCACATGATAAAGGGGGTGAGGGTAAGAAGAGCAGGTTGGGAGGACAGACAAAGACATGAAGGAGAGGGCAGACAATGAAAAAAACCAGCAAAGTTGAAGAGGACTTTGGAGAACAGGTGAGCAGCATGGCAGCTGGTTTCATGTGAAAGAGGAGGAAGTATGCCAGAGAAAGACAGACAGTAGGGCTTGGACAGGTGTGGCACATTTTTCTGCATGAGCACCTTAGTGAAACGACCAGGCAGGTATGAGATGAAACTATAGCTTCATATTTACCAAACTAACTGCTCCGTGCCCCAAGAATAACTGAGCCAGCATTTGATTCAGAAGCCCAGGATCCAACTCAATGCTCCAGTTGCAGGTATAGTTCAAACACATATAAATGTGTGCTTGAAGGCAAAGAGAGAGCAACACCTGGACAGTTTCTGCTCCTCTGTCTACTGAAATACAAGTCTTTCAATCTTTGGTTACAAAATCATTTTTGTGCTGTAAATATCTGAAAATGCTGCTGTTTTTTTGGTACTGTGTCATTATTTTGGAAGTGCAGCCTCAACATACAGCACAAAATAGTTAGAGACTAGCCCTACGTGGTGGTGAGGGGTCTTACAGAGGTTTGGGAGTTGAAGGGAGAGGGACCATGCTGAAAGGGGTTGGGGCTGTGGCCATCTGGTGTGGCAGGGGAGGTGCTGGGCCGCACACGCCCAACTGGCTGAATGGCACCAGGTCTTGTCTGGAAAGAAAAGAAATATTATGGTTTTATAAGCGAAATGACAGGAGATGCAAAAATTCAAGCAGAATATTAAAAACTTAAAATGAGTTAAGTTAATGGCTGAAATGCTCCTGAGCATAATTTTGTCTTTATTATAATGTTCTCTACTCCAGAGAACAAGTCTGGATGTGGCGTTGAAGCTTCAGAGGAGGCTGTGATCACTTAAAGGAATAGTTCACCCACAGAATGATTTAAGTTTATTTTCCACTTACCTTCATGGTGAGCAAGACTGGAGCACTTTTTTAATATTTCAAATGCAGCCGGAGATCAGGACGACTTCTCGTGTCCAACCAACTTTCATATAATGGAGTTCGCTGGGAACCGAGCCAAAAAGGTCCATAAAAGTGCACAAAAACTTGTCAATATTCCTCCATACTGCTCGTCCAATGTGATCCAAGTGACCTGAATGGGTAGCGCCCAGAATTTACTCGAAACAACGTCATTTACTATATTTTTAGAGCCTAAAAAGTAGTAGATATTACTTCCGTGAAACGCGCACATGCGCATTCACGAAACTACGGAACCCACTGCGTTCAGAGCCTACTCTGCCGATAATACAAGCGTAGAAGAAGAAATTCTCCGTTTACATTGTGATAGGAGCCCCGGAGCTGCAGACAAACCGGTACAAACACAAGAGGGGTTGGATATTGATTTAAAACAAAGAAAGAAAGAAAAAGAGAGCGCAATTTCGTCTGCCGCGCTTTCCGTAGTTTAATGAACGTGCATTGGCGTGCTTGCAGGAGATGCGATGTACTACTGTTTATGCTCTAAAAATATACTAAATGACATTATTTCGAGAAAATTCTGGATGCTACCCACTCAGGGCACTTGGATTACATTGGACGAGCAGTATGGAGGAATATTAACAAGTTTTTGTGCACTTTTATGGAACTTTTTTGCTCGGTTCCCAGCGAACTCCATTATATGAAAGTTGGTTGGAAAGGAGAAGTCTTCCTGATCTCCGGCTGCATTTGAAATATTTAAAAAGTGCTCCAGAGTCTTGCTCACCATGAAGGTAAGTGGAAAATAAAGTTAAATCATTCTGTGGGTGAACTATTCCTTTAATACTAAAATTCAGACTGGAGGAAATCACAGTACATCTGTCCTGTAGATCCGAGTTGCCCTTCTTACATACACTTGCATTCTTATGTCTCATCAGGCCTTGAATGTTTATAAAAAATATGAAATAATTTGAAATTTAGTTTAGTAAAGTCTCCAAAATTCCTCTAAGATTATCTCTACTGGTGATGAAGCTCCATAAACACTCACTGATGAAGTGCTGTCCTTGGCATTGGGAGTGGAAGTGTAATGAATGCTTGCCTGCAAAAGAAGATATGTAAAATAAAAAAAATGAAATGAAAATTTATGACAATGAGAAAAAGAAATGAATGTGAGTGTGCATTATTTACTTGCAATAATGCATACAGTCCCTAAATTATATCAAGAGGGACTTCTTTAGGATGATGCCAGGCCACATTAAGACACTTGTCAGACAATACAACATCACAGGGATTTACTTTTCAATAATCTTATCACTAAATGAGCCTATTATCATATCCTGATGTGTGCAAGTGGATACCACTTAAGGAAAATAGGGAAATTCCATTTGTAACCATCCTATAAGAAAAAAAAAGGCGTAGCTGGTCAGTAGATACACTGAAGACAAACCCGCGTTTTTTTTATTGAATGCACATCCAATCTGCACAAGGCAAAGCATCAGTTCTCAGCTGGCCATGAAGAAGCAGTCACATGCTTTTCAGTCTAGTTTGACCGAGGCAGCTCAACTAGTTATGATTTATCAACAGATAGAGGTCTCAGAGCAGCGGACACATCTTGCTGAAACAAACTAATCCAGGCTGGAGCAAAGAGGGTCGAGAGCCTCACTTACAAAGCGGGTCTCCCTGCCTGCACACAGGGAGCTGTTGGAAGAGTGGTGGCTGGGCTAAGGGTGGGAGGGAAGAGGGTCAGCTGTAAAATACCTCCTCTAAAAAGCAAAAACTATTCATGGAAAGGGTAAAATAAATCAAAAGATGGTATGAAGGCAGGCAGAGAGTACTGGAGATGTACAGTGGAGCTGCTTACCGGTTGGATAGTGGGAGAGTAAGGTGTTTCCCTGATTGGGCTGTCTGTCCTGGCGTAATCAGATGAAGGCGCCTAGAAAAACAAAGACCAAAACACATTAAAACAGATGTTTTAGGTTTCACTCAGTTCACTGAAGAGGGAAAAAACCAAACTCCCAATAAGACTGCAAAGGAGCAGCTAAATTCAAAGGTTAGTCATGTTGTGAATCTAATAAACTGAAGAACTGACAAGCTTTTGTTGGTGAACATGCTCTTTTCTCTCCATCCTGCAGGTCACACGCCTTCGTGACCTATCACCCTCTTCACAGCTGTTGGGTCAGGCATCCCAGTTGATCCTGAATATGTACCAACAAAGTGACTGAATACTTCCTCATGCTCTGTGCTTCCAGCACAACATGCATCAGTGTTCAGCTTGCAGGGCCTAACACACTTAACCTGGACAAACAAACCGCTGCACAGACAGCAGCCTAATTAAATGGCTTGAATCCTCAAAGGTATCTGATTACACCAAGATCAGTTTTTGACCTCTACTTTCCTGGTTGATGGTTTTGTTAACAATGTCTTTTTTTTTTCTAAAACTATTAAATCTGTCAAAACTTGACGACACTATTGGATCATATGAGCATGGTACAAACATGGTACAAGGTACAATTTTCTCTACAGTCTGTAAAACAGGATCCATCAAGAGGAACACAGTGAGCGAAATTAAGTGCACAGTAACACAGCATGCTGCCTTCAAACCACACACAGGCAGATGTCTTGCCTTGCTGAACAACCAGGGCTGCAGCTGGCCTTGTCTGCCGTAGCCCACAGGAGGCCCTGATAGGATCTGCTCTCCAGGAGGAAGACCTTTTCCTTTGCGATTAGCCACCAAGAAAGGGTTCTCTTTGAAGCAGATAGACTGCGAGTCCACCAGGCATTCCTCTTCTTCCTCAGGGATAAATGTTGATGCCGAATTGACAGCTGTTGCTGTACCATCGCCGTCAGTGGTGCTGGACGTCCCATTAGAGGGGAACTGGGATCCACGAAGATGACTGTGGTCCATGTTCAGAATGGGGGTGAGGGGTTCAGTGGGTTCTATCAACCCAAAACCTGGAGGCTCTAAAGGGGCTCCATACTTGGCCTGCAGGGGGGCCTCCATGGGAGCAGTCAGAGTAATGGAGGTAGAGGACTGAACAGGGGCAAAGAAAAGGAGGGACAGGAGGTGTAAACTGACTGAAAAAGCTGAACTCACTCAAAAGTCATGGAAAGGAAAAGTAAGTGAACAAAAGGGGAAAAAAACAAGAAACAGAAGAAAAGCAAAGAAAGCAGGATCCTTTCAAGTTAACTGCTGAGATCTGGGGTCATTGTCTTTATTCGTTATGACTGATTTAAACACAGCAAAGCTTTGATAACCAAGAGCTTTATCAAGTATACTTTGTTTAAATCCCTCAAAAGTGACTATAAGAAGGTGGTCCCTAACATGTGATTGTCACGTATGTAGTAAGCAGTGGCATCTCGTAGCAATAACCAGAGGAACTACAGTTGTCAGAAAAGTTGCGATAGGGATGCTCTTGGACCAGCGTCTATTCTGGGTTACTGTAGTAACATGGTGAAATGAAGATGAGAGCCAGGATTATGTCCTCTTACATCTTTAGAAATAGTTTGTCTAAAGGTAATACAAACTTGTACCATGGTCTGAGTGAATACTCAATTCTGATTGGTTGCTGGGTGTCTGTTAAAAAATTTCAGTTAAATAGCCTTATTGTTTTAAATTATTGCACTGGCTCAAACACTAGTTCGTAACCGTGGCAACAAAAACTCAGAACATGCATTAACATAGGTTATTTGACAATTTATCGCAATTGCAAGACAGTAGAGAAAACACAAGTTCTTAATGTTTCTTTAAGATTGGTCTGTCGCAGATTTACATGAACCACAGCTTCTGGAGCACAACGGTGGGTAGACTAAACGCCAGGCTGGAGACACGCCAGATCGCGTCTGTGACTGGGCATCGTTGTGAAAACAGCCCGCAAGCTTATGGGGCTCCGCTAGTGTCCTCTGAAATAAAGCTTTGTATCATGTAACATAACATTAAAGGTGCCATGACTACAACTGTCATTTTTCTGGGGTTTTGGGGGTAGAATATAATCTGTTGTGCACTGATGAGGCCATGTGAATGTCGTGCCAACCCAAAAGCTTACAATTTTAACGGTAAAAAACAAGACTAACATGTTAATAATTGACTTAATATTTATTTATTTTGTAAGTGACCATGGTGTAAGTGGAATAACACCCTTCAAGGTAGGGCTGGGCGATAATGGCCAAAAATTAATATATCAGGATATGTTGAGCAGTTCATCTCGGTAACAATAAATGGATGATAAACCTACCTATAAACCAGCCAAAACAGACAAAAACTACTTTTATTTTCATTTCATTAAAACAGATATTCTGCCCTAACTGGAACTTCACGTGACTACTTGTTTGGCAGATAGATAAACAGGTTTCTCAATAAACACCCAGTAGATGTTCTGGACATATGAGAAAGTACTGTGAAATTGAAATACAAACATACAAATATACAAATTAATGAATAAATTATTAATTATCAAATAGATTAACTTAAATGAGTTAGCTTCTTATTTACATATGAGCAAATATTACTTTGTGTCCATGAAAACCAGTGCTGAGTCTCCCATTAAATGCACACACAACTACCGATTAGAATGAATGCTAACTTAACATTGAAAAACCCATAGACAGGCTAACGCAATTAGCATCACTACCGTTGTCAAAACATTTAACACAAACGACGTTCCTTCAAATGTTTGAAGTACATAGGCGAAGCACTGCGGATAGTAGCAAAGGCAGCATGCATGCGCTGCATCTGGTGACAACCCTGTTTACGGAACTTGGGGATGCTGCGCATGCATGCTGCCTTTGCTACTATCTGCGGTGCTTCGCCTAAGATTCACCTGTACTTCGCGGCATATAGTTCCCCTATTGAATGCGGCCTGTCAGTCTTTTGATGTGAAATCGGCTTCTTGTTTGTACTCTATCAGAATGTGCGGGTCACGAAACATAACCAGAAAAAATGTCGAGTTTATTAGTTCACTTTCGCCAAGTGATGCTATTGGAAGCACCCGATTACAGCAACTAAGCTAAGCTAAAGTCAGTGCTGCGAGATTCAGAGAATGACTGAGTCGGCTAGAAAACGCTTCTGCCCACTTGTCCAACTCAAGGGACTGCGGGGGGGAGGCTCAGTTTCACCCAGAGGTGGCATATGCCTTTAAAGGGACCGCAGCACCGAACATACCGACATGGGAAAAATGACGTCGGTTATCACTGTAAATGTTGGTGTCTGTAAATTTTCGGTTTATCGCCCAGCCCTACTTCAGGGCGTCTATTATCAAAAATGAATGTACGACGCAGAGGCGTTGGATGCTTCATGTCTCCGCGTCGTCCATTAATTTCTGATAATGAACACCTCATCGGGCATTATCGCTAACTCATTTATGTGTGATTCTGCACAAATGAAAAAAAAACTTATATTAGTATTTCGTGGATTAAAGTCAAAACCAGTCAGTCTCCTCATAAAACCAGAGAAAAGCAGTAAAGGTGTAACGATTCGGCTTAACAACAATTCGATTCATATCACAATTCATAGTTTTTGATTTGATTTCAAGGCACTGAATTGAATTGTATTGTTCTAAATGAAGCAATATCGCCCATGAATCGAATCAGAAACCATGAATTGTGATATGAATCCATCGTTGTTAAACCGAATCGTTACACTCCTGTTTGTTGAGGTCAATGTTTGTTGTAAAGGTGATGATTTTAATGATGAAGACATTCTTTACTTTACCGAAGATGAGGAGAAATTCTTGTGTCTTGCTGTGTAAATCTGTAAATAGAAGCTTGACACAGAAACCTCATGCTGCTAAAAAGAGTCACTCGCACCACTAGATCTCTCCTGAAGCCTTTCAGATAAGTTTCTGAGTGCCCATCATTCAAGACTTGTGCGTGCAGTCCAGGCTCTCGGCCTCAGCTTTAAATAAAACTTTATCAGAGCAGAGGGGCACTCATCTCCACCTCATACTGCCCTAACATGGCGGCTGATGTTAAACAGAACAGAACATCCAGGTCTTCAACCAACATACAGACAGTAACATAAGAGAAACTGGATACTGTGCAGCCTTACACATGACATAGTTTTGGATTCCTAAAGGCCTTGGGGAGGTGGGGGGCAACCTAGATCACTAACTGCACCAAACTGCTGAGGAATCCTTTGACGTGACCTCTGTGACAAACAAAATAGCCTGACTAAGAATATAACAAGCATTGTGAAGCAGTGAAGCGGCTCTGTACGTGCTGACTATAAGAGTCGGTGGTGCGATGAGGGTCAGTGGGATGGAATGTGAATGAGTGCCCTTTTGGCAGCGACACAGACTGTGAGGGACAGCTGGGCTTTGAGTGCAACAGGAAAGTCACCAGCATGCCAACGTACTGAGCTGTCCACGGCCATGCGGGAAGAGCCGCGGGAAGACCAGGAATTCACTTTGTTCTCATAGTCTAATTTTGAAATGTATGCAAATTATTAGCAACTATAAAACACTATGTGGAAATGTTTCCATCTAGACAAATATACATTATAGATGATTAAACTTCCCTAAAACGGTGAAAGATTGTTTTTTCTTTTTACATTTTACATCACAGTTACTACATGAACAGTAGTTAAAAAAGTGTCCTCTATTGTAACTGGTTAAAAATCCAAACCTGCATCATAATTATGAAAAAACAACTGACCATCATTATTACTTGTATATTAATATAATTGCAGCAACCTTCAATGGCAAATATTTATACCACCTTTAACAATTACACTACAGTTTGACAAGCAACTTGTTTTTGAGCATTTCCTAGAAACTCCTAAAGTTTTTTTTTCAAATTTAAAGTTCAGTTAAATACACAATAACTCTGATTTATCAGTTTTTCCATCTCCACAACATAGATCTCTGGTCTGTTAACGGGAACGCTTGAGACGAACACGCTATTTTCTGTTTCCAGTCTGAGCAGCACCACGTGCGCCAGCTACAGCACACGCAGCATGAACAGCTGCTGATGATATGTAGGTTAAGTGCTGCTGCTAACCTCAAAAGCAAAGTCTACACTGTGAACACAACTTGAAAAAGCAGATCTGGTTTACTTAATTTCAGAGAAAAGCAACAACTTATCTTTTGGTTGTTTGAAACTGAAACTAAAACTCAAACATTTAACTTGCTAAAGTCAACATATCTGACTTGAGATGATAAAAAGAGCTGATGACAGAAGCAGACAAGACACATAATGAAGTTGGAACAATCACTCACTATAAGATGGCAAAAGGACGGCGCTGTACGTCCACTCAAACTACTCCACAGATGATTGTGGGAACTCAAACTGAGACACTTGTATACCCCTTAGACAACAACCCTCCCCGTCTGCAGGCCACCCCACCCACTCTAGAGACTCCATCCAACTCAGAGCCAGATGCAAGTTTAAAATATCACAGAGGATAGGCTGGTTGGTAGTGGGCAGCTGTCCCCTTCCCCCATCTCACCAACTCTCACACTCCTTTAATCACCAGGACTGGGCCTGTTCTTCTTTGGACACACTTCCTTTCATGACCTCCATTTTCTGCATATTTTTTCTCTTGAACTTCTTCCTGAATGGATTTTGTCTTCATACAAGATTCTTCACCCATCTGCGGCTTCCACGTAACATTCAAGTCATCCTTTTTTGTTAGCTGGGCTTGGTTGTGTCATGCTGGCTGGATATGTTGGATGGGTTTGGCCTTGGAGCCATCAAAGAAGCGTTAACTCAGAGTTATGCACTTGGAAGGAGTTGGGCGCTCCTGGAGGTGCAACTGGTCAGCTTTGGGTCACTCAGAGCTTCCGGGGGCACAAACATGACGGATTCCATGAGGATCTATTCCAAGCTCCGAAGGCCATTTCCAAACTCGGACCACACACAAAATCCCAACAATTTACGACTCGAGGGTGCTCCCCTCTTTTTTTAAAACATGTTTAAAAAAAGAGAAAAATTTCAAACTTGTCTGATGATGTCTGAACATCCAGTGAGACTTACCCTATTGACCTTCTGTAGACTGGTGGTGGGCAGCGCAGCCAAGGTTTTGTAGTCAAGTTTTAAAGGTCCAGTGCCAATATTCTACCAGGAAACAAAAAGACAGAGAGGTTAGAAGATGAATACAAAAAGAGATTTAACCTGAAACACACCAATATGCATTCAAATGAGTTTCAGTGGGAAATATAGACAGGCATTTTCACTCATATGTGGATTTTTTAAGTCATCCAAGGCCTCAGGTGAGAATACAAATATCTGAAATCAAATAATATGAATTTTATCCAGCAATCTCTCTGCAATTAGCTTTGGCGAACAGTCAAAAGACAGCAGCAGAAAAAAATATATTCCTGTGTAAATACCAGCAAGTGAAGTGCATTTGCTTCAGGCCTGTATATTGTTTCCACTCATCTATTAAAAATCCAAAATCTGTCAGACCAGCAGCCATAGCCACCATTGCTGATATGATGGACCTCCAGAGGTCAGAATGAAGAAAATTGACAAAGACCGGTGTATGTTTGTGAGACACCAGCAGATTTCTCTTCTGAATGTTTCATTAAAAGCACATCAAGTCAAACCTTGATGCTAGTGCCGGGTGGCTTCAGAAGGTAATTTTGTGATGTTCATTAAAAAAAAAAATCTCAAACTTCCTCAAAACTAACAAAAACTTCCAGCAAAAATATTTTCTGGAAATCCCAGAAAAAAAAAGGAAAAAGTCTTCCTGTCTCACCAGGACTTGGAGCAACACCCAATCCCTAACATGTTTTGTTTTTGGGGAGGGTTTTGGGGGACCTTTTTTCAGTAAAACTAATCCACTCTGAACAAGATTAAAGAACTTGTTTTGCTTTAAAAGCATTATGGTGGCATTTCTGTGATGTTTGTGGCTAAACTGCAGTTCTGCCCAGACAGTGAGTTTGTCTGAGTGTCTCACCTCCGTCTCCTCTTCTAGCAGGCGAGTTGCCTCCTCACGCTCCAAGCGCATGCGCTCCTTCACCATGAGAGGAAGGGGAGGAGTAGAGTACAGAGGGGGAAGACACCCGACCACACACAGCCACACAGTAATGCAATGATGGGTGAACGAAAAGAAGGAGAGGAAATTTTCAGTGGAGGAAAGAAGAGTTACAGGGAGCAAGAAAAAAGCAGCAGAGAGGGAGGTGGGATGATTGGATGATTTAGTATCACACCAAACACACCAGAAGGAAATATGAAAGAAAAAAAATAGAGGGGGAAAGAAAGGATAGAATCCGCACACATTAAAAAGTACTCTATTCATGTTGCTATGGGAGCAGAAAAAGCATGCAAGATGGGACATTGTAGGAACACTTTGACTGTCAAACACAATTACCCACACAGTGCAGAGGAGAAGCTTCATTCACCCGGTGACAGACAAACCGGAGCGTCTGACTCTAAAGCTCTTTTTTTTCTTTTAACTACTTTAAAACTGATTCACCTCCATCACGGTGCTGAGATGACATATATATTTCAACCCAAACAATGATATGATTTAGTTCCTCTTACCACTTTCTCCATCTCCTCTCGCTCCCACTGTGATGTCTCCCTCACCATCTCAGACTCCTAGAGAGAAGCAAAATATCAATCGTGTTATAAAACTAACAAACATCTTCTCTTCATTCTGTAAACCTCAGCAGAGGCATTTCTATATTTGCATACTCTTAAGAGGTGGTTAATACAAATAGCTCTCTGGTCTAAATGTATGCAGAGGAGTGACAGTAGCATAGCATTCGATACACAAACAGACCCCCACATTCCTTCAGCACGGGCAGGCTCCCAAAAGCTAATCTGCACAAAATAAACATGGTGCTGGTGCATTGTGGCTGCTCTGGCAAAAAAGTGTGAACATGTTGTACGCATTGCTCGAGAGGGAGATGGTGAAATTCCACCAAACTGCTGTGGAAGCACAGCGGTGGTGCGGCAGAAATGCTGAACTAAACATTTCATTCACGTGTTGCTCTGAGTGCCAGTGAGCTGTGAGAACTGTGAGACACTTTCTGATGTACAAAACTTTTAAAAGCAGATAAGTGAAGCTCTTGGAGCTTAAATATATTTAGTGGGCATCAAAGTTAACACATAAAATGAGCTTTTTTTTTTTTCCATATGCGTTGTACCTTCTGTATTATTTCCATTTCCTCTGGGCTCAGGTCTCGGTCTATAGAGGAGATGCTCTCCATGCTGTTCTTGCGTACAATGCCGGTTGCAAATGGGTTGGCAATGATGCCGGGAGATGCCTGGAAATAAACCCAAAAGCTTTGAGACTAAATAAAAAGAGCCACACAACTATAAGATGCATAGCATGCAGTTTTTTTTCCCCCATCTTCATATTTTCTTTTGACGTCAATACACCATAGAAAACTTGAGACCAAATCTGACTGCTCGTAGCGTCGCACCTCCACAGCTGCCACTTTGCGAGGGTCGAAGCCATCACACACCAGCATGACCAGAGAGTCCCCAACCGCACGAAGTACTCGCACTGCCTCTGTGTGAGTCATTCCCAGCAGACTGTGGTTGTT
The DNA here is from genome assembly GCA_023101725.1 of Atherinomorus stipes. Lineage (NCBI taxonomy): Eukaryota > Metazoa > Chordata > Actinopteri > Atheriniformes > Atherinidae > Atherinomorus > Atherinomorus stipes. The sequence goes on from JALJCO010010883.1 coordinate 61,641, forward strand.
CACTTCCAGGATACGCATGCCGATCTGCAGTCTTCCATCTCTCGCTGCCGCTCCGGTCGAACTCACCTGAAAACAATCATCGATCAACGGTTAACTTTAACAAAGTCAGACCAAAGTTACTGTGAACACAGTTGGAATCTAGATGAGTTTGCGCTTTAGAGAGAGAACCTTGGAGATGAAAATGCCCTCATCTGTGGGGTCGAAGGGGTTTCCAGCATGACCCTTGGCCCCTCCCCGAATGCTGATGCCAAGCTTCTCTCCTGGGTGCTTTTGGATAAAAATCTCCTGCATCCCAGGTGGTGAAGGGTCCCTCCGTACCAACATACGGATCTCCTGCTTGTTAGCCAGCAGAGCACGCACAGCTTCCTGGTGCGTGGCATGTCGCAGGTCGATGGCGTTCACCTCAAGTATTCTGTCACCAACACGCAGTCCGCTTTGACAAGCCAAGCCAAGAGGAATCACCTGAAGAAGCCAAGCACGGAGAGTTAGAGACACAACAAACTGTTTGGGAGACACAAAAGCTTTAAACAAATAAAAAGACAAATCTTTTGTTCTTATACCTTTGATATGAACACTCCGGGTTCGTTGATGCCGAAAGGATGACTGGCGTGGTCGCTACCTCCCACAATGCTCAGACCCAGAGGGCCGCCTGACTTCATCAGGGTCACCTCCTGTTTGGATCGGACATTTGTTGTAGCAAGAACTTTCAACATATTTCAAGCCAGAATCTAACAAAGTGATTGTAACAACACAGAGAGAGTTTTCTACAGATGTTTTTGTTTAAAATATACAAACCTACAGTTTCTACTGCATCACACGCTATCGCACCAGACTACAGCCTATAGCACATAATGTAATCACACTGGACTTTCATACCATGCACCATCTTCTCTGGAGCTGGACAGCGTTAGGAATAAGGTGGGGGGAGGGGGCCATATGATCAGAAATCAAGCTTCATTGAGGTTCCTACAGCGCTGACCACTGCAACGTCTAAAAACAAGCCATTCTACCTACTGAAGGAGTTAAGACCTCCTCGTCTCACCTCAATGGGGTACTCATCCTCCATCCGGCCCAGGTGGTTCCCCTGAAGACCTTCCTCCTCCTGGTCCGGAGACTCTGAAGGTTCTGGGGGTGGTGGGGAGTGGGCACGTGCCCGGTTCTGACCTGGAGAGCCCCCTGGTGCATTCAGGTCTCGCTCCACCAACAGTGCGATGGTGGGGGAGGTGCCGGTAAGGAGCGCTACTGCCTGGTCATGCCTGGCCTCTGTCATGTCTACACCATTGATCTGGATCAACAGTAAAACCAACCACGGAGGGTGTCAGCCCACCAGGATGCTCCCAGTGATCATTTGTAAGAGGCACGGTGAATATTTGAGAGCAGATGCATGCTGGACATGGTGTGCTGCCAACAGCTGTCTCATCAGATTCTGCATCGCGTCACTCTAAACTAAAAGTGAGCGCTCTAAAGCATCAAACATATCCTGAGTTTTCATTTAGATATTTTATGAATGCACAAAAGTGAGTACTGTTAATCATAAAAGCCCAACACCTTTACAGAGCAGCACCAGAGGAAAAGAGAAAGCGGTGTAACACTGCTGCTGCAGGCAAGTTAAGCTGGCAGAGGTTCACTGAGGGAGAAAAGCTGCGAGCAAGCAAAACTAGTTTTTAAATCAAACCCTTGAGTGAGATTAAATGTTCATGCTGCTATCTTCTAATTTAAATCACTTTTATATTTTCCCACACTTTTTCTTGCCTTTGTTTACTTAAAAACACAAAGGGAACTAGAGAGTCCCTCTAAAACATTTGATCTTAAGTCAGCAAAGGCAATTGAAAGGGTACGTAGACACATCATCTCAGTAACTTCTGGTCTGTAGCAATGAGCAGGGGTCGGCACTGACCCGACAGTACCAGCTCTTACCACGCTGCTGCAACTGCTGCTGCGGTAACACAGGTCTACCACATCAGCTGGGAAACAGGCTCAGCACCACACCACCCAACACCACGCCCACCACCAAGCAGGCAAGAACTCAATGCATTAATGAGCATGCACAAGGAGAGAGTGTGACAACAGAAGAAGAAAAGGCAAACAGAGAGAAAGAAGCTGGAGGGAAGCTGCTGCAGGACAGAGGAGGAGAACCCCAGAGAGAAGGCAAAGAGGATCCCAGAGAGCAGGGCAGTGTTACATTCATCATTAATACTGTGGTAAACAAAGCTGCATGTTTGTGCTGGGACAAAAACATCAACAGTTACTGAGTGAGTGAGATACAGGAGAACTAAGCCAAGCTTGGATTGTGAGTAGCAGAGGAAGGCCATGCAGGAGCATCTCAGCTGTATAATCTGTAACCTGAATGTTTCAATGCTTTACATGAGATTAAAAGCTGGTATTAGGATGACAACCATGTTAGTGTTCTGCCTTACATAAATGTTATCTGATGAGATCAGTTTGTTTTTTGCAGGTGAGCCTAAGTGTTAAAATGCAAGCAGTGATAAAAAGCAATGATGCAAATACAACTGAAACATGATGCGAAAATGAAATTATTAAAATGTTTTACTTATATTTCCTAATATAAGAAAGTGTTGGACTATATATCCAAGGGGAAATTCTTTCTGCTACTGGTTTAAAATCTTTATATTTGTGAAGAAAATCCTGATATGAACATAGTGAACATTATTACAGCCAAACAAAGAGGAGCGTGAGTACTCACAGATATCACCCTGTCGCCTACATGCAGAGTGCTGTCTCTGTGTGCTGCTCCACCCTCTGCAATCCGAGAAATGTAGATTCCCTAAAAACAGATAGATATAGAATATTTCTTTAAGTCATTCTCATTTAAAATTGCGTATGGGCTTTCTCAGGCTGCTTCCAAGGATACAACTAAATCCAAAATAGGTAGTGTTAATAAACTTAAAATAACAGTGTTGGTGGTAAAATGTGTGGTGCAACAGGCTGCAATGGTGTGATGGAATCAGTGTGCTGTGTGTTTAGCCTGCATTAAAGTCGCTCATCAGTCAGTATGTGACACCAGACAATAAAATGGATTTTTCTTCATTTTTCTTCAGGATTTATAGGTCGTTCTCAGATATATGCAACCTACAAGGCCACAAAAATCAATCAAGATTACACATAAACAAGCAAAATGCTGGATCATGACAGCCAGTAGTATCATATTTAAGATAAACGGCCCCCCTTGCTAAAACAAACTCAATAATTTGCATACAACCCCACTGAGCTGCCATCTTGTTCATGCAAACACAAGCAAAGTCTACTGCAATCCCCTCCTCTGACTGACAAACAACCAGGCGAGTCACTGCATCCGTTTCAAAGGGTTTTTGAAAAAGAGGCAAGACTTACAATCAGACTCGCCTTAATCATACGTTTACGAGTCCTCTCCTCTTTGGGTGCTCCTAAAGCTGCAGGAGATGCAGTGCAACGCTGTGCTGGTCCAAGTATACACCTCACCCTGTTCAATTACAGCACACCTATCAAGTTTCAAGGCTGGCTATTCATATCTCTGTCACCGTGGTGATGACTGTAAACGCTGTGGTCAGAGCAGATGACCCTAAAAGACGGAGGTGGTTACTGCAAATGCGCTGTGACTTCATTTCCTAACTTCCAAGACATCTCCTCTGATTACCCTTTAAGTAGGCCTTTTAATAACTGTATGATTAGTTGTGTCTACAGCTGCTGATGTTGACTCTGTACTGTTTTTCCATTAGTTTGTCACTTGTAAGACGGCTTTAAATATTGCCAGTGTGTCAACAGTTGCAGGCCTTTGCCTTTAGAGGACAACGGCTGTGAATTAGCTTCAGTCATTTCCATGATAAACCCTCAACCTGAGGTGTGATGGGACTTTGCTGCATCTCACCGTGTCTCCTGTGCGGTAGGGTGTGGAGCCTTTGCCTCCAGCAATGCTGAATCCCAGACCCTTGTCGTTGCGGATCAGACAGGTGGAGAACCGCTGTCTGGGCCCGCTGGGACTGGCCTCCACGTTGAAGGCGAGGCCGCTGCTGCGTCTCTCCCGTGGGAAGTAATCATCCTCTGGCCTCAGCGGCGTGGTGGTGATGGCGTTCTCTGGCTCCACCATGCGCTCACGCAGTACTATCATTGAAACAGTAGCACCAGAGCTGCGGAGAGCTTCCACGGCTGTGTGATGCTCTGCTTCATGGAGGTTGACGCCATTCACCTGAAATACATTGACAGACATCTTGACTTTTGAGACTTTTTAACTAAAGATATTCTTCTAAAATACAAAGAATAAATGTAAATAAACATAAAACATGTGGTCATATGTGCAAGTATACTCAGTTTATTACCTCCAGGAGTTTATCTCCCACTTTGACTCCCGCTCTTGCTGCAGGACCCTCCTCAGACACTCGGGAGATGAAGATTCCCTTCAAACACAAGCAAGAATTAAATCAGACATACAAAATTTTTGCAACTTCAGCATCTCATGCATGTCTAAACTCCAGGTACCGGACTCACCTCGTCATCACCCTTGTAAGGCGTAGATCCTTTCCCTCCAGCGATGCTGATACCCAGACCGCCTGTTTGTCTCATAATGGTCAGCGTGTGCTGCAAGTTGAGCAGTAACGGAGACAGCAAAACCAGCAGTGAATGCCAACATAATTCCACTGATCTCAGGGCAGATTTACAAGGACACAAGTCCAAAATCACTAAATTTTGCTCTTATAAACTTTAAATAATCTTATAAACAACATCTAACCCCATAGATAATTGATGTAACTTGTCTGCCAGTAGGTGGCATCAGTCTGTGTTGCATCCTCAGGAGCCTGCTGTCAGTTCTCTAAACTTCTTAAAGCTAACTTGAAGCATTACATGAAAAATGGAGCCAAATAATTAATCTATAACCATTTAACACACTATTAGAGACTGTTACCAGATTAATTAGGAAAACAGCTCTTTGATGAAAAAAATATACAACACATTTTGTCCATGTGTGGGTGCATGAACTCTGAATAATAAAAAAAAAGTAGTGTATTCTGTGTACTTGTAAGCCATGCAGAAAAGGGCAGGAATGGAGACAAATGAGGAACAGATGGAGGGAAAAAAAAGGAAGTGTCAAGAAATAAGATGAGGAGAGTGATGTGTCCTGCGTGAGGAGAAGACCTTGAGTGTTTCGTGCTATTAAGCCTCCAGCTATGTTGAAATGAGATGGCATCATTCATTAAGGGTTACTTGTTTGGTGAGTGAAAACCTTCCTTACCTAACCAAAATATTTCACAGTATTTCAGACATTAATCATGCAAAGTAGAAAGAAAGTCAAACAATTCAGCAGATATCAATCAAGCTCTTTCTTGCATTTAAACAACGGCCATGTGTTACATGATTAGAAGTCAACATCCTTCTCTGGTTACATACCATCTCTCTATGTATACCTGAACATTAACATGGAGGAACTTGTGAAGCTATTTGCATCATCACAGCACAACCAGCACATTTAATCCAGAGCAGGACGGCGTGAACGGAATAAAGGAGAGCGAAGCGGCAGATGCAGAGGAAAGGCAGGAGAAGAGCAGTGTGCCAGAACCTGATGTTAGACTGTGACTTACAACATGTCCACAGCTAAAACTGGGAAATTTCAGGGAATGGCAGCATTTAAAGGTTAAAAATAGAAAGACAACAAAGAGGAACGAGTATAAAAACACCTTAGAAATATGGATTCTGGTGTAATCTGTAGATATCCTAGACATCCTGTGAGTACAGGGAGGCCCAGCTGCATGAGAAAGGATGGTACTTTTGTGTTTTAGGCCTATTTACCATTTACCCAGCAATTTCTGCAGTGGGTGCAGAGGTGAAGCTGTGTGAGTTAACAGACACAGCCTACAAACAAGCAGGAAAATGAAGAGTTAACATGAAAATGTTACCAGTCTCCAGAAAGTGATGACTGATTTAATATTCTGTTGTCTCTGTAATGACATACAACATGCTCAATTAGATATGTGCATGAGACGTTAGTGATGCAATAAACTAAAGCAGGTTTGTACAACTAAGCAATGAGATGCTAAAGTGGCTATGCTAACTGAGGCTGCTACAGACCCAAACACAAACAACGGCAGTGCAAGTTACACATTTACTACGAAAATGTCCGTGTGCACTCCTGCTGTCCAATAATGAAATAAAAAAATATTTATCAAGTATTAAATCAAACTGGTTCCCAGGTTCTGACACACCGACCCTCCTATAAAGAAGGTGTGGTTAAAAAGATTTCCTTGTGATTGGCTTGGATTAACTGGATTTCTGGGGCTGTTTGTTCCACTTCTAAATACAGGAGGTTGACTGAGTGGGAGAGTGAGGGACAGATACACAGATTGGACGGGAAAGAGTAGGTACAGACCTCTTCCTCCTCAATTCGAGCAGGTTCAATCAGCAGATTATTGACTTGATCAAATGACACCCCCTGTTAGGACAGGAACCAGCGAGAGGCATGCGGATTAGTCAGGCCAAATTAAAAACTATGCACTCGTTCACACACACGCACACAAACTTTCCCTTGGCTTCACCCACTCAACATTTCACGATCTGCTTGCGGGTTGCGGGACCACCTGGAAGCAGAGGCGTCTCCACATTCGCTCCCCAGCCACCAAAAGCAAATACAGGCAGAGGTGGAAAGACAAGACCAAGGAGCTGAGCCACAGCGCAAAAAAATTAAATAAACACACAAGTGTGTACAGAGAGCGGACAAGAGAAGGCAAAAGCTCCTGAACAAGAACAAGCCCAGCTTCCAAACCATAAACAGCAATTTTTATCCAGCAGAAAGCCTCAACGGATCTAAAGACTGAAACATTATAGGGCGGCTTAATCTACAAAAAGAAAAAAAAGGAAGTTAACTACAAGAAAACACTGATAAACATTGAAGTTTCAACTCATATGATGGAAACAAGTCTTGTTGGATCTCTCATTCCAGCTCTGCCAATACAAGTTCTGGTTGGCTGGACTTCAGTCACACAAACAGATCCGCATCCACAAAAAACACACACAAAAACAGATTTGGTGAGATGATCTTTGTGTTAAAAAGAATTTCAGTAATTAGCACAATAAATAAACATATCTCATTATGTCTCCCCAAGGTACTGAAGACCAACAAGGAGTTTCATTGACATGGGCAGCACCTGAGCAGACTTCACTCGCTCCATTCGTACTTTGAAGCAAACGCGCACAATGTTATAAAAGCAGAGTGTGAAAATGTCATTATTCAATTATGTCAGCAGGTGGCCGGTAATGGTGAGAAGCTTAGTGCTGAACTGGGCCGGTGTTGTGCAAGAAAGGCAGAGTTGATTAAAGAATTAGTCTGTGGTGTGTTACCTGCTTGTGGACAAATAGCAGACTTGAATGAAACAGGCTTTTAAAAAGGTCTCTAGCTGATCTCACGTATGAGAGTGGTGTTAGTGCATCATGTGTGCAGGCTTTTCATGAGGGGACCATGTTTCTGTCGGGGACGGTGTGGTTTGTGCCTGTTATCAACTCCAGGAAAAAAAAAAAAAAATCTATATATGTATGTATACATTTATCACCCTTGATTCATAGCACAAGGGTAGGGTGGCCTCATTTCCACAATGACCCTGCATGCAACACAACATCCATCAAAAGTGCTAACAGAACACCAAATACTAAATGCAGCTTGCAAGGTGGTAAGTGTAGTCTTTTCCAAGCAAAGTTACTGGCTTATATATAGTGTATCTATGAGTAAACTTATCTACATGCTGCATGTCCTGCTGTGCTACTTACCCCTAAAAGAAATTGAACATATGTGATGATGCTTTTCAGCCTACATCAGTTGCTATTCAGCCTCCCAATGTCCCAACTACATCCTGCAAGATCCTGAATCTCTCTTTTACCTTTACTTGACTGGAGTTGCCCTGATGCCTGCTGTCGTCCAGCTCATCTATTCTGCGATGGTGTTGAGGGGTGCCAACACTCTCGTCTTCGTCTTCCTCCCCCTCCTCCTCGTCCTGCTCATCCTCTGCAGCCTGTGTTTGTGAGTTGAGCCCATCAGGACTGAAGCCCTGCAGTAGTGCGGCCACAGCCTCGGGTTTGGGCAGCTTGGTGATTTTGAAGTGCTTCTTGTAGTGTGGTGTGTCCTTCCTGATCAGCCGCTGCTTCTCTGCAGGAAAAGCCGGCCTCTCGTCTTCCTCGTCGCTTCGTTCGCCGTTCTCCCCGTCCTCTTCGTCGTCCTCCTCCCCCCCACCGCGGATGATGGGTTCTTCTGCAAAGTGCACAGTAGGCTGGAGAAGGGGAAGAAGATTTTTAGAATTATACAGAGACTGGCCGTCTAATTATTTCCTTCTTTGATGGTGTCAGTATTCACCTCGATGTACTCCACCTCCATCTCATCCAGGTCTTCCTCCTCCTGAGGGGAATGGCCGTCCACGAGATCTTCCCTCTGCGTGGCTGCGGTCACATTTTGCCGGTCCTCATGGGAGGTGGCCGACAATGTGCTGTTAGACACCTGAGAGTCATGGCTCTGATTGGAAAGGTCACTGAGTCGTTTCTCCTGAAAACAATGACATCATTTCAGTACGTCAGGATCCACCAGACCAGCAGATAAACGGGATGATTTAAGGTAAAAACTGGACATGAACAAAATTAAAAATTGTTGATTTTTATCTATAAAAGTGGATGAAGGGCACTCACAGTGATAATTAGAGAGTCTAATCTATGTACCTCTGGATCAAGCGCCTCCTCTTCCCCATCAGGTCTGGAAGTGTAGACTTCATTCCTCCTGTCCTCTATCACCTTCTTCATCACCTTCAGTTCACTGGGGTGCGGTGTGGCTCTGCGCTGGAGGCCCTAAAGAGAAGAAATAAAAAGTATTTAACATGTTGCAAAGATCTACCACACATAAATGTGTTGCTTCATTTCGAGCTCCATGAGTTTCACTGTTATTTGCTCACCCTGCGCTCTGCAGCAGCCTCATCATCCTCCTCCTCGGCCTTGGTTTCTTCCTGGAACTGAATGACCGACACTCGGTTCAGGTTGCTGTCCGTCCAGCTGTCATCCACGCTGTTCTGCAGCAGGTTCTCTGTGGCGAATCAAACAGCGGGTTAAGGAAGGAAGGTCAGTGTTAGTGAACAGTGGCTTAGAGATGGCCAGACAGAGGAACAGATTCTATAAACTCTCAGAAGCATCTCTGTTACTGAATGGCAATTACTTAAAAACATTAAAGTTAAATGTAGTAACAACAATAAGGCATAAAACTCACCAAGGCTTGGGGAAGGCTGCTGAGGCAGTAAATAACAAGTCAATACTTTCTCTCCTGTTCGCTCATCATCCTCGGTCTGGAACTTCAGCATAGGTTGTGACTGGTTTTCTGCGAGCCACATGGCCTTCAGATTGAGGTTTGTCAGGGCAAAAGGCAAGTTTTGTAATCTGGACAAAGAGAAGATGAGACAAAACTTGTCTTTTAGATTAAACACAACACAAACTATGATCCACAAAATATGATCTTCGATCTCAAAACTCCAACCTAAAGTAAGATACTTAAAGTTAACTTAGTAATTTAAGCTGCCATCATTTCCATGGGAGCTTTAAAATGACATCTACTGTATTTTCCGGATTACAAGTCGCTCCTGAGTATAAGTCGCAACAGTTAAAAAAGCATCATAAACAGGAAAAAAACATTTATATGTCGCACTGGACTATAAGTTGTATTTATTTATTTAGAATAGGGTGATTTTCTAATTTTTCATATCCAACTTGTAACTGCTAAAAATGACCCAATCAGTCCAATTCCAAAGTTAATGTCTGTAAATGATCATAAACATCAAAATGAAGAAGGATAAACATGTTTTTTGAGGATTTGTTCCACCGTACAGGCAGTACAGACAGATGTCCAAAATAAACTCCTCTCACTGAGATAACGCTATTTTGGGATTTTCCCCCTTGGAGCAGAATATAGTTGTCACAAGTTTAGAGCGCCCTTCTGACATTTGACGGTAATATTTACTCCTTGGCTCATGTCAGTATGAATTGAGACTTAAAAATATGCTAAATTGTATATATTTTGATATATAAGTCGCACTGGACTGTAAGTCGCTCAAGCCGCCAAACTATGAAAAAAAAGCGTGACTCATAATCTGGAAAATACTGTACCTATTTTACTGCCGACCTTTAATCAGATTAATAAATTGTAGATGTAGCATTTACAACAAACTAGCCTACTTTAGCAAAGGCATTATATCTGTCTTTAATCTTTGCTGGAATAAGCTGCTGCATGTAACTAAAAGTTTGGGGTGTTGAGTGAGAATACCTGTTTCCAGCCACATCCAGCACATGCAGCTCGGTGGCATCTGCAAGCTCAGCAGGCAGTTTGCCCAGGCGGTTGTCTCTCAATGAGAGGACGTTGAGGCTGGCACAGCCGCCCAGCTCTTTGGGCACGCTGCCCAGCCGGTTGCGGTCTACATTCAGGTTGGTCAGCTTCTTCAGCTTGCCCAGCGAGCGAGGAAGTGACTATGAGCCCAGGAAGCAGACAAATGCCATTAATAAATCAGTAAAATGGATATTACTTAATGGCTGTTAATGCAACATGGGAATGAATGGGCATGCATAAATTCATATTGGGTAAACTGGAAGTGGGAAGTATATGTGCATCTCCATACCTGTAAAAGATTCTCTGTGAGAATAAGCTCTGTGAGGTTTTCACACTCCCCTAATGAGTCAGTCAGGTTGGTCAGTCTGTTCTGGTCCACCTTCAGGATGGACAGCTGTTTCAGACATCCTGAAACAAAGTTCAACAGATATTTATATGATCAGCACCAAATAAACCTGAAATTTAAGTTTCTTTTATCTGAAATCTTGCACAAAATGCCTATTCAGAGACTCGGGTCAAACGCGAATAAAGGCTGTGCAGTTCTTCACTTACATCATTTTCCAGTAGAGGGCAGAGCTGTTCTTGGTTAACAGAAAGTCTGACACAAGAGGCTGTGTTTACTTTATCAACACGACCTAATATTTAGATGGCGAACCTAATTTTGCATGGAAAACAACACAGTTCACTTAAAATACTCCTAACAAACTTGTTCTGCAGATAATAGTCTTTACATTTTTAAAACACTTACTTATCCCAACAAAAAACACAAACAATGCAGACACTACAGGAGCAACCCATAAGAGATGGAGAGATGACTGCTAATGCTACAATAACAGATTATTTTGTGATTTCATCCATCCAAACTCATGATTTGAATAACGTAACTGAAATCTGTCACTTTAGTCCCGTTCCTTTCTCTCACCTATACTGTCGGGGACAACTTCCAGCAGGTTTTGTGTGAGCAGCAGGTCAGTGAGAGCCAGGAGGCCGCTCAGCTCCGAGGGAAGCTCTTCCAGACGATTCTCCGAAACATCCAAGCACACCAGCCGCCGGAGGTTTCCCAGCTCCTGCACATACACGCAAAATCACTTACAGTGAGCCATCAACGCGTAATGTGGTGGTTATCTGCCAAATAAAGGAGGGGACTTCTTGTAAGGAGCAGGTTTGTGCGTACTGGTGGTAGTGAGGACAACTGGTTACGGTCCAGCCACAGCTCCCTTAAGTTGGGAAGGGCACCGAGTGTGTCCGGCTAAAGGAGAAGAGGCAAAGCAGAGAAAGCACATAAATAAATGAGGATGACTATTTTTGCTTCAAAGTCAATATTTTAAAGGGTTAAATCAAAAGAATAAAGCCCCGTTTCCACCAGTGGGTCTGGGTTGAGTCGGGCCGGATTGGTCCATGTTTTTTTTGCGCCTCCACACACAAAAACTGGGACGGGTACCCTTATATCCTACCCCACCCGGCCTACTTTTTTGGTACCCTTCAGTAAGGCTACTGATCTAACACAGCAATCCATTGATTAGTTGAAAAATCCGTCACTTCCTGCGTGACCCGGCATAAAAACAAAGCAGGGGTGACTCCTTTGTTTTTGTCTCGTGTGGTGTTGTGCTTTGGTTAAAAGGTGTTGCACAGCGATGATGTCACGCAATCACGTAGCTGCGCTATCCAGTTAACATTCCGCCTCCAGGGTAAGGGGACAGTTAGCTGTGGAGGCGTAACGTGAAATCAACCCATCCGTCCCAAAACCCACCCGATCCGGCCTGGCCCGATCCGGCTCAGACCCGCGGGATCTCAAACTGTACTATGGTTGTAAAAAAAGACACAAAACAGAAACTGTGCAGAAAAACATAAAATCTGTCAATGAATTACAAAGACTTTAATTTTTCTTTATTTGTTTGTTCTTTTTTGAATTTATCATCATTGATCTCCGTACTCTACAGACTCCAATATGAACCTCAGGACATGTTCAACTCATGTCACCTGAAAACAGCTAAATCTAAAGTCTAACCAAAGACCTGTAACAAAAAGGAGACATGACAGACATGCGGACAATGTTTCATCATGATGTCACTGTTTGTTCAGTGTCCGCCCTCATCAGGTCATGCAGCATTGTTTACTCTGTCCTAGTGAGACAGGTGGGCGTTCCCAGGCTGAAAGCAGCGCCCCGTCTGCAGCGCTGGGCAGGCAGGGCCTCAGCTCTGACAAACTGCCTCTGCTGTGTTTGCTAAGGTAAAAATTTGGTTTGGAATAGAAGTGTGGTGGGAATGTGAGGAAGACACTTGTCATACGTGTCACACCGAGTGAGTGCAGCTCTGCCTGCACAAATGTGGAAAGTAAAGGTGTTGTTTGAGCACCCAATGACACAATGAGTTATCTGCTTTGATGTGATTAAAGAGGGCGAGATGTTAACAAACCAAAACTTCCAGTTCGTTGCTGCCGAGGTCCAGCTGTTCCAGTTTCACCAAGAAAGAGAGCGACCTGCAGATAACACAATACACGTGGTTACATCATAAATATGCAGCCTGAAAGAGCAAAGCCGAGCTTTGCACATGCTAACAGCGTACCACTCATCCATGTGTAATGATATGTGTTTAAATCTATTCTGCTAAAGAAAACTCAACGTTTACATCATGTTCTTCCACAAAGGTTCATCTCTCCCCTGAAACAGCTATATTTGTGCGCTATAAAAGGTTTTACTTTCACTTTTCATACATCTTAATTGCAACTAATGATGCTAGTTGTTCTCATGAGGAGGGCAGACAATGAAACAACCCAGCCTTGTACATGAACACCGAGCAGATGTGACACTTACGTGGGAAGAGATTTCAACAGGTTCTCCCTGAGCTCCAACGTCACCAGGTTGGCCAGACTATAAAAAGGAGTGGCAGAGGAGAGGAGGCAGAAGAGTGGGAGTTGGCAAGAGACGAAGGGGGAGGAAGAGAAGGGAGAGGAGAGGCAGGCTGGTTAGTCAGATGGCAGGTCTGTTCGTCTGGGCTGCCTGGCATGGCGAGGGGCTCCTCCATCTGTCTGAGCTAACCAAGTGGCCCGGAGCCCACCGGGAAACAACATTACTCCCCTTGTAAAGCAGTGCCGCCTCTGAATGCATCAAGGATCCGAGCTCTCAGTCCAGACCAGAGAGACAGCCTGAATTTGAGCAATTTTACTCATTTTGACAAAAGGGATCATCTTTTTTTAATGGTGTTCACATTAAGAGTTGCAATGATCAGTTTATCTTATTATCAGTTAATATTTATAGCTCAATTTACAGAAAATGAAAAGCAAGATGTTTTCCTTTTCAGCAACCCTTTTCCCTATCAAAATTAAAAATAAAGAAACGTTTAAAATTCCCTAAAGGCTGAAACAAGAAGCGTTTTGTATCTTTGCCTGATAATTAAATTTACAGAAATTGAATGGGAACAAAGTTTTCTTTAAAAAAATCATGGAATTTCCCATCTAAAAATGTTGTTAAATAAAAGTATTAAAGCAGATAACATTTATTTAACTTGTGCAAAAAATTCCATCTTTTTATAAATATGTAATAAAAAATTTCAACTGGGAGCCATTGTGAATGTGCATACTTTCCGATGTCACTGGGCAGCGCCTGTAATGACACATCGTTGAGCGCCAAGTGAGCCAGTGCTCGGAGCTGAGTGAAACCATCCGGCAATCTGTAGCAGAGGGACAGGAGGGGGGGAACAGAGGAGGGACACCTTAAAGCTTTAGTTGTTTGATGCTTGGGATCATTTATCTCACACACACACACACACACACACACACATCATTGATGCTCTACATATCCCTTTTTTTTTCCATCTGCTAAAAAAAAAAAAAAAAAAAAAATCAGTATTAAACTTTCTCCAGTTCCTGTTTTTTTTTTTCTTTTATGCATTGTGAATATTTTGGGTGAAACACCAACAGAGATATAAAAGGATTTACCCGGTTTCCTACTTAGATTACAGAGACACTCCTATTGAGCTGTTTAGTCAGAGAGCAGCATGATGCCAAACTATAATCTGCTGCAGGCTTTGTTCATCACTGTGCATAATCTTTTATTTAAAATGTATCTATTTAAGGCATTACACTCTTAATAACTCTAATAAACAAATACAATAACAGTTTTTAGAGCACAGTATGCATTCAGCAGATCTCAGAGTTGCTGTATCTGGAACTGTGTCATGGTGAGGATATACAGCATCGGACTGCTACAGTCCATTTACCTGGAGAGGGGGTTTCCACTGAAGTCTGCGATCTCCAAAGCCCGGCAAAACTTAATGCTCTCGGGGATCTCAGGAATGTCTGCAAAGAAAAGAGGGGAGTTTTTTTTTTTTCCTTGAGTGGGGGTTAGCCATAGAGACCCACACTGATGCATGGTGTGCAGAGGTTATATTCTATCATTCTGAGTTGCTCATAATCACACCCAGATGGTAAGGAACAGAGGAAAAATAGGACAGAATGCTTAAGTTTCACTAAAGAGGGCATTGCTACGGCCCAGTACTGCATCTTAATTTTCTTGTTGTGTAACTGCACTTTTGCAGTTAATTGCATTTTTTCATCCAAGTCAAAGTTAAACTGACTTTCCTCCCAACCTCTGAAAGCATTTATTCACTCTCTCACGCTTTGTTGTGGAATAAATTACAATTTAACTTCTGAAAATAAAAAAAGTATCTATATGTATGTTTGAGTGAAATGAGTTTTTGAAATAAACAAAATTGACTCATTGAGACTTGTGTGAATTCCTTTAAAAGAAACACTTCTTCACTTGTGTACTTCGAATTGACCCTCAACTTCCAGGAGAAATGTGTATTCTCCAAATGTAGAAATCACTTGTGCATAAAAAAAAAATGGAATAAAAAAGTCATATGAAGAAATGTGACCTAATGTCCTTATCTGGGGTAGAACTTTCAGCATTGAATGGTGCAGGTGCACATTAAGAAATCCCTACAGAGCAAAGCAGCCCATTGCACTTACCCGGCTCAGGGTTTGTACTGCAGCAGGAGCAGGGAAGCATACAGGCAGACAGATGGGAGAGGCTCTTACAGGCCACTGCACACTGCTCCCACAGCACTTGATGCAGCGTATAGCAGAGCAGATGTCTCATATCTGCCACAGAGAGCCTTCCTTCTACTCAGTATCTGTGTTTGTGTGCAGCATGCAAGGACACAGAGAGGGCACGACGATTGTGCATGTCACAGCACAAAATAATACAGCAGCCCTCACTGGAATGAGTGAAAGTATATCGCTGCAACATGTATGACTGAAAGCAGAATCAGCATTTAGTTTTTAATGCTTTAGGGAGTTAAATTGCTGTCTTTTTTTTAAAAGGCATGAAGGAAGGCTGTAAAATCTGAGTGGAAGCTAAAATTCATCCAGCACCTGCTGCCAGTGTGCTGATTAACAAACTGATGTGGTACTGTAGTGCTCCCCACCACTTAACACCACATGGCAAGATTGTGTTTTACAGACATTGTTTCTATTTGAAGGTGGTCTTGACATGAACGGGGGACTGCTTTTTAAAAATGCATCAAATAGTAGTGCGTATATCTGACAAAGGTTTAGAGCAAGTCTGTATTTCTGTACCATTTCTGGAGATGTCCAGTTCCACCAGCTGCATGAAGTTGGCCACCTCAGGAGGAAGTCTCTGGATATCATTGTCACTCAGGCCGAGCTTTCGTAGGTTCAGTAGTCTGAAGAAAGGCTGTGGAGACATGGATTACAATGTTAAAACAATTCCTTAAACACTCTTCTTACACTTAACTTGCAACTCCCCTTCATCAGGCCCTCCATGAGACGGACATAGTTGTAAAGTGGCAGCAAAGTTATCAGATTCTTTGGAGTTTTCAACATCTAGTTGTGGCTTACACTCATGTTTGTATCGCCACCGTATAACACCCTGCAGCGTAAATGGCTCCATTACCTGAAGCCACCTGAACCTGTCATAGACCGACCATTGGCCGAGTAATCAGGGACAAACTGGTAACCAACGTGCCAACTGTTACCACGAGAGATACACCGATCCAGTTTTTTCCGATCCAATCCAATACAGATATCTGGGCTGAGCATATCGGCCGATACCCGATACTACTGTTGAATGAATGAAGCGTATACCTTGTCATGTGACTAAAGGCATCAAGCTTTACATAAACATTTAACCTAGCCATATAAATGTACTTAACTTTATTAATTAACAAATAAAGTGTACATTTATTATGATATTTATAAAAACAGAAATGACTGGATCGGAATGTTGGATTGGCCACATTCATCCAATATCCAATCCAGCTAATTTGCCAGCAGGGCTGCACAATTAATCGTTAAAAAAAATCGCGATTTCAATTCACACATACATCTGATCTCATTTCTACCCACAACGATTCTGAAGCATTTTTAATCATGAGCTAATCATGAGGTAATCACGAGCTGCATCACAAATAAAAATTTAGATTCTTCACGGATTTTTTTTTAATACGCCCTCAAATGCAGGACTGCTGTTGCATCCCCACCCCCTGACCAATGGTAAAGAACTACAACTATGCATCTGCCAAAGAAGTGCTCCAATAAAGCTTTTGTGCAAACACATGCTTTATTTTGAACTACCTTTTGAATAGGTTTTGTTTGTTTTGAACCCTAAGCCCATTTTTCTCGAAATTGCATACTCCAATTAAAATGAATGTATCTGCAACCACAAGGCCTATTTGAATAAGTTCGGTGTCAAATTAAAGATGACACTTGTGAGATTTATGGAGATGTGTAAATATAAGTATATTTGTTACTGATGAAGAGTAAATGAAGACAGCACGACAAAATTTCAAACATCGCCCCCCCCCCCCCAAAAAAAACAACACATTTTCAGCATCAGCAACTCTCTCAAATGATGCTTTAGAAGCTGTTAATCTCTTTCAGGGTTTTTCCTGGCTCAAATTGAGGTGGAGGTGGTACCATCCTGACCACGTGCACATATATACGTACATGTACTAGTACTATTTCCAAGCAATTGAATTTAGAGTGAGTACACCACTATCTCTGTCTGTTCAACCATCTTAAATCGGGCTTAAATCGGTACATTATTTTTAGTCTGAAATAGATACAGATTGATCAAAAGTTTTTTGATTTATTGTTTGATAACTACAGAACAGCCTCAGAATTGAGATTCATTGTTTTTGATCACAACAGTAAAGGAACTATTTACAGAACAAGTTTTTTTAAAAAAAATCAGAACATATTCAGAATATACACATTTTCAAGTGCATACAACACATGCAGTATGAAATATGAACTACGAAGTATGCATGAACAGGTTTTCATACTCAACACAACTTAATTTCTTAAAATTTGTTTTCTTTTTAATTTTATAATCAAACTGTGATTTCTAAATAATTAATTTATTTTCATTACCCAGCATTCTGGCTTTTTTCCCCACAGTGTGTGTGGTGCTATGCAGCAGTTAAAATATCTACTGTATGAAGCCTATAAAAAGCCTATAGTATATAAAGCTTAATTTGTAACATTTATTTTTCTTTTTATGAACAGCCATGTACAATAAAAACAATAACTGCTAGTTAGTGAGTTCAGCTGTGTGGGTTTGTGTACACTTTGTGTGAACTTGGTGATTCGTGTAAACATCCAGTGATAGCAAACAGGGATATAATAGCCTACGTCAGCCTTGTTCACTGTGTCCTTCTCAAAGCACCACGCTCAGTACGAACAAAGTTTTTACAATTGACTTTATATCACAGCCAAACTAAGAACAGCTAGACGGTAAAAGGAAAAAAAAAAAGAAAGAAAAAAGAAAAAAAAAAACGGGCGGAGTGGAGGCAGTGACCGATGCGACTTAAGCTGTTTTCATTCTCTGTCTTGTCAAATGCGCCGCGTACGTTATGAATAAGTAACTTTAAATATCATACAAACAGAAATACATGTGAGCTGAAGAAAATCTTAAGGAGTATGAAAGAGAGCAACGTGAGCACGAGTCAACCAAAGCAGAGATTAATCACTGATTGTGTGTGCCCGAGTGGAGCGCACATTGCTGAGGAGACATCCCCTTCTAAAGTAAAGCAGAACAGAATTTATTTTTACAAAAAGTTCAGGCGAGGTTTCCAAAATGGCCACTTTTACACAATTTGGCACAGTTGGCAATATTATTTTCCAACATGCCACAGTATTATAATTCTTCCATCATAAATACCTTTTAAAAAAACAACAAAAACAGCCTCAAACTGCAGCTTTTATGACTTCTGTTTCTGCACGCGTCCTCACAGCGTCCTAACCTGGCTGTTTCTGGTTACGCAGACCCATAACTCCACAACGGATTGGTTGATTTTGGTAAATGAGACATCAACCAGTTCATTAGAGCCAGTAGAATGTATCTACACCCCCGTGGGAAAGATTGACAGGACTATCAGCAAATCAGCCAGCTGAAGGTGGTAATTCATTAGTGGCTGGTACCTGAATTGGTAGGTTGTGAAGCTGTCTGCTGGGTCCTAAAGACCTTTGGCAATGCCGAAAGTTTTTCAAGTGTTGTCCCAGAGATTATTTTCAAACAACCAGGTGTGGATTTCCCGGTAAAAAATAGTTTTCACAGAGAAACAGCAAAGGTAAGAGAAATCTTTCCTTTCGATCCTGGTATCGAATTGGTGCATCTCTAGTTGCCACCATCAAGATTCAGAGATACTTTGAGACTTGAGATCCTTACAGGAGTGCAACCATCAGAACAGAACTCCATCAATCAGGCCTTTCTGGTAACGTAGTAATACAGGAGCAGCTTTGACAACCTAGTTTTAGTTCAATTAGTTAAAAATCAACCTTTACAGATCATGAGAAGCTATACACTATTCCAACAATCTAGTAATAGACCAATCAGCAAATTGTTCAGATTACATGTCCTACAAAGTGCATGAGATTTCTACATTGTGTTAACAATCAAGTGATCACACAAAAAAGATCCTGTGGAGGGCCATTTACAAAATTGGTTTTAAAAACATTCCATCATAATACCCCCTCCACCCCCCTCCAAAAAAATTCCTCCTTCCCATGGCAACAGCAACCAAACAAAGTGGCTTTCGTTAAGAGTGCTGAGGAGAGCGCTACAGCCCTGCCAAGTGCTTTCACAAGAGCATGGTTGTTGGACAAGACGGCATTCAGCAACATTCCTCCTCCAGCCGCACTGAGTGTCTGCGCTGTTCAGATGGACAGACAAGACAGGGTGGCGAGAACAGCAGGAGCACCAGGCTGAAACTATGCAGTTATTAACCCCTCAATCAGTCCCTGCTTGTGCAACCCACAGAAGGTCCACTGTCTGCCTCGTCAAAACTCAGATTTCTCATCTGATTTAAAAGGAGGAAGAACCCTGAGAAACTTTTGGACTCAGAGTCTGAACAAAACTATTATTCAGGGATTTTTCTTTTCTGTCTGCAAGCTTGGAGCCTAAACCTTAATTCAAATCAAACCTCAAGCTATCAGCAAAATGTTCTGCTGAAAACCAGCCTCTGTGTATCAGTTACGAGAGATTAATTCACTAACAGAAAAATCCAGATCATGTCTACGCTCTCCCTCCTCCACCAGGATTAGGTTTAAAAGCAGAAACCTGCTACTCCCCTGTATCCACACTGTTGCATAAACACACAGCAAATCAGATAACTCAGACTTTTTTGTTGTGTACTGCATAAAAACACACATGTATCCACTCAAAGCAGCATACTGGAAGACAGCTCTTCAATTATGCTGCCAAAGATAAGAAAACTGCAGATCAGTTCCACCCCGTTCTTCGATGACAGACATGTCCTGCTCTTAACTAGTCACGCGTATTGCGTTTGGATGGGTGCATAAAAGCATTTTTTCCTCTGTTGCATTGCCAGTCAGTGCTTTTCCAACATCTAAAATTTCCCAGCATTTTAACTGCAAATTTGTACAGGATGTCACTCATCTGATGGAGAATGATGCAGAGGAAGACTGCAGGGACAGACAGCGCCACGGGGAGACAAGGCAAGTGAGAAGCAGGTGAGGAATCAGATGGCAGAAACAGGAAACGAGAGCTGAGAGCAACAATGTTACTGGGGACAACCCCAAAAGAGGAGAGTCAACCACGCTGGCATAACATTAAATCTTTCAGGGTGGAAACGAATAGATAAACCCATGTTTAAACCCTGACGAGACAGACAACAACCCCAGCCACCCTACAGGTGCTAGGTAAGTTTTTGCTGCCTCAATGTGAGAACTGAAGGCCAGCAGTGCTGCTTCTGAGCAGTCAGCAGTTCTCATGTCCAGACCTTTGGCATCAGTACACTGCTTTCCTCTCTTGATGTTGTCCAGAGCTTACAAAGTGATGAGTGGAAAACTGGACAGTAATGCAATCATGCCTGAGAACAAGTAATTGTGAACATTCACAAAGATAGCCATTCACTCCTCAGTGGCCTCTTGCGTGCAGGGTTGTCTGGAGGACGCAAGCCTGATTGAGGACCAAGTTTACTCCAATATCGAGATTTGAGTTTGGAGGCATTCAGCCGAGGAACATACTTCTAAGAAACTCTAAGATATTTTTCTCCCCCCAAGTAATTACTGATATTTCACCAAAATAGTAAATCAGTTATTCTAACAAATCAGTTATTCAGAGCATTTAATTTTAGCCCAGCTCCATTGTTAAAACTGGATCTGATATCCTGGCTGTTTCTCACTGACTGATGGATTTTCAAGTCAAACAATGGAGAACCAGCAGTGTTACACGGGTCAGCGGGTCAATTGGAATAACAAGTTGGAGCAGTGGGATTTAGTGTACCGCCACGGTCCCGTTATTGTATCTGAGAGCAGTCTGCACAGTCACTCGGGCTGTCTTTACAGAGCTGTGATTGTATGCATGTGACCATTTGTATCCCGATATGGCACATTAGTAAGACAAAGAGTATGACTTTTGTTTACAACTTTGGTACTGGCATGTTTTAATGAGGTGTTTGTGAGAGTTGTTTGCATAAGGAAGGAGGTGCAGCTTTAGGGAGGGTTGAACTGTACAATAGAGAGGGGTGACAGGGGAGGTGGGTCAGCAGAGGGCAGTGTGGGGTTACGGAGCACCTGTAATTTAATGAGTAGAAGTCAACACAGTCACAGAATACTACCGACCAGCTGCATGTGTTTATAGAAGGGTGATAGTGATTGCAGGCAATACTGAACAAACGTGCTAGTTTGACCAGTATGTGCTTGTAAATGGACAAAATGGGCATGCCTTCCAAATGTAGCTAACAGCTTTAGCAGCAACATCAAAATGTATGTGATTGATTATTTACAAAGTTGTGCTCACCTGAAACCAAGATCTCTTTTATACTACTTTGAATTCCAGGGAAAAAAAAGCAAGGTAAATTACATTAAAGGTGCTTAGCAGAGCTATGAGAACTGTCACAGCTGCGTTTCAGCTGGACTTCACAATGGAGACTTCTGTAGCCAACTTCAGCTAGTGTGAAATGTGCTCTGTTGCGTGGGTACTTGTTTGAGAAATCCCTCATTATTATGAAGAGAATGAAGCCTGCTCACCCGTGAGCAATCTGTGACAGAGAGCAGTGTGTGTGTTAAGCCAAACACAGAGGCCAGGCAGAAGACATGAAGCACTTCACTGCATGAGCGTTGGCAGCCCGCGGATGCTTTGTCTTATCTGCAGAGTCCTGCTTAGCCTACATTCCACTCAGACAAGAGTGTAAATGTGCCTAGGGATGTCTTTTTAAGTGTGTGCACGCATGCTTGTGCATAACAGTCATCTTAAGTCATAACAGAAGGAGAGCCTGTGCTTTAGATCTTTGAGTCAGAACATACCACCATTTTCAGTTTAGGTTTTATTTTTGTTTTGCTGCTGGACTCTGTGTGTGTATATGCCTGGAGGATAGAGCTGCATGTTAACATGCAGACTTATAAATTCAAGTCAGTAGATGTTTGAGAGCGTTTATGAGTGTGTTTATGAGTATTGGAAGAGTCTATAAAGTCATCAGGTGGAATTTAAATGTTTGTGGACCTCACAAAGCTTGAGAGCAGCTCACTAAAATGATACTACAAATATCAAAACTGTGCATGTGGTTGTAATTGTGACACATGTGTGCAAACTCTGTGTGCCCCGAATGAGTAACGCTCTACCGTAGATGCACTGAGTTGAAGTCTGATGTTCACAGAGGCTGCAGTGTTCCAGTCAAGTGATTCCATTTAGCATTTAATTTCCCTCCAATCAGGCCATCTGATAGACAGTGCAGGCTCCTCTCACAACACATGCTTACCGTCTTCAGAGTGCAGGAAAAAACATGGAGAAACTCGACCCACTCAAATTCACTCATTTAGCAGCATGTCTAAAACATCTGTGGTGAGTTATATTTCACAATATTAAACCCAAATTAGAGGTAAAGAATAACTGGGTTAGTTTCCCCAATGCAAATCCATAAAAAAAGCCAAAAAGCCTGAACTAACTTGCTGAAGTATCTTGCCAACAGAGGCATTTAATCAATGGTTCCTTATATTAATTAATCCAGGATTTCTAGAAACAGGAAATAAGTGTCATTACATTTCTTTCTTTAATTTAACACACATATTAAATTCCCATTCAAACATTCCAGAGCCTCTTAAGCTGGTGCCAAATCTGCCCCTTCTGCCTAGTCTTAAGTACCCCCTCCCTCCAAATAACCCTTCCCTCACAATGCATGAAAACTCCACACACTGCATGGACACCACTCGGGTGAGAGGCTCAAAGAGAGGGGAGGGGAGAGAGCGTATGCTTTTGTGCGAGTTGGGACTCTTTCAGTGTCCCAGAAAATAAAAAAGTGGAGAGGATTTGGTTGACTGCATAACTTTGGTCGTCGCTCAAAAAGGCTCATTACACAGGCTCCTCGCATAGATAGCAGGGGTCTTTGTTGTGGTATAAACTCAGAACTCGAGAGACCACAGACCCAGGACTCCTGCAGCAGAGCTACGCTAAGCTAAAGAGCAAGCACAGCCTGTACTGGCTGCTCTGCTACTGGTGGTCCATGAAAAAGTATCCTCTTCCTCTGTGGAGCACTGAAGCCCGAACTTCCTAAAACCTCTACACATGAATGACACCCTAACTGGTCCCCTTCTCCTCCTCCTTCCCACTGTTCCACCTCTCCAAGTTCCCTCCATTTTCCTTGGCAGAAGGACAAAAGGCCAAGTAACCAGTCCCACACAGGACCGTCAGTCAGTCCAGCCCCCCCCCCCCATCCTGCAGCCTGGCCAGGGGATTCCTACATTGTCCAAAAGGGCACCACAGAGAAGAGAAACAGGGCTCAAAATGGAAGGATGAAGATTTGAAAGAGGAAAGTGGTTAAGGATAACAAAAGGCAGGAATGAATAATAAGGGCAGAGGAGGCGTGTGGGGAGAACACCACAGAGAAGAAAAGGAAGATTGTGGGAGAAGTGCAGAGGAAAGCCAAAAGAAAGGGAGTGACTGTGGATTATTAATGAAGATTGGAGAGTAAACAATGGATTCCCACTGAGCTCTGGACACTCCACCACTAATGGGGTTAGAAACTCCGGCCACTGACCAAAAAGTATCTCAGACTAAAGACTTGTCCTTTTTCGCAGATAAATGAAAATGGCGTTTATCATTCAGTTCTGTCTGGTTCACACTGTGGATTGAATTGTGCGTCTCAGTTGTCTTGGAACTCGTTTTTCCAAGGAAGTGACGTGATGAACACGTTTTTCTGAGATACGAGCTCGTAATTTGCAGAAGACCCCAAGATTGTAGATTTAAAGATGGCGGCGTCCAGTACCATTGTTGTGTTTATTAAACTTCTATATAAGAGATTTTCTGATTGTAATTTCCAAGTGTAAACAGCTCCAAGTTGTTTTTATTGAATGTTGCGGTCTAGCGGCAGTCTTTTTTTTTTTTTTCGCCGCGTGATTATGCGTTGCTTATTAAACACACAGTGAAATTAGCTGTTGTTATCATGATAACAGTGTTGTACTGTCTGTTATTTTTCTAGCTAGAAATGCGTTATTTTTTAGCTGTTCTAGCTCACAAATAGGCTGTTTTGGAGATTTCTATTTTTTCACGAGTTGGTGCAACTGGAACGCAAAATACCTGGTAATGACGTCACCATCTCGCGTCTGCTCGGAATCCCGAGACAACTGGAACGCAGCACAAGCACTATCACTGGCTTCACCACAGAGCACAACCAACAATACACACTTCCACCTACTCACAACTAGGGATGTAACAATATTATGGATATCACGATATCGCGGTAGGTAAACTGCTGCGAAATTGTCGTGGTCTTGTCACGGTATTAAACAGTGTGTCTCTTGAGACAAAAATAATAGTTTCCAGTCCGCTCTATGCGTAGCGTAACATACTAAACTACATAGACCATGATCCTTTGCTGCCAGTGTGCTCTTTTGAGTCAATGGGAGCGCACGTAGCCCACACACACAGGAAAAACTGGGAGAAAGGCGGTCAGGTTAACACAGCATGGACATACGGAGAATTGAAACAGCTGTTCTTCTCCAAGAGAGGTGAGAACTTTGTCTGTGTTCAGGAGGCCGCAGGGACAAAAGAAAGTTTGTTTTGGTCCAGTTATTCCTCCACGAGAAGCTTCATCTGTGACGCCGCGGGGATCACTGTGTTGACTCGGTGAGCTTATACAGTATTTAACGACGAACTTGGTCCGGGGGGGGGGGGGGTCTGTGCACACAGTGATGTCAGTGGTTAAACGCCTTGCGTATTGTACACTTTTTTGTATGTTTTCACCACCCGATCAGCTGTTCATTAAAACTCTCACTTTAACCTGCAGCAGCGGATGTAGAAGAGCATCCACTCAGCTGATTGTCTACATCACGGCGCCCCAATCATGTCCGCAAGAACAAAGTTCTGCCGGAGCCTGTAGAAGTTCAAGTAGTCAGACATCTGACTGACCACTGACAGACAGGCGGACTTATTTATTTTTATTTGTTAACTACTAAAGACAAGGCGGTTTCCTTGTGCCTGGGTCTTTTTACTTATTAAATAGACTGTTTTAATGCCTGGTTAAGTTTATTTAATCCAACACCTGAGCTGCCTTCTCAATAAATATATGTTTGATTTTTACTTGAATTTCACGCTTCAGCAAAGGTTTTTCAAGCAATTTTAAATGTCACAACCTTGAATATGACGATAAATATTGTAACAATGACTGATCAAAGCATTTTATACCATCATTGTTATCGTGAGGCTTCCCACAATATCGAGATAAATATCGTATTGTGAGGTTCATATCGAGATAATATTGTATCATGAGATGTGGATATTGTTACATCCCTACTCACAACTGTTAACCTACATTAGAGTTCCTCTGTTCTTGGCTGCCCCCCCTGGTACTGTAAATTTGCTACAATTTTTGTATGATCTTAGTCGACTAATCACAAAAATAATCAGAGACTTGTCGATTATCAAAATAATCATTTGTGGCAGCCCTATTCTTCAAAAAAAATCTATAGAATATAAATAGTCAGAACAAAGTGAATCTTCATACGATAAATTAATAGTGTTTTATGGCATTTTTAACACTTCTGTGCTTCAGTGTCTGTGTAAGTCTTTAATGGGACTTTGAGCCACGACTACCCACATCCGCCAGTAGTCCCCCCCCCCAGGGCTGGAAATGCCACACAGGGAGAAGGGCGTGGTGCAGCCGGCGTGACTGACAGCCCGGCTAACTCCCAAATATACTGCTTACACCTGCCCCAGATGGCTTTGATCTGCGAGGAGCACAAACATGGTCAAAAGCCAGACCACGAAACAACCTGAACTACAGCAGCCAGGATTTGGTTTTTAAAGGTTCTCATTGCCTCTTTATGGCAACAAGAGGAGATCGAAGCTGAAGCTAATCATAAGTAGCAAACAATTTAAGTATTTAAGTAGCAGGCATTGTGTTGTAAAAAAAAAACAAAAACAAAAAAAAACTTAATATGCATCATCAAGAGAAAAAAGATGCAATTATAGTTGAGATAACTTGAATTTTCCTAACTATATTTCACAAGTTTAAGATCTGCTACAGCAACTTTTAAGCCACATTTGCACCCCCCAAAAGCCAAAACTCTCCCAGTAAAAAAAAGAGACAGAATTCTTCACATATGAAGTGCGAGTGTTATTTGCCAGTAACAAAGATCTATTTCTGTAACATGTGGGTTAACAAAGTTGTGAAGAATAGTGTCAGATGCTTCCAATTTTATGCAGTTAGCTTAAATCAATAATTTCAAAAATAACTTCAATAAAAAGCTGCATACTTGACATACTTCTCTGCTTTCATCTTGTTAGATAATATAACCCTCATCAAAACCAGTTAGCCTAACTGTCAGTCAAGTTTCTTTGCAGTTCAGGGACGAAGGACAGGAGTTAGGGCTTTGCACTGCTTCTGTTTCTGGACCAAAAGTAGCCAGTTATGAACAAAATCATTAATCCAAGAATGTGCATCAGAGTGAGAGATTGCCAAAAGATTGGCTCTTTTAAAAATCAAATAAAAAAAAAAAGCCATTGTACTCTCTGTTTTTCCATCTGCCCTGTGGACAGCCTGTGCTTTGTTGTGCTGCCATGTTTTCTTTTGTGAGGATGAGTCAGGTCACAGTCAGCGAGGGAAGGACGGACTGTCGTAGAGGAAGGAGCAGGAGCCAAGGCAGTGCATGTACACAGTTTATGTATGTGTATATACGAATGAACGTGTTTATGCTTGCTGTGTCAGAGCCTCCTAGTCTGTATAAACAGGGGGAAAGCCTGCCGGTTGAAAAAACAAGAACTGCTCAGACCAATAAGGAACCTCGACTAAAACAATGATAACG
This sequence comes from Atherinomorus stipes, assembly GCA_023101725.1. NCBI lineage: Eukaryota > Metazoa > Chordata > Actinopteri > Atheriniformes > Atherinidae > Atherinomorus > Atherinomorus stipes. Next base: position 88,750 of record JALJCO010010883.1, read on the forward strand.
TAACCAAATATAAAGATCTCAAACGGCCCACTGCAACAGTTCAGCCTGATTGTATTTCCATTGAGCTACGATCAATTAAAAAGCTCTCCAAAAGTCAACACACTTAGGGGGGGGGGTTTCCCTCTTGAATTCTGAGAATGTTGTTGACTTTTGTTGAGTTGACACAACACTATGATGTTTCTGCAGATCTGCGTGCATTCAGCCTCTCAGGAATGTTCTTCTTTTAGATTACAGTTAGACAGCTGTATGCACTTCTCAATTCATGCTGCAAAATAAATAGAAAGCAGATATCAGCTCCTGCTCTTAAGATTGAGAAGGAACAGGTGGGCATTGCAAAGTATGGATAAGAGCTCAGAGTACTACTGTAACACATGGATGGGTAGATGAATGATAATGGGGACAAGTCGGCATGAAGTTCTTTTTGGTTGCTCTTTCTGTAACTCAGAATGGTAAATGCTTGTTTCTGTAAATCGACTCCCAGTCAGCATTTTAAAAATAGACAAGTAATCCCTCCCGTGTTGACATAGTAGTGGGCTAATCTATGCTTTGGTTACTAAAAATGTCACTAATAGAAAAGCTTGCACACATATTCTGGGACACGATGATCATATCTAAATTAAAACTCAACAACAGAAAGAAAGAGAACAAGAATCAGAATGAAGTCTGTGCAGATTTGCAATCCAAATCAAATTCAAAGCAGGGCCCAGGCTGAAAGCTTTAGACGAGCCCTTTCCTGAGCTAAAATACCTGCTTGCATATATTATCACCAATCCAATTAACAACACTTAACTTCTACATTGGAGAGAGCCAGAACAGTACCAGCTAGAAAGAATAAAGTGCTATATGCAAGAAGGAATGAACAAGCAGCTCCTCTAATGATAAACGTTCTGTGCAAAGAGTGCTCGGCACAATCAGGACCAATCCAGTCTGTGTATGTTGACTCATGTACTGAGCAATTAAGAGCACAAAGTGAAAATAAAAGGATGGCCCAGCTTTTGTTAGCAACACTTATTTGCTGACATATTAATGGGGAGTAGAGTGCACACTGCTGCCTCTCAGTCTTGACTGTTCAGTTGACGTAATGGCCTGAGATTCCCCAGCAATGCTGTCATGTAGCAGGAATGAATGAACACACAAGGAGATAAGAAACTGTAGAGGAGGCGCCTCACCTCCACCCCTGTTCCTGACTTCATCACATGCTCTCATTCTCCCTTTGTGTTCCCACAAACATGACACAAAACCAGAAGCCCCATTGTTTATAGTCTGCAGAGCTCCTTCCTGGATGGGCTGGATCCGGTATGTGCTGCCTGCCAGCCTGCCAGCTCTTAGCCTGTCTCATAGTAGAGCCATGCTGCAGAAGACCACCATGGCAACCATAGCCTCCAGCTATGCATGGCCCGGGCGTTGTATATAAGAGTAGTTTGCTGGCTAGTTCCTATACTGTCAACACGTACCACAATTAAATCATTAGCAAACAGAATGAGAAACACTTTGGCTCTGTAGCTGCTTGATCCGGGATAAACGGAAACACAAGCACTGAAGCTGGCTCAGTAGGAGGTATGCATATAAATACTCTAACATTTCACAATTCAGAAGCAGTCAAGCTTCTTACAAATCAGTTATCGCCGTTAGTAATGCTAACTAATAAGCTTCTGGGAAAAAAGTAAGGAAACTCCCTCAATGACTGCATCATTTACTATGGCAGCAATTTTGAGTATTTCACTGTTAAGAGTGCCAGGGAGTGTTGTGAGTTCAAGAGCAGCTTTAGTACAATTGCCTCATTGTATGTGCCCAGGTTGTGGCCTCCCTCTCAGTATCATGTGTTTCAGACAGTGTCAGTCTATCATTTTCCAGTAACAGTCTGGCCATTCTCCATCTTTCAGTGGCCGTCATACAGGTGTCTCACTCTTATTTATCCTTTAAATAAGCGTCCTTTATGGACACAGCTTCACGTATTCCTCTTACATATTTGAATAAATACTGACAGTTGGCCGGGAATGACCTGATCTGAGGATTCATGCAAATTGACAAGGTTGCCTTCATTCATTCATTTCTTTAATACTGCTGTGTTCTAAAATGCTTAATAACCATCTGTTACCTGACGGCCTCTGCTGATAGTCTAGACTGGTAGGTAGAGCTGGACGATATGGCAAAAAAAAAAAAAAAAAAAAAATACCACTATATATTTTTTCATCTTGTCCGATAGCAATTTGTAGATGTTTTTTTTAATACCACCAGTTTTAAAGCATCTGTGTTGAAACTGTACAGATGCCTTGCACTGTAAAGAGACTGTAGAATTTAGTAAGAGTGGGCGACATCACCAAAAATAGAATATTCAAAAAAAGAAAAGGAAAAAAAAGGGGAAGAAATATTGAGTTCACAGATGATATTGATGGAGACACAAGAAGTCACGGCCTTAGTAAAATCCTCCCTCTGTTTGCCCTACATAAAAACATATAGCAAATTAAAGCCTCTGCAAATTATATTTAAATTTCTATTGCTTTTCTAATTTGGATTATTTAATATGCAGGGCCTGAAATTCACTGCGGGATTGCGGGAATCGCACACAAAACCATCAACTCCCGCAAACCTCGCTCTTATAATGCGAGGTTTGCATTACGTTGCTGCAATTGCAGCGACGTAATGTGCAGTGGACGTTTGCATCGGAGCCGTAAATAATGTAGAATAAAGGCTCGACACATTGAGGCGACACCGCTCCTTCTCCATTTATTCAGAAGGAGTAACGTGCGTCGGCCCTACAGCGCGCGCTCCCTTTCTCCCTCTCCCTCTCTGACCTGTCAGACGTCGCGTTGATAAACCAACCATTGTTGGCAGATTTCCCAGCGGAAAGACGATACTTTCACGAAGTCTTATAGCGTAAATGTAACTTCGGGTGACCTGAAGGGTAGCTGGGCTGGACCAACACCAGTAAAGATCTGCGCTGTGGCAGCGCCAGTGTCGGTCTCATTTACGGCCCAAATCCTCCAGATCCTCAGGAAGCGCTGGTGCTGGTTACGTTACCAAGCAGCCCAAAGAAAAGTTTTAGCCTAACGGTGTGTTCAGACCAAGCGCGATTTGGGCGTCAAGTTTACATGCAAAGTCAATGGCCGACGCGCGTCGGGGAGGCGTCAAAAAAACCTGCGGCGCGTTTCTCGCGTCGAGGCGCGTTACAATCAGAGCGAGTCATGACACAGACACACTTTTTCTGACAGGAGGGGAAACACCCAGAAAAGCCAGGGGAACCCCCCTTTCTATCTGAAGACAGCGGAGGATAAACTGTGATCTGTGTCTAGTCCCCGTTTCTGAACGGTGGTTTGATGACCTGCTGTCCTGATGGGATGTACTGGGCTGATAATGCTGCCCCGCATTGGGACAGCGGGACGTTAAACTGGGCCGGATCAGACGGCTGAAAGTGCCGCTCGCCAGCTGCTCCTGGAGTAATGATGAAATTCATCACAGTCAGAACACCTGGAATCATTTTGTGGACCGGACACAGAGCAGAGATGTCCGACGATGACGTTCCCTGCTTTATTTATCACATAAAGCCGCGCCGCTCTCTCTCCTGCACCTGCCATGGTGCAGACAGAGCGGTGAAAGGAAAAAGAGAAAGGAGAGGCTCCTCCCACGGCGCGGCGAGCACGGCTTGGCTGGGCATCTCTCGCCGCGCGTCAAGACGCTGGTAATCAAGTGTTTTTTTTAGTGACCAAGCGTCCAACTTGGCGCGATTTTGACGCCCAAATCGCGCTTGGTCTGAACACACCGTAACTGGCTCAGAATATCCATGTTTGATCATAAACAGTGGAGACACAAGCTGCTCAGTTTAATGTTGGTGTGATGAGACCAACAGCGCTGCGTCACCGTTGCTCACATGGCAGCTGAATGTGAGATCGATTCATAGATATAGATAATATTGATAAATAATAGTTTGATATTATGAATACATTTTACATTATGACGCATAGGCTAAACAGCATTTAATATGTCCTATTAAAAATCAAAATTTGGTATTATTTTGGAGAAAGAGGCTGATTTTGGGAATGTTTCCTAATCATTTTCACTGCTCTTAACTTGTTTTTGTTTATCTTGGCTTCTTTATTGTATTTTCTGTGTTTTTATTTTCTTTCCTATTAAGGATCTTTGGGTGTTCTTAAAGGTGTTTAATAAATGTGTTATTATTATATTCATTAAGTTTCTGACAGTTTTCTAGCCTTGCATGTAGAAGATGCTCTTTCCTCCCCAAGACCAGTTTTATTTTAACAGAACTTTTATCAAATGCAAGAGATTACGTAGAGGAGAGAGAACAGAACAGAGCTGGAAGAAAGAACCACCAGAACCACTAATTATAATTATGCAGAAGATGCAACAGATTACTGCAATTTGTACTTTTTATACCAAGTTGGTAAAAACTGATGATAGCTGATAAAGAGAATGGAGACGGGACAAGAGAGCTGACTAAGATGGAAACTAAGAGGGACGAAAAAGACAAATTAATGCTCCTTATTAATCTGAGGTACAGGTAGGACGCTGTAAGACCTGTGGTAAAGCGCCCTGTAAATACCCCCCTGGTGAAGGATGTAAGGGGGGAATTCCCCCCCATTTTTAGAAGTGAATTTCAAGCCCTGATATGACTTTTTTTTTTCAATAGTTTGAAGCCGATATCCACTGAGCTGCTATGATCTGCTACGTTCCCTTGTTCACTCGTTCAGTGGAGCTCCACTGTGATGCAAATGTTCTATGAGGTCACCATTTTACATTTTCTACAGATGTCAAATAAATAAACCAGAATTATCACGATGAACGGTACAATGTGGCACACCTCTACTGGTAGGTATTACAAACCGTGCAGGATGCCAAAATCCCAAAAAGTTCAGCTTTTTTTTTTTTTTTGTTTGTTTACTCCTTTTGTTAGTATTATTACTACTACAGTCAGGCAAAGCATAAAAGCATGATCTGGCCATGGAGCTAGAAGACAAGCCTAATAAATGAATAAACATGAGCTGAAGAACATCTGTCAGTTTTGCCTGCATCTAACAAATCGAAATTGCACAATTGGCTGCTGCTCCAATGCTTGCTTACTCACAAAAGAAAAGCATTTAAAAAGGTCAGTGATTGTTATTTACCCCATGTAAACATAACCAAATGGCAGAGCAGCCTGCATTCATCTCTGTCATAGCATCATGTGTTACTTTAAGCATACACATTTGTAGTACTTTGTAAAGATCCTCAGAAAAACATGAAAACTTTCAGTGTGAAATTCAGAAAGTTGTTAACAAGTGCAGCACAAAGTCACCTTTATGTAGTTCACTTGGTCTAGCATCCCACCCCAGTGGAAAAATAACTGCTCCACTTTAGATTGCTATTAAGTCTCTCTGCTTCGCCGCTGTAGCTTTTTCAAAGCTCAAGGACAAACTGTAGCTCTGACACAAGGTACATCGTTTGCTTCTGTTTGACAGCGTTGGCTCAGGCCGAGGCCAAGTTTGCTCTGCTGCAAGCAGATCTGGAACAGCAGTGGCCTCTCTGCACACAGCTAGAGAGGGTCTGCAGTGACAGGGAAGACCCGGCCCACCTGGTGTCTCTCCCTGACAGCACAGGGTAAACATACCCCCGCATCAGGAAAAGCACCGGCCCTGGGGAGATCCATCACCTTGGAGACCTGTGTTAGCTCAGAGAGAAAGTCAGAGAGAGAAGGAGGCAAAAATATCCCTGGTGACGCTCGACTGGCGACGAAATGCAAACAAGGCTTCACTTGATTTAGACGCATCATCTGCACAAACGTACGGAACAGCATATGAACATCCTACATCACTATTACTGATGTTATCTTCAAATCTCCCTTTCCTCTTATGTTTTCTGGATTCATTTTTCTACTTCAACATAAAGTCAGAGAGTGCACGGGCTTATCTTCAACATAAGATGCAAGACAATAATGTCCCTACTTAGGATCACAAGCAAAGCCCCATTCATATGTCACCGAGACAGTATAATTACAGAGTTGCCTGCACTTCCCTCCCATATGACTCCAGAGAGGATCAGCACCAGGATCGACCAAAACACTAGCCGTAAGCACACAGGCAAGCACATGCCAATCCCCAGTGGCTGCCTGAAAGACACTCTTCTGCAAGCCCAACGTCACGAACCTGGTTTGTAATAGCAGACCTAAAAATACATGACATGGGAACCCGATGATCCAGCACATTTTGTACCTTTGCCAGCGTGCCTGTCTGTCTAATACAGTATGAGGTGACAACCAGAAATGGTACATGGATGAATATGTCCTTGCACTTGACCCTACCTGACATATCTCAGAAGACCCCATTAGATCACTGAGCTACAGCAAATGTCTCACGCACACAGTGACTCCTTCCTGACTACCCAACACAAACAAGACACAGTCCCTCAGCAGGAACTTTCCACAGGGACAAAACTCTTTTGAAGAACTAACTTCCACTACCTCCGTTTCCACTGTAGGGAACATGATCTAATGATGCTCCAGAGAGACGGTTTTAACTCCGAAAGAGGCTCAGTTTGTTTGCTGGCTGAACAGTTCTGTTCATGATTTTACACATATACTGTATTTTTGCTTTGTTAAACATGAAAGACAAGAGAAAATCTGTCAAAATTTTGTGAAGTTTTTCAGCAGGAAATTTGAGGAAAGTTGTATCATTGCAACTGTTGAATAGGAAAGCAACACTTTTTGAAATATGGTTCAAACTGATAGCAAAACATCCTTTCCATGTGCTCCTCAGGCAATAAATTGATGGGTTTTACTTGCCCGGTGCCAACAATTTGCATCTGATTGAATAAATTCGGTCTAATTATTAGGCATTATTTAAACTTGGCACATACTGTGACTGTGACAGTGTAATCAAGTACAGTGTGCTTTATACATTGCCAAAAATGCAAGTATTTATGTCCATATAAAACCTACAACTGTCAAGAATGTCTGACGCAACAAATGAAACTACAAATGAGAAGCTGTCCCCCTCCCTCCCCTCCCGTTTTATGACCAATATGTCAAGACAAGTATCAGCTTGTAGAGCTGCTAGAACACCTGGCAAAATCTGCAGTTTTATCTGGTCATTAGTGTATTTGTTAAAAACTTAAACCGTTGTTTGACAAGTAACCTCAATGTTTACCGTTTTACTTTTATTTATTTTTCAATATAATGACAACCATGATACTTTGATTCTACTTTGACAGTGTCAACACTGTAGCACAGATTTTTGAACTTTCTAACCAACTCTGCACAATTTCCTGTGTCATTTCACTCTCCTGTCAGACCAAAGTGCTTTATTACTTGTTTATATTAGAAAATAAAAAAAAAGCCTCAGGGACTTTGGGCCCTTCAAAACTTGCGTAACATTTGACCCTGGAGCAAAAGGTTTAGGGAATTTCTGTTGAAAACATGGAAATATATCATCCTTCCTATAACTCTTCCCACAAGTTCCTGACCTTTGCAAGCAGACATGCAAAATTAGAAATAAATTATCCATTTTGGTAAGCAGAATATAGTTTGTATATAAATCATTCAGGAAACAGGAAATGAGAAGTTCCTACACTTGAGTAACAAATTAGAACATTTAATCAACTAAAATTATGACAAGCAGATGCACAGTAAGGGACAGAGGTACGAAAATGGGTCATTTAAAAAAAAAAAAAACTGTGAGGTCGTTGATTTAAGTGGCTTCAGTTTATAACTACAAATATTTGTATTTATGGATAAATTGTGTACACGCAGCAGCACAGTTTCTCTGCTCTCAAGAATTACTTTGGCTTTCCTGTGCAGCACTTCCTTGCTGCTTCTCAGCCAACATATAAACATATTGTTCAATTACTGGTTTGGCTCCAATCTGAAAGAGCAGCCAGTTTCACTCTTAAATTCAACCTGGTGTTGCCATCGTCGGCTAAATGAGCTGAAATGTTTCATTTCAGCTCATCCTTTCAGCTGACCTGCTTCACAGTATTCCCATTTTCATTCTAAGCCCCAGAGGAACGGAGGTTAGCATAATTAAAACACTATTATAGTGAGCAGAGCCACACGGTTAACAAGAGGAGAGTAAAATGAAGTTTGATTAACTGGAGAATTCATATGGGGCAAGTTGTGTGTATCTGTAGAGCTTCAGTGTCTTTGTGTGGGCTTTTCCACCAGGAATGTGAAATAAGTTCAAGTGTGTGTGAGTGAGAGGAGTTTAGCTTCCAGAGGGCAAGGCAAACTCCTGGGGATTCCAGACATGCCTGCATTTCCTTGGATATCACGTGCTGCAGTGCAAACACAGCTATGCTGAGCTAATTATGCACACAAGTCACTCTTTATACCAGAAGTTTTGAAATGAATTAAAACTATTGGTAGGGAAAAAAATAACACAAATTTATTTAAATAATTAACAAAGTGTATTGAACTCGGTTTGACACATTACCATCTTTTTTAAATAAAGGGCTACAAAGTATTTAAAAGTTTAACAGATTTATATCTTTATAATGCATATGAGACAACTACCTTCTTAGAGAAGGAGGGGAAAAGATGAAGAGTTTCATTGCTAACTTCTGTAAATCCTCAAGTTAAAATATCTTGCAGTAAACAATGGCCTATCCTTCAACATTAGCTCAGCCAGTCATCAGATAAGTCTGATCTGTTGTTGCTGGATCAACTCCTTTAAAAAAGACAGGAAGGGTTAAGTACTGAGGCCAAAACTGAGCAAAAAAACCCGGGGTATTCTCCAGAGATGAAAAGATGTGTCCTCGGGGGGCCAACGGCCAGTGCACGCACGCACCCATGGAGGGCACAACTGCTCCCGTCTCCTTTTCTACAGACCTGTTACTGCTTCGTTTGTTACTCATCGCTGGTACTGTATGAGCCGGAGACATACATGCGTGCGTGTGTCTTTGTTATCTCCAATGAATCCCGCTGTGTTTTCCATTGACCTCCTTGTCATACATACAAACCTTCACCCATCAGCACCTCTCAATTAAGAGAGCTGAAACTGGTCATGTGGCACAACGCACACATTCAGCCTGTGTCATATTCTGTTTGTTCAAAAACCAATTAACCAACCATGACTGTGACAAAGATGCCCCCAAACAAGAAATTCAGACAATTTCCATGCAGGTGGCCTTAAACAAAAACTAGTATTAAAGTAGCAACAATACATTAAGCAGCAGCTTTCATTTCTGTAAGAGGTGAAACAGTATAATCTTTGGAAATTACTCGCTTTATTTCAGTTGGTTTTCTATAGTTTTAAATGACAAAACAGAGAATTGCATGCATTTTAGCTCTGCAAGTCAATATTCCGCTTAAAGGCATAAATTAAGAGACTAACCTTTCAGTTAGAGCAGCAGGAAAAACATATTAAAGCAACAACATGGCTGTTTCCTGGCTTATACAGGAGAAAACATACCTCAATAGTATTCAGTGATACTGTGAGATAGTGGCAGACCAAATCAATGTTTAGATCAATAAGCAAGAGAAGTAGACAACACAACACTTTAGATAAGCTGTAAATGATTACTGAGTCAATGACAGCACTGATTCTAAACATGGAGCACCATAATTCATTCCTGCAACTGAATATTGCACAACTGCATTTTATAAGTAAGCAGTTTCATTTTTTAAATGTGCATTCACTAAATCACACATTTGCTCCCCTAAATATGTGCATGTGCAGAAAACAAACAAGAGCACAGAGAAGGAGATTAATTTCAACTCAACCACAAGCATAAATTTGCCTGTGGCGTGTCATTTTGTCTGCTTTCAGACCACATGCATTGCTGTTAAATTTACAACATTTTTTTTTATAAAACAAGCATTCCTGCTATTCTGAAATGTGCCACACAGTAGTTTAGAAACAGACATAAATCTGAATAGCAATTAGGAGAAAATATTCCCTAGTTTTCAAATGAAAAGTGTATGAGATGCTGCCAACATGGCAGCAAAACAGCGCTGCAACCAAAAGTGGATTACAGTACTTCTCTATCACGACTCTAAAATCTAGCACTTAACATTCCTGCAAGGTTGATGCCACATCTTGTAGGATTACAGAAACAACTTGCTTTACCTCACTTATCAGGAGGCATCAGCTTGACACTGAGAACATCTGAGCATGCATGCAAGGGAGAAACAGAGTGGGAGGGGCTGAGACCAAAACAAACACACTGCAGAGCTGGGAGGAGCTCAGGAGCGAACAATAAAAACCTAAGCTCAAATGTCCCGTTACAGAGACCTAAAGTTCCTCAAATGCTCCACAAAACAAGATCCAGAGTGGAGATGGCCTCACAAAAACAGGGCATTCCTCGCCTCGCTTGATTATTCCCACTTCCTGCTCTCAGAGACTCTCCCCACAAGAAAGGAATCAACAAGAAAAACATAGGCGTCAACAAATTAAACTGACCTGAACTTAGGCGGTGACTGAGCACGAGTTAGCCCACAAAAAAGACAAAACAACCTCCCAAGGCAGCTCCACCACTGGGACTACCCCAGACAGAAAGCCCCTCTGCACTGGCCACCTGTTTCACAACTCAAAATGAAAGCAAAGCAGCTGATGGTGCCCACTTCACCAAGTCAACAAGTGGTTAAACTCCAGTATCTAATGCTACAGCCATTACAAGCAGCCCATGAGAGGTGAGAGGTGGTGAACACTGCTTTTTATTTTATCTGTGTCTATCGGGTGTTTTCCACTGTAAAATTCAAACTGAGCTGAGATAAGACAACTGAAGGTGACAGAAAGTGATTCAACCCCAAAAGGAAAAAAAAAGAAAAATCACTGACAAAAAGTACACCAAGCTGTGGATGTGAAGGCTATCAGGTTTCAGAGTGATAAAGGCCTTCAATGATTGTGTGCAACCAGGAGATAAAGGGCATCATTTGTTTGTGGTTGGTTTTAAAGCCATCCTGGATGACCTATTCCTCCACAGGGACATCAGAACAGTGACAGATTAGCCTCAAAGGGCTGTTTATGTGACTTAGAGTGAAGATGCTGAGCTCCTGTATGACGATCAAAAGGTCCAGAAACAGCATCCCACCCCAAAGAAATGTCATGGCTGAATTTAGTCACTCCAAACTTCCCGTGCTCTGCACTGCCAGTGATGCTTCTGAGCCTGTAGTCTAAACATATCCTGTTGAAAATATGCAAAATAAACATCTGGCAAAGATGTCAAATTGCTCTGCAAGATGGAAATTAATTAACCGTGTAGCAAGAAATTATGATTTACTAAGCTGCACGCAGAGCAGGACTTTTCTAACATGCAATTCTATATAGACACTGACACATATAAAGATGAAAACAGAAGGCTGCATGCTTTTCATGGATCCAACAGGTCATGCACTAATCAGTATACTGTAGCCTGGTCTTAAAATGAAAATGAACTGAGCAAACATTTTTCTTTTAAAGTTTCCCTGTTGTTTTACACTTTACCTTAAAAAAGATGAACAAGGCCTGTGATTTGAGCTGGCATTTTAAGATGATGAACTGAACACATTAAAACAGTGGAACAAAAAAGACAGAATAAAAGATGTCGCCTTGCACAGCTTGTCATGTGTACTTAATGCCTCTGGCAGACAGATCTACCCCCTATCACAATTCTCCAGCAGCCACAAACTCTCCCCTACTGCAAACAGCTGCCACTGCCACCATAGCCATCAATTATTCACTGCAGCTTTGCCTCTGTTTACCTTTGAGGTTTTAGACTCAGGCCAGAGTGCACATGGTAGTGGTGAGACAACTGCACAGAGACCAGTCCAAACCACTGTGGAGGAAGGGGAGCGTTTGATGAACACTGCGATACTGTGTTGAAAGTTGCAAGAAGCACAAAGTGGAGCCACAATGTTATAACAGTATGAGAAAAGTTGTAAAATTATTCTTTTTTCCCTTCAGCTTAAATGGATTTGGAAGCAATTATTTCTAAAATCAACTGATCTGCCTTTGGTGAGACCTGAAGTCATTCATTAGGCTGTTGCATCTGTGATTCAAAAGGCAATTCCAGATCTATTCAGGTAATTTAGAAATCAGAAAAAGCAGCTTATTTTAGCTGCTGGACTAACTAGATGATGGTATTTTGTTGTGAGAACTTGGAACAATTAAAAGACCAAAACTGCTGATTCATTATAAAGAGAACAATAAAGATGGGACTGAATACTGGAGGCTATATCTATTTCAGGATCTGTGCATGAGCAGATAGAAGAGATATGTTCCTAGGCCAAGCTTTAGAGCAGCGGCACTGTAGGTCTGCAAGTACTCAGAGTAAGAATGCAAGATTTCTTGAAATCCTGAGGGTGGGAGAGAGTCTGAGTGATAGATGGAGATGTTCATGCTCAATGTGCAGAGAGCTCTAGGGGGAATGGCCATTAGGTCTGTGACCACTCCTCTGACTGCTGCCTCCCCACCTGACACTGCATGTCACCCAGCGTTCTCAGATGGATGAATGACCAGAACATCCGAGTCCCAGAAGACTGAGGATCAGTGGAGCTCAGCTCAATTCCCAGATCCCTTCCTCTATGGAGGTGCCAGAGGCTCCCCCTGCTCCTGCTAATCCATCTCCGGAATAAAATACAACCACCCCCCACCCCCTATCACCATTACATATCCTCTCACACTCACACATACACCTCCTATTACCCCTCTGTCCCATCACATTGGCGGTAGGAGGGGGTAGGGGTGGGCAGGATGTGAGACCAGCTGGTCTTCAGCTCAGACAAAGAGACCTGCTGAATGTGCTCTTCTATCAAAAAGAAACAGATCTCTCACACTGCAGTTTCTTCATAGACTCTCGTAGCTCTGGGTCTCCTTCCCTTTTCATTTTCGGTAAACTGGTGAGACAATTGCAAAGTTTACTTCTGTTTTCTCACAATCGGAGGGAGAGCATGTGGTCAATTACAAATATTAAGGCTAAAATGGCACTGGAAATGAAATACAGACGCCACAAGTTTTATTTAAGATTCATTTACACTTTGAATAGTGGTTCTTCTGGTTTCAAAATGCATTGCTGAAGCAGAAAGGGTGCAAGAGTCAGAGGAATGATGTGGTTGTACAGCAGAGAGGCCAGTGGCAGGTGCAATTTATCTTTGTTATTAGCCTAGTCCAGCAAATCGCTAGGGAGAGACTATAGAAGTCAACAATATGAGGACACAGTACCGTGTCTACATCCTAGGATACACCATTAAATGTACTTTCCTGAGTGTCCTAAACTCCACAAATCCAAGTCAGGGTGCAATTCTGATTTATTGTACAGTAGGTGGATGCAGCAACCCTGACATTCCTCCATAAGTTTATTACAAAAGCAAATAATACAGTTGAATAAGTTTGAGCAAACAATGGTGGACCAACACAGCTAGCTAAAGATAAGTGCAGGGGCCAATTTGGGTTTCACTTGACCCAAGGCTGAAACCACACAAGGGATTGGATGAAGAGAAAAGCACTCAGATTGTTATCAGTGCATTTATATGCTCAAAATAGAAGCACAAAAGTAGATCCCAGAGGAGGTATACATTGAGGAGCATTGGCATGTACACAGGGGTCAGAAGTGTGGTGTCGAGGGGCGTTTTTATGGCCGGGTGAAGCCCTAATCTGCTCTTTAGTCACAGATCTGTTAGCGCATACATGAAAGGCAGTGGTGTCAACGGAGGATTAAAAAGATTGCATTCGTCCTGCTATTTATTATATACACACACCCTTTCTTTACAATTAAAACACACATTATCTGAATAATTCATCTAGTTAATTAAGGTAAAGCTATTCAAAGCTCTTCAACTACAAACTTGTAAACTTGTGTACTCCATAAAAGCAAATGACAAGTACATATGCAAGTACATATAGTACATATGTAGATGAAGTAGCTGTCTCATTCTTATTCAGTAACTTCAGCTGTAACTAGAATGCCCTATTAGGTAATAATACCGGGTAAGCATGTATAAAACCTGTTTCGCAAAGACATGTGGACACACCCATCAGCTCAACAATTACAAAGTCGGAACAAGAAAGAGCAGACCTGCTGGGCAGAGTACATGCTTTAGAGCCTGGGCTTTGCCTGCTGGCTACTGCACCTGCAGTCCACCTGGTTCCTTCAAAACTTGCCCCTCGTGTTTTTTTTCTTTGCAAATGAACTTAAAGATTTTTTTATAATAAATGTATAAATAAATAAATGATAGATAGTTTGAGCCAGGGTAAGACCGCAGCAGAGTGGACAGGAAACACAAAGAGCAAAGACACTGGATATTGAGGCTGGGGAGGGTGGAGGGCTTCGACTGTTGAATGGACCTCTTTGTAACCTGTCATGGGACTTGAAAACGGCTAAAAAGATAATTCTCTCTTCCTGTAGATCATCTGCCAGGCAGGGCTAGTTTGTAAAAAGCAGTGAAAAGAAATTCAGATGGTTTTAGAGCAAAAAAAAAAAAAAAAAAAAATCCTCACTGACGGCCCACAACAAGGAGCGTAGGCAAGAAAACAAATTTGCCCTTTCCCAAAAAATGTTCCAAAAAATCAAAGTTTCACATGCAAGAATTCAAGGTGATAAAAGAGTGATCACTGCTTTCTCCATTTCTGCTCTAGTATTTTAATTGTCAAAGCAGCTCCTTTAGTCACTACAGGATATTTCAACTAAATGATTTATTAAAACAACAAAAAGATTTTGTTAAATTTTCAAGGCAGGAAATCAAAAAGTCAGAACATTTCATGTGAAAAACCCTTAAAAAAAAAAAACAAACACTCAACCTGAAACTGGCATGAGGGAAATGTTTTATTTTCAAAGCTTCTAAGTTAACTTGGGTTTGTTGTACACACTTAGCTTTCATCCCATCAATCCATTTTTATTTCATTGAAACATTGCTTGTTTTATAGCATAATGGTGTGTTTATTAATCTCTATTTCCAATAATCAAGAAGGGCCTGCTATGGTTTCACAGAGGAAAATGTGATACTAATGTTGCCTGACAATGAATCAACAGTTTTCAATCCATAATACTTTACTTTCAATAAATCATGCTACATTGGTTGAAAAAAAAAAGAGCCTTTGATTGGTCAGAGCACACTTATTTTACAATATCCATGCAAATTCACATTAGCAAACCTACACAGCTCTGAAGGGCTGTCTGAGATTAGATTTTGTGCAATGAGAAGACCGGGCTGTGACGCAGCATTAGCAGCTAAGGACGTATGGACATGTGGGGAATTCCTGATCAGCTGCCGACTTAAAAAGTCCTCTAAATCCAGTCCATGCAGATAAGTCATACTCGATGTGGTTACTGCTCCATCTAGCATGATCACTGCCTGGATAAGATTGTCCAACATCAGACAAAATCATTTCAGCTCTCTTGTGTCATGAACTTGAAAAGTTCCTGATGTGGCGAATGGAGGTATCATTACTGCAGAGAGCATAATCTGAGGTTGCTGAGCAGTGCAGTGGGGGTGAGTCACAGCAAACTTAAACTATCAGGACGTCTAAATCTCCATCTGTTCACTATGTTAAACCCTTACCAGCACGATCTAGACCCATCCACCCACAGCACCACGCTGACTGCTCCTACACTTCACGATTCTTTTGTTTATCATTTACATAAAAACAGAATTTCATGACTGCACTGACAATGCCACTGTGTGTCATATAAACATGTTGCAACACTACCATTCATCCAACTGAAACTAGTCCCACTGGACTGGTCAGCTTGCTAGTGCGTCCCAGGGCAGTGACTGTTTGAAGGTGTCACCTCTGAGCCGATTATTCTCTGTCCATGGCACATGCTGGGCATTGAGGTGAGGCCAACAAGCACGGATAATTATCCAGACAGTTTGTCATATAAAGCTGGCTTGTTCACAGACACATGGGATGAACTGATGAGCAAAAACAAACCGGGATGTTTGACTGACATCTAAAAATAGCCCAAGACTGACAAGTATGTCCACAGACTCATCTTTGAGTAGAATACAGAGTGACAGGGAAGGGGCACATAACTACGTAGAGGCATTCAGGCGCTTAGTTGTGAGCTCATAATGATAATGCCATGCATCGTACAGTCAGCGCTCTTGCACGAAACTCTGCATGGGCCTGACCTCTCACACTGCCTCCTCACTGGAGCCCTGCTGACTCTGAGGACCAGAGAGGACCCATACGCTTTGTGTCTGCACGCTACACAGCTACAGCAACCACACGAGACATTCTGTCACCACACATTTATGTCTGCTTGTTGAGGCCAGCCCTACACAGAGAGACTGTTGTCGGTTTGCTGCGATGGAGTGTTTGGGTGTATCGGTCAGTATTTCAGAGGTCAGGGACCCAGTACACGGAAGATGTTCAACAGGTATGTGAAGCTCTGACCTGTCAAAGAAGGCCGCAGTTTTTGGTGAAGACACTTAAAATGGGATACAAATTTAGCAGCACTTGATTGTATATTTTGAGAAGTGCTCTGTTAATCTGTGAGAAACCCTCCTGGCAAGTCAAACAAAAAAAGAGGCAATAGTTAAAAAAAAAAAAAAACAATAAACAAATGGATTATAAAACACAGAAAAATGTGAGTGATTTCAGTAATAAATGTGTACCCAAAACACAAACAAAGAAGCCCCATTGTTAATGATTCCCTGGGCCAAATCTTCAGCCTCTGCTGACCCAAAAGTGTTAACAATCTTCATTAGTGAATGTGCCACTTGTCCCTTTCACCACTAAGCTAAAGCCATGACATGCAAGACTGACAGTGTCTGCAACTGGCCAGTCTTTTCATTCAAACTCCCAGTCAGATCACAATCGCAGCCAATGCATTGTCCTAGAAATGAACAATACCTTGAACTAAATAAAACCAGTGTTTTGTTCCACAGGTCTGAAAAGCTGCAGAGGAAACCAACCAAGCACTCTCCTTCCCTTAAAATAAACTAGGCTATGCAAAGCAAACTTTTGTCATATTTCAAATTGTAGAAGTGTGGGTGGGGACGGCTTTGCACACCATTCCACACATGCCTTCCTACACTGCATCCAGTCCATCTGACCACTGTTGCCACTGCCACAAGCGACATGTTTTCCAGCTGTTTTGGTCTGGATTATTTCATATAAAGCATGCATCTTGGAAAGCCAGACATCTATTTTCTTAACAATTTGTGTAGTTTCTCAATAAATGAATAAATGCAATTGGAAACTTGCTGCCATGCAGAAATGACCAGGTTATAACACAAGTCAACTTTGATTTTATTCAATACTGTGACACACTTAAATAGATGCATGGCAGGATAAATATTCTTTCCACATGACAAGAGAAACTTTTTAGTATGCAAAGAAGGAGCCATTTGAGCTGATAAGGAAGTGTCTTGGCAGGTGATACTGTTTACATCACCTGGAAAGTAACCTGTGCTATTCAAGCAAGCAAGCTGTGAGCAAGAGTGAAGTGGTGGAGGGTGAATCAGTCAGAGGACCATGTAATACCACTTTTAAGGAAAACATGACTGCTGTTTGGCAGAGAAGATGCTCAGCATACCTTTGGTAGCTCTTTGAGTTGGTTGGCATCCAGGAGAAGTTCCTCCAGGCTGCGACTGTAGCGGAATATTTCATCAGGGACTGTCTGCAAGTTGCAATGCCGCTTGTCCACCGACTCGACGTGGCGGTTGCAGCGCCACAGGGGGATACACTTCAGCATGTCCGGCCGCCGTGGGGGATTTGGGTGCCGGTGTTGCTAAAATCTCCGCATCGGAGGGAAAGGCAAGGGAAGGTCGCTGGGAGATAGAGCAACTTCAGGGAGTGGGCTCAATGTCAAAACACTTACTGTGTTCCCACGATGATCCTGAACGGGAGGCCGAAATCCACTTAGAGACAAAAATAATCCCTTCTGTTAGCGATATTCCCAGTCCCGGTTCAGATGTGTTCAGTGCCTGTCAGGTTCGTCCCAGCGTCATCCAGATCGTGATTAAAATCAACATAAAAAACAAAAACAAAATGAGAACTCCCACTTGCTTCAAGTGTTTCCTCACTTTCTTGCACTCACTTCTTCGCACAGAGCAGCGTTAGCTTGTTTCGCTACCGCCACCATCCCCGAACCAGCCCGAAGCTCTTGCCGCGGCTAGCTGAAAATCGTGGATCCAACAAAAACGCAGAAACGCTGCTTGGAGTATCACAGTCATGAATGGTGACTGAAAACGACCGCTTGACTCATACGGTCACGGATAAATAGCTATGACAAAACAGGCAACACCTTACACCGAGGGAGTCAGCAGAGATTATCCAGAGTGTGGTAGCGCGTAATGATGTTCTCGTCCTCATCGGCTGGGTTGTTAGCAGGCTAGTTATAGTTAGCCAGAAACGGCTAATAGGTGACTGAACGTCTTTGTGCCAAGCTGCCGTTAGCTAACACTGATATAATTAAATCTAACCAAAGACACCGGCAAATTATGGTAAATAGAAGCATCCCAAAAATGTGTTAAAATAACAACGAGGGTGTCCTTTTGATCCGAGGAGGGGGAAATGCCAGTGGTGAGAGAGGAGTAGGCGCTTCAGCTTCAGCAACAGCCGCGCTTACCTCCCTGTTGAGCCTAGGCTGGCCGGGTTGGTGTGTGGGGGGCTGGGCAAGGCTTGAGCTGGAGCACCGCCGCTTTGCGCCTCTGTAGCAGAGGCCACATGTTACTGTATACTGCCACCTAGTGGCCACACATTAATCTGTCTTTAACACCTACTAAATTAATTTGTTTAAAAGTTTGATATATCAGAGGAAAACGAACTGAACAGACAAAAAATAAAATGAAAGTTTGTCATTCAATTTAGCCTCACCTCCCAATGAGGATTCCCATTTGTTTACACTAAATTTTCGGACATAATCTAGCATTTGCCTTTTGTCCCAATTATTTTCAACTGTACGAAAAATATTTAAATATTAGGACTGGATCAATATGGGCATCTTTCTCAGGCCCAAAATTCAAAACAATCGACATGGTTTAAATATGGATCTAGTCTATGATCAGCACTTGGTTTATTACTTTATAACAAAACAAAAGTTTGAATTCCGTAATTATACATCTAATACGTGAAACACATCACTTTCTACAAAAACCATCAGCCATCCAGCTTCTGACCCTGTCAGGTGTTTAATAGTTCATTTCCTTTCCAAATATATCTTCATTGTTTGTTTTTACCAATTATGGCACATAATGTTAATCTATTCACAATCTTCATTAAAAATTCACACATTTTTTGTGGACAAACAATAACCTTTAATTGCAGAAAGAAAAAAATGTTTACATGTCCCGGCAATTTCATAACAGAAAATGAAGGAGCTAAAGCAGGAAAAAAACTAAACGTTTTACAAGATTGGATTACAAAAATTTTAAACTTGCACCAAAAGGGAGTCCTCACAGATCACAAAGCAAAAATCTGACAAATATGTATAGAGTCCCCCCCTAACATTAATATCAGTGGCAATAAAAAAAAGAAAAGATAAAAGATAATTACAAGGTTCAGAAGCCCGCATCTTTAGCTGCAGTGACTATGGCTGAAGTGACTTTGGGTGACAGGTATGAATACAGGCGCTGGTGAACCATATCAGACTATGCAGAGAGGTCACTGCTGTTAAAACGGTCTTGGTCATACACTTCTGCAACAACTTTGCGACCACCAAACCAGCGATCATTGAGGGCCTGGATAGCTTTGTTCATCTCTGAGGCCATGGAAAACTCTACAAAGATTTTGACAATGATATCTGCATCCTCCTCCTCTCCTTGTTTCTCCTGGTATATGATGACTCGGTTGACTGTGCCAAACTTCCCACACTCCTCTGTCACCTCCCCCTCTAAGTCGTCATCAATATCCTCTGGTCCAACCATGTTTCGAAGCACCATCACTGTGGACTGGAGAGGAGGAGCAGGACAAAAATTCAGAAACACAAATTATTTTGATGACATAAAGGGCTAAATAAAAGCTTATAACAATGTGATCTCATATATCACCTCTGATTTTCTGAGTAGCTTCTGCATCACCATGTGTCTGGCGCTGCTGCCAGAGATGCTCATGTGCTCTTGGTCACTCAACATCTCCTGGCCCGTACCATCCTGAAGCATTTCTTCTTTCTCTTCTTTCTTTTCTTGCTGGTTGGAACCACCAGCTTGGTTAGACAGGACAGGGGGCGATGCAAGCACTGGGTTTACCAGACCAACTTGGGGAATCACTGGTATGGGAGGACGCACTGGAGTAACACCTTTTCAGGGAAGGTAGACATGCATACAGTCAGTGACACTGTGCAGAAGAAATCATCACAGAAACTGTGCCAAAAATGCCCTGAAAGCTTGTATTTGATTTGGCTGTGAAGCATGAATCCATCTAGTGTCACTGCAACACAATTTAACGCCCCCTTCAATTTCAATCCACTTAATCTTTCCTTGAAGGCGCTTTAAGTTCATACAACAAAGAAATTCATAAAGCTTAATACTCCCTCAGTGGGGAGCAAATTTGCACCCAATCCTGATTTTCATTCTGGATCAGAAGCAGAGTTGCCTATATATTTTGATTAAAAAAAAAAAAAAATCAGTTACACAGTTATCTGTCATAAAAATTTAGAACACAGGGACAAAGTGTCAATAATACCATCAAAACCCACCTAGACCATCTGCACAGTGAGCATTACAAGGTACATAGTTTTTGATTAGGCTCATGTAAGCATCATAACTGACCTCAACACTGTATTCAATGTACCTCGCTACCTGGGTGCTGACAACACATTGAAGAGCTATGGACTGCAGGCCTGGAGCACATCTGTAGTCATTACAGGTCACAGGGGAGAGAGGGGGTGGGGTGCAGCATCATCATCAGAGCAGAGGGAGTGTGTGCTGCAGGACTCCCCCTTAGTGAAGTGAGTGCTTGCTCAAAGAAAACTACGTGACTTCATTGGAAAAAAAATGTTGCTCGTTTTCAAAACACCTAAAGTGGTGCTGATAATGCACTGCTGAAGGGTTCAGCCTTCAGAGCAAAAGAACAGCCATGTGAAAAACTGAACACTCATTCATGTCATGGTACACACCTGTGATGACCCCAGGGGCTTGGGCAGCCATAACAGCCTGAGGTATTCCCATTTGCTGACCGAGTAGTTGGGGCGCAGCCAATGCTCCCAAGACTGATGCGCCAGCTACAGCCTCCTTAAGAGAGGGGGGCCGAAGACATTAGGTAAGGGAAACACACAGAACACAACACAAGGCAGCACAGTCAACGATCACACAGCATGACAAAGAGTGAGCTCAACTATTTCTCTCTTCAGTAAGAATCAATACGACAGCAGGTCAGCATTAAAATCACTACTTTTATCTACTTCACAGTGGAAACAAACTTCACGTCTGCCTCTGCTAAAATGCTCTTAGCTTATATGTCCAATCAGTGAATGGGAGGAGCTTTAATTGTATGCTGCTACCCAATGTACACAATTAGGAGGGAAAAAAAAAAGTCAAATCATTGTATGCATGGGATCTCTGTCTTTTAACACATTAAACAGTCATAGTCATCAATAACAACCTAACTAAATTAAGATTAGGGCAACTACAGCTTTTACGTAACTTATAAATGGCCTTCTCCCAGTCACACCTAAACATTCTATGTTTATCATCTATGCTGATGTCGTATCTAGCTAGATCTGGGTTATATTTACCTGGAAGGCCATTAAATCCCTTTGGAAGGGATTCATACTTGCCTGGGCCGTTATCTTAGCGGTGGCTGCCGCTGCAGCCACAGCTGCAGCAGGCGGCAGCCCACCTGGGGTCGTGGGGGTCAGTAAGGGCATGGGGGGAGTCACTGCTTTGCCAACCCGCAGGTACTGACCGCCCAAATCAAAGAGGTTCATAGAAGAAACTGCATCCAGAGCTGATTGAGGCTTTTCATACTCTGCAGGGCGACAAAAACAATACATAGTAGCAGAGCACTACCAACAAAAGCAGCACAAGGGAATGAGACACCCTAAGCTTACCAATAAAACCAAAGCCTCTGTGCCGCCCTGAGGTGGGGTCTCTGGCTAACGTGCAAGACTTGATCCTCCCAAAGGCTTCAAACACACTCTTGATGTCATCATCTGACAGGTCAGGGTGCACAGATGCTACGTAGATCCGGTTATAGGCGCGTGCCTCCTCTGCAAGCTGGTCAATGATGGGTTGCGCCTGACCGATGTTACTTGGCCGCCCAACCTATTGCACAGATCACATCAGCGGGGCTACTGAATGAAGGATTCAAAGTAGCGGCTGAGAACGCGGTACCCCAATGCTCTAGGTCTATGCAACACTAACTTCAGTCAAAGCCACTGGCCTCCTACGGCAACGCTGCACTCAAATCATGCTACAACAACCTTTAAAGACCTGAAAAAAGATGCTCTGCATCTGAAAAGACTACCAGGTAAAAAAATAAAATAAAAAATACTACACAAAACTGAAATATCATGGAGAGGAAATAAAACTGCAATATGAAGAACCACACCTTTACCCTGTGTGCAATGCTAACACTTTTCCAAGCCATCTCATTCTATACAACTACAAAGTAAATAGCAGACTGACTCAAAGCTTAGGAAGTTTTGTTAATTTACCATAAATACCTGACATACCACTGACCCTTTCCAGCTCTCATAAACTACCTGTTTATTTCAGAAGACAATTCTTGCACAACATTACTCGCTCAGCTGGTGGCAAAATGACAAGTGAATTTCACTACGTGTTGAGTACCATGTTTCCACGGTCTTACAACTTTCCTCTTCCTCACCAAACAACTGAGCTCCCAGTGTAAGACGAGCATCTAAATGAGACTAAGATCTGTACTACAGATGAGGCGGCCAAGTAACACCAACCAGACGCAGTCCATCATCAGCGCCCCGAGGTTATAGAGCGACGCCATGTGTCGCTGGGCATCCCACTGGAAATTGTCACTTAAACAAGCCTTGATTACATCATGTAAGCAAAACACACACACAACTCAAATATACACAGAACATAAACCCAGACAAACATACAACACACACCTGGACATTGACAGAAACAGACAAGTAAATGAGGACAGAAATTAGTTTAAGCATATAATACATGATCAATTTTACAAGTATAAGCAGCTGATTTAATCTTATCCTGAACTCTTTCTTGTTTACCAAAAGTACAGAAGAAATTTTTAATATATATATATATATATATATATATATATATATATATATATATATATATATATATATATATATATTCTTTTTTTTTTTTTTTTTACATGTATTAGATTTTTCCTGATCCTTCTTTTCCTGATTCTTAACTGATAATTACACCTCCAAACGACTTACCTTAATGTTTCTTCCCCCCAACATGACTGAGTTCATCTGCTCCAGAGCCAACTGAGCAGCTTCTGGCACATCATACTCCACGAAGGCAAACCCCTGCACAGTCAAATCAAATCCAAGAATAACAGCACATCTGCAAACACCGACTACATAGATGCCCATTATTTTCTGATCGTACATTAAATGACACTGACCTTGTGTTTCATTGTAACTGAATCCCAAGACATATCAATGCTCTTGATTGGGCCGAAGGGGGCAAAGGCCTGTCTGATGGTGTCCTCGCCAAGCTCGTAGTATATGGAACCCACATACACCCGACACATGATCGCTAACGCACGCTGTCGCTGAGCTGCCACCTGCCAATCAGGGAAAACGGCAATAAGCATTAGAGAGTAAAAGGAAAAAAGGAGGTAAACAGTCACACACACGCACACATATTCACACACACAAATAATAAATGCATTTTCTACTGTGCTTGCTTTCCCCAAAAACTGTTAGGAGGCCAATTCCAAGATTGGTGGTCTGGATAAGTAATTGGGGTAATAATGGGTTACTTTAATCAATGGATATAACTGTGAAAGAAACACTAACAAGTATACTCGTTATAAAACACTGATGTCACCAGAGGAAATTACAATATGGCCTCTAATCTGTTACTATTGAACAGACA
Organism: Atherinomorus stipes; assembly: GCA_023101725.1. Lineage (NCBI taxonomy): Eukaryota > Metazoa > Chordata > Actinopteri > Atheriniformes > Atherinidae > Atherinomorus > Atherinomorus stipes. The sequence goes on from JALJCO010010883.1 coordinate 112,652, forward strand.
TATGGAGGAAAACACACTGAAGTGATTGACATGCACAGCCCTCACAAATATTTGGCTTCAGTAACTGACCTGTAATCCAGGGATGCAAGTAAGGTAACAACAGTAATCGTGGAGTTCAAACGAAATCCATACAAAGTCTTGATGAAAGCATTCAAACTTTCTTCACAACTTTAAGGTGAGGGATGGTTTAAGCACTGAAAATTGCTTTACTGACTCTTTAAGTCAGCCTGCTTATTTTAATACTATAGTATCACCAACAAAAGTTGTAATTTCCTAATCTATTACATGGTGAGAGGATGACTTGCTCATTCAAAGTAAAAAGAAAAAAAAAAGAAAAAGAAAAAAATATCTTGACTCTGAGATGGCCAAAAAGATCCCTGTCACAGAAGTTCTCTCATTTTTGTCCATAAAGGGATTGCTATCCCTCTTTTGTCCCATGCCAATAGCCGCCTTTTTAAAAAAACAACCAAATGCATATTTTTTAAAGAGACGTGACTTTTCGCCATGTGGAAACCCTTAATGAAGTCCTTGAAAAATCCCATTTACAACCATTTATCTCATTAAAAGAACTAAAAGCGAGTAATCCTACTGCAACTCAAGAAAGTACACAAGTGCTTTGACGATTTACAACAGTCATTCATCTAAAGGACTACAGACATGGTAGCGAGAACACTCGCTTCAGAAAGCCATGGTTTCTCATAAAATATGCATTCTCAGATTAGATGGAAAAAAAGGCAGGGGTTGTTGCCAACGCAACCAGTAAAAGAAGGGTAACAGTCCTTTTCCATTGGGAATGCGCACAGGAAAAAAAAAATTTAATGATCTATTGACCGATTGTAAAGGTGAGAGAGGATCTCCAAAGCCCATTGTCACTGCTGCCATCTGAAAGACAGTAAAGATGAAAAAAGTGCTGAAAAGTAAGTTAGATATCCCTTAGCTTTGCTTTTTCAAAAAGGTCATTGCTTTGCTAGATAGATGAAACCGGTTAGGTTAACACTGTATTCAGACCCTCCCTCTAAAAGAGCATACATTTTGAGGATTTACCTCCCCTCACTAAATTACAAATCACCAAACAGCAATTAACACAAGCAAGTCCCCTTTTAAAGTGCAAAGCATTCAACATGATAACCAAAGCCTTCAGGATGATCTTCTCCATCTGAAAAAAAGCAGAGGCAATATGGTCTACACGTGCTTTTTCACAGCATTTGGGAGAAAACGGAGCAAGACTTCCATAAGAACTAACCCAAATACGACTTCTGATATGCCAGATTTACAAATGCACGGACAGCCTAAAATATTTTCTTCAAAGAATCAAGACTCACAGGTGACACACCGAGCTACAAACTTTGTTTGGCCGACTAGCTAAAGTTTTGTACATCTCACCTGCAGGTTGGTGAGTTGTTGTTGCTGATGGGCAATGGTCTGCTTCACCAACACACTCTTAATGCTTTGTTCCATGGCATACTTCTTTGCCTGTAAAAGAAAAATATTATATATAGATTCTTCACAATACACTTGCAGAGCGAGATTTTTTTTTAGATATTGCAGTACTGTACATATATCCTATATATTTAACTGAACTATGTTTTAAAAGAAAGCAAAGGGGAAATCAGTTCATAGTAACTCCAGCGGCTACTGTATTACAGTTTTTCTCCATCGGTTTGACTCACTTCTTAAATCAGAAATGACTTTCTCAAAACAACATGGACAAACCTCTAAACCAGTGATCACCAATCCTGGTCCTCAAGGGCAGGTATCCTGCAGGTATTCCATGTCTCACTGCTGCAACACACCTGATTCAAATCAATGACTGATTAGCAGAGTGCAGAGCTTGTCTGAGTCTGACTCTGGTCTGCTGCAGCAGGGAGACTTGGAAAACCTGCAGGATACCGGCCCTTGAGGACCAGGATTGATGATCACTGCTCTAAACCATTTGGCAATTATTCATAATTGCATTTCTCATTTATTTCATTAAATTGCAAATGTCTTAGTACAAGTCTCAGTGTTTCATGTCATCTTTGCAAATGATTGATTACAGTTAGCCCACAGTTATCCTACATTTAGCACAATTTCCAAGTGAATAGATCTTATTGATCTAGACTGATTGTTGATTCTCAGTCTAATGGTTGTTCCCTCCAAAACATATCAGCATAATTTCATTACACCAGTCATCACATGCAGAATAGTCTGTTCAACTGTCAAAACTTGTCAAGACCATAATACAGAAAATGAAATGGGTGAAAATCCAGCCTTCTTTACAGTGCTATAGGCTGCATATGGATTTCCTTTTTTGTGTGTTTATATTACAGTAGCCATATTATGCTGCACACTTTCTTTTATAGTCACTGTGATGTATGGAAATTATTTTGTGTGTGAATAAAAATGGTTATAAATTACTTGGCAGTATGAGTGCAATGTGTGATGTCAAATGTTGGAAGCTACTCTTACCGTAAAATCCTATTCTTAAAAAAAAAAGAAAAAAAAAAAGGCATAGCTGTACAGTGTTAGCTAGGCAAAAAGAAAAAAACAGCACAATAACCATTGTCAATGAAGGACTGAGCTTAAGAAGTGGACATGAGGGCTATTTAGTGACAAAATACCTAAATGCTACAGGGATGATGCATTTTGGGTGCTCTTGACTATTTCTATGAGAAAAAAAACTTGATTTTAAATAGGGCTGGACGATAATTCAATATCAATATATATCTATTTTCAATATAAAAAAAAAAAAAAGAGGGTCAATGAAAGTTCAATATAGAAGCACAGTTTTCTGCTGTAGCCTATCGGGTAGCATGATACTACAGTCACTCCTTCCGCCAAAACAATCACAAACGCAGACCCAGGCAAAGGCTGAATTGGAATTCAGTGTTATGCCCCTTTCAGACTTGCACTGGAAAGCGGTAATATTGCGGGCTTTGTCCTTTATAACGCTGCATTCAGACATGCGTACCGGTCTTTTACTACAGAGATGTAGCGGACATGTACCAGCTGCTCTACATGTCACAAGAGCGGAAATGTTGCGGCACGTCTTTTTGGCTGAAAGCACAAGAAAATGTTCTGGACAGAGTTGAAAGGAGAGCGGGGCTGTGCTGACTTTTCTGCAACATTTCCTGATGTATGAAAGCGCCGGGACACGATAAGTCCGCAAGGAAGCGGCATGTTTGAAAAGACGAGTCTGTTTAAAGAGCAGATGGACTTTACCGCTCATATTCCACAATGCAAATCTGAAACGGCTTTAGCGTGATCTTTATCATGAGTAGGTCATTCAGCAAAAGCTTAAAAGGCCAGGGCTGCACCAAAAAATAGCTTTTAATTTGATAATGGCTTTTTTTTTTTAAAAATAAATATAGATACCGATCAATACAGATTTTTTCTTATCGATTATTTCTATGTCGTCCAGCCCTAATTTTGACACATTGATGAACTTTTCTGGAAGAGATAAGCTTCTGCATGTGAGCCATGGTATTGTGCTAAAAAATCTGTTATTTTGGCAAAAGCACCAAGAGTGGTGAGAACGTCCAGTCTGTTTAGAGAAACAAGACAAAGTGATTGAGACGGATCTGTCCATTTTGGTGGCTCTGACTATTTGTTTGGGAAAGAAATTTAGTTCTGAAGGATGAATGAACTGCTTTTGGGAGAGATATGAGCTTTTGCAAGTGAGCTGTGGTGTTGTAAGAACTGTAAGACTGTTCGGCCAAATGATCTAAAGAGTTTTGAGAATGTAATTTCTGATTCGAGAAATGAGCCAAACCAATGGAGAAAAACTGTAATAGACACACATGTCCAAAAATACCACTTTAATGTACCTGCGCACACATCAGTATGTGTAATGATCTGTCACTTCATCAATTCGCAATGTAGTTTAGGGCATCACATTTTCACAAAGGGCCATGAAGGTTTGGATCAGGTGTGTTGAAGCAGTATTAAGACAAGAAATAGCAACTTTTGCAAATAGCAACTGTCAACTTCAAACAATTCAGTTTAAACCACTTTATTTATCCCTGATGGGCGATTTAATTTAGCAGTCCATTAGTACTAGGGGTAACCTGACTCGGCCAGATGGATTTGCTCCACATATCCATCTGGGAACCATCCGTTAGAGTAGTTTTGGGAAGGAGTGAAAATACTGGTTAGCTGATTGGATAAGGCATCTGTCTATTACCGCCTATGTTGGTGATAGACGGGACAAATCAACCAATCAGATCAACGAAGCATTTGACCTACTAACAAAGCGACGACAAAAACACAAGCAAAAACATATTTTCCTTTGAGAAAAGCCTCCAGAGCAGTGTCTTGCCTCTTCTTTCAGAGAAGAAATACTCTGTAATTCTGATAAAACTTGAGCGATAGCCACACTGGACGATGGACGATAATTTCGTCCATTGAAGCCGCCATGTTGTTTAGACTGAACTGTCGCTTCTCGTTGCGTCACACCTCAACCCGCCTCGAAGCCAACGCTGACTGGACATTCATTTGGTGAACTGCTCCAAATTCTCTTCAACAGAAAGTAGCCAGACTGATCTGCGAGTGAAAACCTGAAGCTCGCGAAATCAGGATGATCTCATGAGGCTATACTAGGGCTGAGTATCGAGTCAGATTTCAAGAATCGATTCGATTACGATTCTTATGGTTTTTAATCAATTATTTTCGATCTGGTCAGATCTGTCCGATCGAATCCGATCTCGATTCAGTCTCAATTTGGTTTTCTGGGATTGAAAAAATTTTTTAGCCTTTACCCAAATTCCATGACACTGTAGTTATGCAACATATTGATGCTAGTATTAATCCTTAAAACACCAAGCCACTTCTTGCTATTTTCTGCCTGCCTGGCTTTTCCGCCTGTTAATATTCAACAGCAAATGAATGAAGTAATGTCGTAAATGGTGGCTGTAAGGACCAAACCCTCTCCCTTCATGTTGATGCAGATACAGTCGTCCACAAAATTATTCATACCCTCCAATTAAAAAAAAAAGGTTAAATTCACAATAGTAATTCACTTAACAGGAAAGAAATAAATAAAAATTCACAAAATTTCGATTTAGTGAAGCAAAATACACAGTAAGTCGGCATTTAAAACTTAAAATGACTAGTGATTAACCCACTAGTTCGATGCTAACAATTAATAGATAATGCCATTGACATGCCAACGGAATTAGCATCTACGTCGCAACTTAAAAGATAACATACAAAATAGCAAGTATCAATTTCACCTTGATCATGAACATCAACTGCATTTATTAAAAGTACTTACAGGCAGATGTTTCCTATGCTCTGTTTAAACTGAATTTTTAGAAACTACTTGTACCAGCCCCACTTGCTTAGTCTTCTTCTGGCACTGCACTAGCTTTAGTAGGCCTACACTCTGTCCAGCTCACCATCTCCCCCTAGCGGAGCGGCTGGGCTACTGCAATAACCAGAGGTGGTACATTAAATGGTCATTTTTTAAAAAGAAAAGAAAAATCGAACTTTGGACATATGAATCGATCTTTGCAAATTGATATGAGAATCGATTCAGAATTGGAAAATCGATTTCTTAAACACAGCCCTAATCAGTACATTTAAGTTTTCTCAAGAGTTAAAACTAAAGTTTATGTAATCGTACTATGGGGTTTGTGTTAGCTTCATGTAACAAGCCATGTAACATATTCTCACTGAAATGTAAAAGTTAAGCATCTGAAGATGAACAACAGCATTTAAATATCACATGCATATGCCCATTATATGTGGCAGGGTTCAGTTCTGCCCTCGAGGGCCAGTACCCTGCAGGTTTTAGAAGTTTCCCTGCTCACACCCACCTGATCTGAATTAATTACTCGTTAACAGGCTTGTGCACAATCTGAGAACAAGCAGTTGGGGAGAACTGTTTCACTTGAATTGGGTGTGTTGAAAAAGAGAGACGACTAAGACCTGCACACCAAAGATCAGAGTTGAAGAACCCTGATATCTAGTGACTTTATCCTTGTCCATTGTGAGGCAGTATATATTTTTTGTTAGTTTAAGTAAACTGCTTAACAAATTTGAACACAAATTATTTAAAAATTATGCAAAGCAATTTGCATCAAATAATAATTAACTCAGTCCTTTGGGGCATTTGCAAAAGTAATGCGCTCAAAGAAACCAAATTTAACCAGTTTCTTGTGAAATTTAAAATTGCACACTAAGTTTTGATATACAAACCAACATTAACAATATTAACATTAACTGTATTATCATTCTGAGTATGTTTAAACAGATGCTGCATGATATTCCTACCCTCTGAAGTGCCTCCTGCTGCTCTGGGGTAAGAGGCGGTAGGCCAAGCTTGGAGCCTGTGCCCTGTCCATTCTCCATCGTCAGAGCTTCACCTCCCTAAAATTCAGAAACAGCAATATAAACAAAAAATCGTCAAGAACCTGGAACATAAAGCAACCAATGCATATTCATAATGACATTTTCCCACCAAGAAAAATCCTATTTTACAAATCAGATATCGTACCACCTAAAACATCACAGGTTACTATTAATGATGCCAACAAACATAGGGCATACATCCGGATTTAAACCAGGTGGGACCGGATGAACTCCTTACCTACGCAACACTCTAATCGCTGGGTCCACCAGACTGAGGCAGGAAAGCCCCCAAGGGGAGGAGCACTGATGGGGAAGCTTTAACAATTCAACAAATTCTAGGGAAAATAAAAAATGCCTTCAGACTAATAATAAATTATGCAGGCAGCCAGCATCAACTTGCAGTAAATTTTACACATAGCCAGCCTGTCTCCCTTTGATTTTGGTCAACAAATATTACCGAGAAATGCTCCAAAAGCACACGTTAGCTAAGCAAATGAACAGGCTAAGGTTAAGCCATAGCATGAAAATGATAATGCGAGATCAAATGAAAAACAACTACGCATTAGCTTTGCTTTATCTAGCTTAAATTAACCAAATGACCGTTTAAAAAGCACACGATCATTTAGAAGGTCTAGTTTATTTTCAGCTTTTGATCACATCATCTTTGTTGCTAGAAAGGAGCTAGCAGATGTTAGCTTATGTTAAGCATTCATTACTATGGCGCGTAACGCAAGCTCTATTATTCCTAAGCTATTTTATATATATATATAATATTAGGTGTATTAATATTCTAAGACGATGGTTTCTACTCATACAAAAAGTAATAGGGCTAAAAATAAATGCTAGTGTGTCTTTTTTAAAATCGAGAAATTTATTTACCGCAGTCTCCGTAACCGCCATGAAGCACACCTTCTACAGAGGCCCACACAGTGCAACGCTCGCGAGATTGTACCACTTTCAATGAAAAGTATCGCGATAGGAGAGCCCCTCGCGATGAACGAAGGTTTTGTACCATTGACCATAGAAACAGTTGGCCCATCAAATGTGACTTTATAGAAGCCAAATTGATATTTCTCCTGGATTTTTTAAAATCTCTATGTTTTTTTGTTTTTGTTTTTAAATACCATGTTTAGAATACATTATTATTATACAGCCACCTTGTGAATATTTACTATTTGAAAAATTGTCTACTCACAGTTTTAAGGGTCACAGTATAACTCTTGACGACCCCGTTATAAAGATAAATTTCACGGCAAATTAAAAAACACAAGGTAGGTATAAGAAAAGGGGGTAAGATGAGATGCCTTTTACACGTAATTAGCTTAACAGAGGACACTTCTTGTGCACCCCAGTTTAAACATCTTATTTAATTGTAACGCAATACATATGCTTATCCCCAGAAATCCTAGTGATGGGGTAAATATATTGGCCCGAAATGTCTTTGTTTTTGTTTTGTTGTTGTTGTTTTGTTTGTGTGTGTGTGTGTGTGTGTGTGTGTGTGTGTGTGTGTGTGTGTGGGGCGGGGGGGGGGGGGGGGGGGGGGGGGGGGGGGGGGGTTCATTTGGCACAAACAAAAAACGTCTTTCCTCTGATGCCTGCTTTGTCTGTTTAGATCACCCAAAAAGAGAATGATCTATGTTCTACTGCATAGTGGAGATTAACTGTCAGTAACAGCAAATTTTCACTTTATTTTTATGTGGAATATTATGAGGCTAAGTCAGGGGTGAGTATCCTTAGCCCTCATCCTGCAGGTCTTCCACTTGCCCTTGCTCCTATCCTACACACCTGATTCAAATCAATGAGTCTCTCTCTATGCAGAACTTGATTGGCTGTTGGATCCATTTGATTTGAATCAGGTGTGCTGGAGTGGGGAGAAATGGAAAGCCTGATGGGACACCGGCCCTTGAGGACCAGGGTTCCCCACCACTGGCTTAAGTGGACCCCCTAACTTCCATTACAATTGAAAAGTTTTTAAAAAATTTATCAAATTTACAATTGTGGTAATTCAATTTATTCCTTTTGTGGCTAAAATCAAGGTAGGCTACCTTACGTGAAATGATGTCCAAAACTTGAACTTGGAGACAAGACTGATGATATTTGTAAGTTTATAAAATCAGTGAGCATGTTGAAAATCCGTTTTTTTCCTAATGGTTTGCTTTCCAGTATTTCAACGTTGTTGTAATTTTCAGATGGACAAAGTTATGTGCATTCCCCTTTCTTTCCATTTTGGATTTCTCAGAAAAACTTGGCTCAGCTTACCTCATTCATCCCGGTAGACTTCCTTCTACAGAAATGTTGCTCAGCTTGAAATGTTATTCAGGACGTTGTAATTGGTCTACTGTTTATTATATTACTTGCTTGTTTTTTCAGAATATCAGTAGTACTTTAAATTCAAAACTTTATTTTTCTCATTCAAGCCGAGTTTTCATTGTCTTTATTTCCATTTGGATTGACTGCAAAAAAAAATAAAAAAAATCCCTAAGCTTTCATTTATCTGTTTTCCAGACAAGCTATACAAATCACAATACTCTTTCACAAATTTAACATTTTCTTTTTCATGTTTTAGATTAGAAAAGTATCCATATTTATTCATTTTCCTGTAGAATATGATAATCAATCATTACTTCAGAGAAACCAACATCTCACATCTTATTTATTATATTTTAATTGCAGATGCTACAATATTTAACAAAGGTTTAAGTAGAACACATCCAAAGGCAAGTTTCATTCAGCAGAGTCACGGGAAAAAAAAAAGTAATCCAACACAAAATAAGACTGATATGCATGTCTTTTTTAAATGCTTGCACAGTCTGAACATTCATTTCTTGGCCAGGTCCCCTCTGGAACTGAACTGTGACTGACAAAGGCAAAATGCAAAGTTTTAAATGGTTGCAGGTTATTAAGACATGCAGCTTATCAGATCAAATGAGAGCAATAGTAGCACTGTCTTATGTCAAGGTTTTGTCCAAATAAGCCCCTCCGATAGCCACAAATAAATATGTACAGCACAATCCCACTGTCTAAGAGTTCATGGCTCCTGTCTTCAGAAACACACAAATAAGTAGGCTTGACACAGAGTATAGTAAGTACTGTAAGCAATGACTGTACAGCAGCATAATTCTGTTATGCAATTGCAACCTCATGGACCCAGAAAACAAATGGAGCAGTTATATGAGCCTGGAACAAAAACATATATGGTGAAGACTGATCAGACAGTTTTTTTGTAATGTTTTTCTAACTGACTAATTTTGTTTGGGCAAAATCTACCCAAATTTGTTTTTTCAGCTTTTCGAAACTGGGTTGTTGTGCAGAAATCATGGCAGAGCTGTTTTGCTGATTCTATTTTTGTGTTTGTGTGGGCTGCAGTGCTTTCTCTTTTTAAAGTTCACGTTGATATTGTCTAAAAGAAAGCACAGTAGATTTGATTCAGGGAACTGAACACAATCAAAGCAATATATTTCAGTCTGCCATTTAGGATTTGGTATGCAAAATCCATGACAACGTCAGTGGAAACAGCTACATTCTTATGCACAACACTGATGATTATAAAGTTAAGATATGGCTGAAAACTTAAACAATACAATTTCTAAAGACTTGGGTAGATTTTGCCTGTGAAACATCTCTGGATATATTTACAGAAAAGATTCAATAAAATAAGTAAAGCAGTAGTATTTTCTGATAATATGGCAATTTTTTGTGTTAAATGTTAATTTCTCATACCCAACACTTTTCCTATTATTTGAATAGGCAATGCTTTTAAACCAAGCCCTGATGTACTCAGATTTTTGTACATATACTGCAGTTCTTCCCGTAATAAAAATGACTGCAGCAGAGACCACATGATCAGATCCTCATGTCTAATGCACAGTTGATGTGCCTCTTAATGGAGCTGCCATCATCATTTTCACATTCACACAGGCTGATTTTATGGATTCATTATAAAGAGATGGGATCAAATCTGAAAGACCATACTTGTTGTTTTAACTAAAATCAACCTGAATAAGTTGATTCCAAATTGAAAGTTGGGTACAATGCTGTTACATGGGGAGATTTTATTTCCAAAGCACACTGCCATATCAGGCACTTTGCAAGTCTTTGGCTTTCAGAATGCTTTCACAGAGAAAACCCTTAAGAGCACAGCAGGCTAAAAGAGAGGCATCATCTCATTGCTCATCACTGCATTTTGACGTGGCATGTCAAGCTGTCTGAGAAGTAGCCTTTAACCCAGGAGTGCAGTGAGGGGTGTTTTTTAGTAGCTCAAAAACATATAGGAAAAAAGGAGACTTGTGCAATGCTTCTATTGTTCACAGTTACAAACAGAAATAAATAAGTCATCTGAATGAATAATGACAGTGCATGTAGGACGGAACATTAAATTCCTAAAATCGACTGAAGGCTTGTAAGAGAAAGGTTTCAGAAAGTCACGGTTTACTTCAATGTAAATAACTGAAGCAGTGAAATGTCCCTGTGAAAACATAGCTGCTGCATCTGAAAGTAATACATATCTGTTCTTAATAGTGGTATTATGGAAAACTGAAGTTGTCATGACATATTAAGGCATGATAGCCCTTTTAGGCAGGGATTTTGTCAATCTCAGGGGTTGCTGAATTCAACCACAATACCCCAAATCTAACCAGAGGTGCCTTCCAAGTCTTTTTCTCTCCCTGCTGGTGAATTCCATCTGTCTCACTGGGATAATTCACTGACTGCCAAGGCTCAGTATCTGTCTGTATTTGTCCCATTTTGCCTCCTCAGCTGGGTCCTCTGCTTCCCGTGTCCGCGGCTGTGTGACTCTGCCCGCCGCCCTCGCCCTTTCTCCACCTACATGGTCAATGCCCCGGGCCCCTCTGTCCGGGCCAGCCGCTGTCGTGGTCCCTCCTCACTGTGCGCTCCCAGAGGCGAGCGTTCGGACCCGGTGTCGGCTTATGGCGTCTTCCAGGAAACCTGCCACTTTCTCGCTGTCCTCCTTCACAGCACAAATGACATGATTACAATCCATTTTGAAGAAATATTGACACATACTGCGATCACATCACATCATGTGCTCTATTTATTCAATTCCTGCTTAATTAAAAATGGAAAACACAACAGAAATATCACTAGGAAGGAAAGTAGAGAGACTTTTCCATGTACCTCATTTATGAAGGCGTAGTGAACGAGTTCACTGGCAAGGTCTTTAGGGGTGTCTGCTGAAAGTTTCATATGAAATGTTTCAATTAAAAAAATCTCCAATAAAAATGAAGTATGTAACTTTTTACAGTGCAATGTTCTTCTGAGAAAACCTGCATCCTGGCTTTTAGATGGATGTTACTCTAATACTCGCCACCCCAACATTTTTACAGACCAATAACATCCCCTGATGTGGCCAAACCACATCTCCAGAACAACATCCTCCCCAGCAGGACAGCAAGGGGCCCCCATAGAAACTGCTTATGACAGAACACAGTAAGAACTCTGAGGTATCTGTCCACCTTCCAAGTACTTAAAATACCAATCTAATGGGATCTGATGGGAAGAAGGCCAAATATATAAAGACTTCACCTCTCAAGGCTTGAAGAATTACTAACATTGTGGTATAAGACAATCTTGGACTCCCTCAGATGTCTTTTGTCCATGTCTGGACTGTCCAGAGTACTTTTGACATCATGAGGAAGACCCATTACACAAGTCATAAAGTTACTAAATGCCATTTGCAGTTTTACTGAGCCGTATTTATGGACATTAGGACATACAGTATTTCTTGATTGCAATATTTCCATTGGCTTTACTTGCTTATTTAATTGTAGTTGAAAATACTTAAATCTGCTACAAATCTGCAGGTAAAAGAATCACAACATTAAGCTTGTTAAATACAATTAGCCTAAAATAAAATGTGAACACCAACTAATGCAGCCAATAATTACGGTACTGATGGCATCTATTCTTAAATGATTTTGGGGGGGCAGGAAAACAGTTTTCTGTCATGTAAACACAAAAAAGTCTTTAAACTAGTAATGGTTTTAGAAAATGTCACATTTCCTTAGCAGAATGATCTGAGAAATTTGTACTTATTCAAAGACAGTGTCATGAATAGTTATACTTTTAAATGGTCCAGATTTTGTAATTTTTCCTGGCATTGAAAAAAAGAAAAGATAGCCACCTAGGCAATCCACCACTGGCAAAATCACTATCTTTTACATATGCATCTGCCCTGAATTTTGCGATGAGTGCATTCCTTGTTTAAAGTAGTTTAAAAAATAATTCCCCATCTTTAAAGGTAGAGTCCAGAGTCCCCCCACTGTTTTGGTTTGTAAACAGCACTATTCAAACTGGGTGCCCCTCCCTCTCAGGCTAATGGCCGCCTCATTCTTCGAGAGTTCGAGTGACTGGCGTCTGCTCCAATCATGAGCTTATTCCCACAAACACAAGCTCTTAGCTCTGTCAATGGTTGGCGATATAAACAGAAATCTCCACCCAGAAACGTCCCGACCAGACCAAAACAAAGCAAAAGAGCAAATTACAGACAGGGGGAGACGGAGTTGCATTTAAAGTCACTACTGCACAAGAGTAGAGGCCCAAAGGCGCAGCTTGAGACAGATTTCACTTGCACAAGTCTAACGTTTATTTTCAAGGGGGAAACTTCGTACTCTACCTTTAAGTTACTAATGCTGTTCTCTACAAAAATATGCACAATTTCTAAATTTGTGTCTTTTCACGTGACAGCTGTTGTCAACTTACTTGGAAAGATGTCACAGCTAAGCTGCCTATGAAGTTTGTCATCCATCTTCAGAAACAAAGAGAGCTGGTAAAGATAATAGAAATAAAAATATAAATTAAAGTCACCCATAATTATGAAGAAGATAGATGCTACAGTACTGTAGCCCAACATACTCTATTATCAAAGAGCCCAGCTTGTGTTTTGGCTGAAATGGGCAAAGTACCTGTATTACTATGTGACTCACATGAGTTTTGGTCCCTTCTTCATTTGACTCCAAGTTGCATTGTATCTGAATAACCTGCAAAGCCAACACAAGCACATGCTGTCAAATAAGTGCAGAAAAAATTATTAATAATAATCTAACAAAGAGATGCACACGTGCAACTTCTGCCACCTCAAAGAGCAGCAACAAGTTATTTTCAACACTTTCCTCACATCATCTAATGCATACATTAGCAACACCGTGTGTCTAACATGATTTTGGTGGCATCTAAAAGTCTAACCTTCCTGGACTCTGTCTCTTGGGGTTCAGGAGTCGGCGTCTTCACCGTCTCAACCTGCTCCTGAGACAAGGAGAGAGCTCGAGGGACGGGGTGAGGCCGGGATGACGCAAAGTTCATCAGTGGGTAAATCCCATTTCTGAGTAGAAAAAGGGAAAGCCAGACTGAAACCACAGCCTAACTACTGATGCAGAACAGATCATAGACTGCAGCCTCGCTTACTTGACATCTTCCAGAAACTTGTCTAGCTCCAAAGGGGAAACGTGGGAATACCTAGAGGACAGAAAGAGACGCAGAAAGGAGCACAGTGAGAGTTATGCACGACCGGTCATGTTATAATCACAGACAGCTAAAAATAAGAGGAGCTTATTTGACTTTACTTGAGCTGAACTCCCTGTCTGTCATCATGTTTAATCTCTGCCATGATAGCGTTGGGGTCAAATGACTTGGTTTTCTCTTCCACGCAGTTCTCTGGAAGCAAGTCTGCAGATGAATTACAAGTGTAGTATTAACAAGATGAGCTGATACACATCAAACTGTGAGACTTTCAGAAATGGGAAGGTAATGAATAAAACAGTGTTTCTTATCCAAACCTTGAACTGACGAAAAAAATGTATTTTAGCAAGTACTAGTGAATTCTGTCAACACTTCTTTCAAAGCGCAATTTCAAGAAACCCTTTTATCTAATTTCTCCATCACGCTGAGCATTAGAAGAGGAGATGGGCGATGCTCGTGAGGATAGCTTGGCAGCTCGGCACGTGGAGGTGAGAAACTCACACTGGTTGTTGATGAGGCAGTGGGCGGCAAGCAGTTTGAGGGAGTGGACTTCAAACAAGACTCGGTGGAACAGAAGGTCGTGAGCCGTAGGACGGAGCTTGGCGTCGTGACGCAAACAAGACTGTGTGAATTCCTGCAGAGAGCAAAGAGACTTTCAGTCCAACACAGAGCAAGTGTATAGTACAGCCAAACTTACAGCACACTGAATTTTATTCTTGGACGGCTTTATCCACACATGCACACTCTAAAACAATCCCGTAAGCAGCAGAGGAAGCTTCCCTTCCGTTTGTTGTATGATTAGGACATGAAGTGAGACTCACTCTCATGAGAGGGTCTTCCAGAGATTGACCTGCGTTGACAATGGCCTCCTTGGACACTGCCATATCTCCGTTGGCCTGGATCTCCAGTACTGCCATCTACGGGTACAAAACATGTGTTTGAACACATAACCTCGCAGGAACAGATGGAAATGTTACTGATCTGTTTCTCTCACCTCCAAAGCACAGATTCCAAAGGAGAAAATGTCTATGGCGTAATCATCTTCGCCAGCTGGAGAGAAAACAGATGGTGGAAACAGAGAGGGAAGGTTAATTAGTGTTTTTCACATTAGGATCTTATTTTCGAGAACAGAAAGGGGTAAATCTTCAAAGAGAAAAGCAGATTTAAAAGCAAAATTATAATTTTCACTATTAAATCTTACAATGATAACTTGGCAACCATGTGGGGTACAAATAACAAAAATATCTAATATCATTAAAATCATTAAATGATTTTAATGATTTAAAGTTAGATGTAGGTAGATGTAAGATGTAGTGACAGCAAGCAAATGGGCATTTATTTTCCTTGTCTTGTATTCATTATTCATAGCACAAACTTGAAATGGAAGTGATGATGTATGTTAATTAATACTAGTGATAAATTGTCGGGGACGGATAAAGTGAGAAATTATGGCTGCAAACAACACAAACTGGACCATTTTAATCCATGCAGTGTCAAATCACTTAACTATCGCTTAATTTCTCACGGCAAGGCTCCATTTTCAAGTCACATGCATTTCATAGATTCATTGTTGTTATGTGTACCCCGACATTTGCCAAACTTGCTTTATTTCCACCAACAAAAAACATTTTGGGTCTTGTTTGTGCGTCACCAAGAGTCCTGCTTGGATCAGGCAGGAATCTTGATTTTATTGTGAACCAATATTTGTGGTTCAGACTCAGAGCCCAAAGGTTTTTCATGTCTATAACAAAAACCTTATCAATTATTATTTGTTCACTTACTTTTAGACTAATCTCAAATCTCAAATTTACGGTATATCTTTCAGCCCTAGTGTTGGGGTAGGTGTGTGGGGAGTGTGTGTGCGAGCGTGGTGGCGGGGTAGGGGGTGGTAGAGGTGGTGGCGCCCTGGTGTCAGGTGTATGGGGCAGGGACTTTGGGGTGGGGGCTGGCCTGCCCTGGGGGGCGTCGTCTGGGGGGTCCGGTCCTCCTGGGTTTCGGTTGGGCCGCCCGGGTCGGGGGGGGGTGGCTGCTCCTGGGCGCTTGGGCGCTTGGGCCCTGGGCCCGGCGCTGTCTCCGCTCCGGGGGACGCCCGGCGCCCGGTGGGGTCGGCAGCTGCTGGTCTTGGTCCGCTGGGGCCTGGGCCTCCAGACTGCAGGGGGCTCCGGCTGGGGCCGCCTTTTGCCGCCCTTCGGGGGATGCATGTCCGCTCTTTGGGGGGGGTAGCTGGGATCTGGGCCTCTGGGTGGCTGCTGGGGGCCTGGGTCGTGAGCCTTGCGGGCTTCCTCCTCCTTGCGGAGACGAGGCTGCATCTGCATGACTGTATCACCACGGAGCACCCTTTATTATGCATGTTGACACTGTGACACTGCTTCCCATTGCGATGACTAGGTTGTACCTCTTCTCTACTTCCCATTGCGATGACTAGGTTGTACCTCTTCCCTACTTCCCATTGCGCTGACTAGGTTGTACCTCTTCTCTGCGTAGTTCTGCGTGTGTTTGTATGATCTGAGGATATTTAAGCCACCTGCAGGTCCTCCTGTAGGGGATTGCTTGTTTTGTTTTCCAACAGAGACCTTGGTTGTTTAAGGATCGCGGTACAGATGTACCAGTGAACTGTGTAAGTGGATTCATGTTTTCTCTCCTCTCTCTCTTCCTCTTCCTTACTCCTCTCTCTCTGTTTCACTTTCTATCATTATCTCTGTTAACTTTCATTTTTCTCTTGTCAGGCCCAGCAGTATGAAATGGAATGGTGTAATAGACAAATGTTTAAATAAAGAAATAAAATGAATAAACATGATATCAAGTGGAGCCTTATATTCATAAAGCTCCGCTTGATAAAGCAAAACTGTTCAACAGAATAAAGCAATCAGATTTCCATTCTGCTTGCTTCGATGCTGGACAGGACAAGTAAAAAAAAAAAAAAAAAAAAAATTTATTCTATTTTCAAAAGGAGGTTATTCAGAAAATGAATGAATGAATTTGTGAATACAAAATTCTGCTTGAAAAACAATGTTTTAATTGGAAACAATATCTATTCAATGCAAAAAACACCAAAAGTAACCCCATACTACAGACACTTCAGTTAACTGTGGAGGCAACAACTGAATGAAAACAAGATAAAGAGAGATTAGATAGAAATCAAGCTATTTAATGCTACTCAGGAATGTCACTCATCATACTCACCTCCATATTCTGGAGCAAAAAAATGAAGATTTCTCTGTTCATCTCTATGTTGCCTCCCTTTACCTTGAACATTGGCATCTGGGAAAACTGGACAGGGAGAATGGAGAACACGGATACACTAGATTAAATATACAAATGGACAGATATTTCAAATGTGTGATCTATAAAATGCATCTTACCATTCACAAACAGCCGATGCCACACTATAGAAAGAAAACCAAATGTGTCAAAAATATTTATTCTGCCCTGCTAGCTCAGGTAAATTCAGTAAAGTACAATGTAAAGTTACAGTAAGAGTGACAAAACGCTGTTGTAGTATCATTAAAAGCGCCGCTGGCAGCAAACCTGAGCCAATCTTTATGAGGCCGTTATGCTGGATGAAAATGGTGTCGCAGGTCAGGTTGCCATGGATTATTGGTGGGTCACAAGAGTGCAGATAACTGCCAGTAAACAACAAAATATATTATTAATGTTCTGGCTGCAGTAACAGAAATCTCTCACACCAAATTCTTTGCAGGATTCAATCAGTACCTGAGTGCAGAAAGAATCTGAGTACACCATCTCTTCCAGGCCTGAAGTGAAACAAAACAGAGGAATATGAGGAGATGCATTTTTAAATGTACAGATTTGCTCCAGAGTCATGAGTTGGGGAAAAATCCAGTCCAAAATAGCACTTATAAAAGGTCTGCTATCAGGATTATGTGTAAAAATATTAAATCAGGCACATTTATTGCACTTTTTTGGCGGCTTAAGCAGCTGCAAAAGCACACAGGCACACAAAGAGAAATAAAGAGATCCGAGATAGATAGATTGCTAATCCACAATATTACTCGGATAAGATACATGAATAGGCAGACTGAGCCACCAGGGTGTTATTTAATCTCTAATCCTAATGGAAATATGGATCTGAATAGTGGTAGGACTGCAGTACTGTGTACCACCACCGTGAGGCAGACTGAGCAAACCCATCAGTGTGTACACTGTGATCAGCGAAAATATTGACCTTCACATTCATAGTCTTATGGTTCTTCTTCGTCTTCTTCAGGAACTGCTTGAGGCTGCCTGATGACATGTACTCAGTGATGAATATAACCTGTAGGCCCCAAACAGAGGGGGAAAAGAGTCAGTTAATATTAAGTTGAAGGGAGGGGGGGGGTGTAGGATAAAAATCTCACTCACCCGCGCCTGGCTTTCCTTCATGTCGAGCCAGTATTTGTGGAACTTGACAATGTTGGGATGTTCGACCTGCATCAGGTTCTCAAACATCTCCTTGATCTTCTCCTTAAAAACATTCACAAAAGGTTTTACATATCGTGTGTTGTCCTTGCTAAACCTATTTCATTGAAAACTAAATAAGTGCAAAATTTGAGGAGGGTGGTGTAATTGTGGCTTTGTTAATTTCTTTTATACAGCATATGATATGGTGGGCAAAAAATTGCATAAACTTGTCACAGGGTGATTAACACACATTTGACTGCTCTCAATAACACCATCATACATACTCTTATACCTAAAAATGACATAAACAGACTGCAGTATGAGTACTAAATATCAGCTAACAGAGGCTGTAGCTAAAGGCTCAGACTGTTACAATACCTCCTGTGCTTTGAAGACCTTCTTGTCAGAGAAAAGTACTTCGTTCCAGACCACTTCCACTCCCTCCTCTGTGTCCATGGCCAAAGAGGCGCTCTCCACACCTGGAACATTACCTTGGCTGACCTGCAGGGGCACACAGGAGCCGATGTAGCATTTAGCTTTTAGCATGACATGCTACCACAAATTCATTGTTTTCCAGGCTTTAGGACAACAAACCAACGGTTATACATATCCTCTCACTTGGTTTCAAAATAAACTAATTGTAAACAACATTAATATATTATCAACATGAGCCTTAAGTTGTACTTGACCTGTCATGATAATTAAATTAAAACACAGAATTCACACAGAATTCAATTAACCCTCAATGGCCACCGTGTTGACACAAGTGTTTGTCTTCTTAAGATGAACACGGCACACCACATACAGGAATACAAAAATAAACGGCAGTGCAAATTAATAAAGGGGAGATAGCTTCCCACACAACATGAAATGAATGTCCTTGAAATAGTACGTTTGTGAGAGTACAACAGGTGACATAAAATAATCTCTCAAATGACAATAACATGTATCAAAATCATTTCTGAGAGAATCACATCATTTAAACAACAAAGTTACTGAAACAAGCCATTTTTAATTTCCATTCATTAATTTGGAGTTGTTTCAAGAACTATATAACAAATGAATATTTACTCTAATATGAATTATTCTTTCAGTTTTGTTTGGTGTCCACCTCCAAAACTGTGAAATTTCTTTTTTAAACTGTCCTGCTGTAGCTTTGTACATACACAAAGTTATTCTGGGCCTGCTTCTATCTCCTGGCCCATCACTCAAACATACAGGAAGTTAATGTCCTCTCTCCTAAGACTTGTAATTATAATAATAATACATTTTATTTGTATAGCACACTTTAAAATCCAGAGACATCTCAAGGTGCTTCACAACAGAGATTTAAAAACAAGAAGATTATAAAATCAAGAATAATAACAAACATAACAGTTCTACAAACAACAATACTAGTAATATCTACAGCATAAATATATGTATAAAAAAAATCAAAACAATAATTAAAATCTAGCAACTAAGTAACCACTGGTCATGGACCAATGGCCAGTTTGTTTAGAAATCTATTTGTCAAATGCAACATGGAACAGGTATGTTTTTAGTTGGCTTTTGAAGGCCACAAGGAAGTCAGACACCCTGATCAATTGGGGAAGCCGATTCCACAGCCGGGGACCCGGGGAAGAGAAAGCCTGATCGCCCATAGTTGACAGCCTTGTGTGAGGAACAGTGAGGAGGTTCTGGCTGCCAGACCGGAGGGATCAGGATGAGGATAATGGAGAGACAAGATCTTGGAGGTAGGATGGGCCTGAGTGGTTTACTGCCTTAAAGACCAGCAGGAGAAACTTGTAAGTTATCCGCTGAAGGGAACGGAGGACTGGGGTAAGGTGATGGGATTTGTGAGTTCTGGTGAGAACACAGGCAGTACTTCCAAGCCATTCCTAAAACCTTCAAAGGATTGGGGAAGGGGGTTGAGTTGTTTAAATGCTTTTTTTCTCTGCTTGGAATCAGTTGAATCTGAGGGAGTTTCATTACACAAGTTCAATAATAATTGTTAGGTAGCAACATCTCGCTGTAAACGTTATGGCTAAAATGCTCGGGTTTGTTCTTCAATGACTGATGTCCTTTTGTTTGTTACGGTTCATAATTCATATTATGTGTAATTATGTGTTGCGTTACAAGTGCTGATCAAGCTGCTGCCTTTCTCGGCCATCACGCTCGAGGACTATATTTTTGTCCTGGTTAAATAAAGGTTAAACTAAGTCACAACTGTATTCACTGTGTCCTGCTGTTGGATAGAAAACATGCAGCAAGTTTTTCAAAGTTTATTTAGCTGAAAATGGCCACTTGTCATGTAACAAAACTACTAACAACAAAGTTGATTCTGCAGCTGTAAACAAAAACACAGCCAGGTAGAAATTTCCATTCAGCAACAACATTAATGCACCAGTTAAAACTATGAATTTATACGTTAACATGGACACTGAGAGAAAATGGCAGACACTCCTATAAGTAGTGAAGTTCAGTATATTTAGGCAATAAAAGAGCCACGGCTGGGCCTAAAAGTTCTATAAGTAGCTGTGCATTTAATACTCAATGAGGAAAAAACTGGCTTTAATATATTGGTGCTCCCCCTGCTATGGCTGTAATATCCACTAAAAGCCCCATGCAATACTCTCACAGGATTATGACTGTGGCAGCTCCATTGATAAAAAGTTGATTGGGGGTTCATTGGGGGAAAAAAATACAGTGCAATACTGTCTACACTGTCATATCACATTCAGTTTTCCATCCATTAATGTCCTGTAAGGTGTATGAGAGGACAGATGGGAGATATCAAATGTCACCAGACAGCTAAAACATGATGAACAGTAAAGAGGGGCAAGAGGATGAGCAGCAGCTTTCTAAACAGGGAAGAGACAGATTAGAAGGAGACCGTCATCGGGGGAGAAGTGAGGGGATTGTGGATGAGGGATTTAGAGACGAGACACAAGCCATAAGATGGAGGCGGTGGCGCCAAAGTACCGAGAACAGCGAAGAAACAAAGCAGAGTGAAGAGAGCGGCTGAGACTAAAATCTGGCAGACGCAGACAGCTCGAGGCTCTATCACTGCATGAGGCGGCACAACAGCGAAGAGCTCAAAGACTGCTCGTCACAGGATATTACTGTCTCAGCTCGGCGGGCCTGATGTAACCTCTCGCTACTCTAATGCAGCAGTGGTGGTGGTGCAGTGACTAGAGAGGCTGGGCTGAGATCAAAGTCCACTGCAATAACCATAATGCAAGACCCACAAATTATACTAATCCTGCACCTTGGATTGATGGGAATTTGTTTGTGCTTAGAAATGAAAACGACATCAGTCTGTCTGAGCTATTGCAGAGCCAAGTTTGACAGAGATGTTCATGTTGCCCAGATTCATATAAAAAAGTCTGGTGTTGCCCTCGAGTATGACCATAAGCTCTTCTGACAAGACTTTTCAAACAATCCTATCAGTTTCACAACCCTGACATCTGACTCCCATGAGATATCCTCATAAAGATCATTAAACTAAAACAGCAGTTCCTATCTCCTGGTAGAACGTCAAAGAACACGTGCTGTATCTTTATAGGCTATTGTGTTGAAATTGTCTTGACCTTGGTGCTGTGTGTGCTCCACACAACAATACTTAACTTTCACATAAAACTATCACTGCATGAACTAATCAGTCTGCCAGTTATGCTGCTGCTGAGAAGGTCGGGGTGCTCTTTTTTTCTCTTTTAAATGCACATGAAATGCAAAGAATGAAATCTTCTACCTTCAGATCTTATTGATAGCAAATTCCCCTGAGAGTTCACTTTGTGTTTGAATTGTACCTTCTTCTTATTTAATTCTGCTTTTCCATGGTCCACAGAGAAACAAGTCATAGCATAGCATAGCTAGATAGCTAGATAAGGCTGAAATCAGACCACAAGTAATCCCATTTAGAAAAATATTCAACTAATCTAACAATATCCAGAACCTTGCGGAGGAGGAATCCTGCTTTCCAGAGAGTGAACACATCGTCTGCATTACACAAACAGCTCTCTGCATACAAGAAGCTGATGAAAATCCATGGGTGTGTCTGAACATTTCTCATCCAACAAACCAAGAGGATGCTATCTGACACACTCCTGGTCAATTGACTGCAGAGACTTTCATCAGTGTCATTAAACAGGATCACCAACGCTGGACTTCTTGGGCCGGTGTCCTGCAGGTTTTAGATGTTTGCCTCCTGTAACATACTGCACGTAAACTCTGGTCCATGAGGTTCAGAGTTGGTGATCCCTGTCATAAAACATTCAATAACTAGCATTAAAATAGGATGCATATAACACAGGAAGAATATAAATAAACCAAACAAACATATCCAACCCACTTAGAAGGCTGATTAAGATGGTTCCAAATCAACTATTTTTACAGGTTTCAATTGAGTATGACTAAGTAACATAGATCCATAAAAGAATAACACAATCCTCTGAATTTACAATGAAAATGAGTCATAAAAACAAACAAATATACAATAAAACAAACATGTTACAATCGAAACAATTCTGAAGAACATAACACATTAAAACAAACTTTTAGCTTGACTAAAAACTTTTTCCTGGAAAAATGAACATCACCACCTCTTCAGTTAAGCTTATTTCACTCATTGCCCCATTTATCTCACTCATGTTCATCACTCAACTCTCCAGGTGATTTTATCTGTTTTTTTGTTTTTTTTTTTATCAAAGAAAAGTAAAGGACAGGCAAAGTCTGTAAAGCCTTGTTGACTTTTCTTCAAGGATTCTTGGTGTCAAACAGTGATCTCTAATGAGGAATCAATCAAATGGATCAGATAGACCAGACCTGGCCTGGTAGCTTTGGTAGCGATTGCTGTTTCCAGACATGCAGTATACAGGCCTGCTATCTGTCATGGTGATCCTCTTCCTGCCTGCTGCTGCAGATAACCATTTAAAATAATGGCTGCATTTTGTAGGCCTGTGACTTTCTACAAAACGAATTTAGGACTCATCAGAAACTTCTATCAGAGCCTCGTCTTCTTATCTGTGTTTCTACTAAGAGATTCCAGCAAACCACTTTCTATTTAGCTATAAATAGCCCTGACAGTTGCAGCTGAGCATGTTGAAAGATTTAGTTATCTCTAAACTGGAAATAGCAGAGATGGTGAGGAAAATATGAAAGTCAGAGTATGAAAGAAAAACAAACAAACAAAAACGAACAATAGATCTCCTGAAGCACGTTTGTTGACATCTGCACAGCTTCTCATTGTTGCACTTCCTTGTTTAGTCTGACATGAGGTCCATTCTGCTAGATTTTACTGAAAGCAGATGTGGAGAGTGGGTCGTACATAGATGTTTGAATACTTGAAAATAAGCAAGCACACTCAAGACTTTTCTATCATCATCATCATCATTGTAGTCGGAAAATGTCAATTGGGCGTTTCTGACCAGCTGTAAACTGACGTACGTAAAGCTAAATGACAGGGTGGCAACTTAACAGCTAGTATTCAGGCTTTTCCCTCCGTCTGAGTGGCTGTTATTACCGCTAAATGTTAACCACTGATATAATCTACAGCGCTTCCCTTGTGCTACACTTGATGGCTTTATAAACTTTGGATTCAAAATGGCTTTTTGCATCAAACAAGCAAATTACAAACAAAAATCAGAGCAAGAGATGCAATAAATATTCTCATCTAATATTCTGGACTCAGACTCTACAGATACCTTCATGACATGCCAGCCACAGCTAAAAGGGGAAAAGAAAAAAAGAAAAAAAAAAGTTTTTTGGCTGCCCTGTTCAATGCTTTCAGCAGGGTATCTGTGCACACAAGATGAAGAGCAGAGACATGGCATAAATCTTACTACACCCAATCAGTGTGAGATCATAATCTGATTACTGGTATTACAGCACTGGAACAAAATGCTCTGACTTCTTGACTGTGAAGGGAATTACTTTGCTTCAGTCCAGAAGGAATCGCGCCGGCTTCTTCCCGGCATCACATTTGGTTTATTTTCTTTAGATATTCAAAACACTCGGCCCCCTGTCCCGATTTCTACGTCCCAGAGGGCCGAGTGGGGTCTGCTGCTTGGTCATGGTAGCGTGAGACTTGTAAACAGCTCCTCTGAAGCTGGGTTCTGATTGGTTGGAGACAGGAGGTGGTGGTTTAGGGTGTGGATGGTGATTTGGGAAATCTCATGCTAGTGTCAACAAAACACCAACGTCTATTACGATGTTTTCTGAATCTGCATCTAAGCTGGCTACAACTGGATCCTGAAGGCTGTCCCAAAAACCTCTCATTACATCACCACACCATTTATTCTTACCAACATGTCATTTTCAGGGGGCTTTGACTAGCTTCGTTCACCACGTAGAGGAAAACTACCACTTTAGGCATCATAAATCAAATTGAGGCAATCTGAATATACACTATAATCTATAAACGAAACAATACGTGTCCAGTAAAATGACGCCATGACATCTTAATTTTCATTCGTTCTGTTAGCCGTAGACAAACAAATGTATCACCTTTAATCGCAAACCACAGGAGGGCTTTTGGGGAATTAGACTTTTATTAAAGATATGACAAAAGAGATTTAACATAAGTGAGAAGGGGAGATTGCACTTAATACTCTTAATCTCTTAATGCCAGTATTTTAGTTCCATTTTGAGCATAAGGCAGTAAAATCTGCACTAAAGAGACAAAGTGAGGCATTTAAATGATTACACATTTGCCCAAATACATAAAGTTATTTAATTTGTGGTTATCACTATTTCGCCTCTGTGCATTCTTAAGCTGTAAGTGCTACTGTACATTTCCACAATGGATTTAGAATAGCATATTATTGTATTTCAAATGATTTATAAATATACAGATCTAGCGTGTAAATTAACAGTCAAGGCTGTTATTGAAGGTGGAATCTGGAATTTTCCCCCAGAGAATAAACGCTAGACTTGTGAGAGTGAAATCTGGCTCAATCCGCACGTTTGGGCCTCTACTCTCATGTGGTGGTGAGTTTTGTTTGCAACTCCCCCTCACCTGGCTGTACTTCATCTTTTCCTTTTGTTTGAGCAGCACCTAGCTGTAGATGGAGGCACTACAAACCAGGCCCACCGTAGGAATGAGTGGAACCTAATCCTAACCCTGACCCCTCCCCTAACCCTAACGACCACCCGCCCACGTCACTACAAACTACGCCCATTTTCACTACAAACCATGCCCAGTTTCACGACACACCCCTGTGTCTGCAGCTGCAGTTGGGTATACTTGCTTTGTTTTGGTGTGTTCAGGACATTTCTGGGTGGAGATTTGCATATTGTCTCCAGCCTATGACAGAGCTAAGGGCATAGTGCTCTGTGGGGATAAACTTGTCGATTGGAGCAGACTTCTTTTTTTATCTAAACATCGACTTGAGCTGACTCCAGATTCACTCGAATTCTGACTGACTGACTTAAAAACAGATACAATCACAAGTAAAATGCCAATACCTGCAGCCCCATTTCATACCATGCAACGATGATGAATGTTAATGTATACTAAATATGTTCATAAAAGTAACACATTATTTAGATTTAATGTGTTATTACTCAACATATTACACTAGCAATGTCATTGTTAATGAGTGCTTTTGGTTTTCTTCTGGTGTTGTTAGGATTTGTAGGGATTAAAAGCAAAACAAGTCTTTATTACTCTTAGTGGTATGAAAACAGGTAACTGACATTTTAACCTTGTCATCCACTGAATTACACTATAATCTACCATACAGCAGCTTACTGCTGGCATCTCTGCTGAGAGCTATTGTACAATTTGGGGTAGTGGGAAAAGCAGACCTTATATGAGGGTATTTTGCTGCTTTGTGTTTTAAACACAACCTTTTTTCCATGGGCATGTGCAAACAAAAATTACTGTTTGTTCTGTACTCATTTGACTTCACATTAATCAGTTAAACAATAACTCTTTATGATGTAGCATTAAAGCTTTGATTAATTTTGCACATAGGAGCTAATTCAACTGCATCTACTGAAGGATGTATGTATTACTGACACCATAAGGACAGCCTTATGTGTTCGTATTGTATATTAGTAATAGATGCAACTTGTTTTCTGTGGAAAGCTGAATTGCTTAAAAGTCAGGAGCCAAAGAACAGCAAAAAACACTGTAAATTCTCACTATTAGCAGAATAACAGACTCCGTCGTCACCAGTCTTTTTAACTCTTTTCCATAAAGGCCAGCAAAGCGACTCAGAATCAGTAAAAGGTAGTGATGAGTCAACCAGAGGCAGAATAGACAGGAGAGCAGGCTAAAATCCAACCAGACAGCTCTTTTAGACTGATTCTCCCCACAGAAAAATCTTACTGTAAATGAAAGAGTCTTTGTCTGATGCTGTGTGGGTTCATCCAGCACGGCGACAAAGAGCTTTGTTTCCAACACACGAGCTGTCTCGCTTCTACCAAGTCGCTTCCTACACCTCATACCTCGATGATGAGCTGCGATGCATTAATATTTAATAAATCAATCTGGAGAAGTGAAGGAAAGACCTAACTAAGAACACTACATCAGATATTTGCTGGTGCTGGTATATGTAAATCAGCTGAGGTTTCTTTCTGTTTTCGCTTGCGGTGGTTTTTCTGGCATCAAAGAGGAGAAAGATCAAAGAGTTGGACTGAAATGTTGTGGAAAATGCTGGAGGCAGAAGCTCTGCAATGTGGCTGTGAAATTGCTGGGAAAAGACACAGTTCCCTCAATTCAAGCATGTTGATGGTTACTGGAAATTTGTAAAATTATTCAGTATTCTACTACTACCTAAAATAGTACGGCAAAACATAACACTCACGATGCCAAATTAACTCAGATTTAGGTACTCTCTTTTTTGTTGAAAAATATATTATTTATATTAATGGATCTGTATAAAACCCTCATGTGAGTGGGTATCGTATGATTTTTACGTTTAACTTATTTGCTTTTTAAATGTTCTCCATTTTCATATAAGCATCTTTGAGTGTTCTGAAAAGTGCTCTAAAAATGAAAATGTATTAGAACCTTAAAATTCTGTCAATTTTCTGAGTTTTGAAGGCCATTGTTTCTTTCTGAAAGTCCCAGAAAGTCTTGATGCACACATTTTATTTAGATGACATATCTTCAAATATTAATACAGTTTCCATTGTTTGAAATTGTTTCCATTTTATTTAAAATATTCATGAGTCAGGTGATAAAGCTAATAACCAGAGAAGTTAAAGGTGATGATGCCCTTAAAACATCCAAGAAATTCCTCAAAAATGTAGATCTTTTCAGGTTTAAGCCATATTGTAATTTCATCTAACACTTGTCATCACCCCATCTGCCACAGTGAAGCATGGTGGTGGTGGTGGCATCATGCTGGGAAAGTCTGAATTAGGGCTGGACGATAATTCAATATTGATATATATCAATCGATAGAGGTTTTTTCAATAGAAAAAAAAGAGGGTCAATAAAAGTTTAATAGGGGGGGGGGGGGGGGGGGGGGGGGGGGGGGGCGGGGGGGGGGGGGGGGGGGGGGGGGGGGGGGGGGCGCGGGGGGGGGGGGGGGGGGGCGGGGGGGGGGGGGGGGGGCGGGGGGGGGGGGGGGGGGGGGGGGGAGGGGCGGGGGGGAGGGGGGGGGGGCGGAGGGGGGGCAGCGAGAGGCGGGGGGCGGGGGGGGGGGGGGGGGGGGGGGGGGGGGGGGGGAGGGGGGGGGGGGGGGCGGGGGCGGGGGGGGGGCCGGGGGCGGGGCGGGGGGGGGGGGGGGGGGGGGGGGCGGGGGCCCGGGGCGGGGGGGGGGCGGGGGGCGGGGGGGGGAAAGGGGGGGCGGGGCGGGGGGGGGGGGGGGTGGGGGAGGGTGGGGGCGGGGGGGGGGGGGGGGGGAGGGTCGCGGGAGGGGGAAGGGGAAAGGGTGGGGAGGTCGGAAAGGGGGGGGCGGCAGGGGGGGTGAGGGTGGCATGGCGGATGGGTGCGACGAAGATGGCTGGGTGAAAGAAAGGAGAAGATGGGTGGGAGAGAGTAAAGAAGGAGGTGGAGGCCTCGGGGGGGGGGTTTGCGGTGCTGAAAAGGGGGTGGGAGGTAGAAAGGGAAGGGGAGAGGGGGGGGAATGGGGGAGGGTGGGGGTGCTGGGGGGTTGTGGTGGAAATTGAGGCCCAGGCTGCCCGGGGGCGGGGGGATTGGGTGTGACTTGGGGTTTCAGGTGGATGAGGGGTGGTTGTCCGGTTGGTAGGGTTTCGGCATAGGGGGCGAGGTGGTTGTGGGGGTCTTGCTGGAGGAAGTTTAGAAGATGAGGTTTGTGAAAGGTGGTCTTGGTTGTGGCTGTTTGGGGAGTCAGGGAGAGTTGGGTAGGAAAAGAATGGGAAAAGGAGTGCAGGAGGGTGGTGGGTCGGGTCTAATATTGAGTCCAGAGGTGCTGGGCGAGGCTTGGTCTGGGCGGTGGAGTGGGCTGTTTTTCGAGAGAAGAGTGGCAGTAAGAAAGGTGGGGGAAGAGAAGTTTGTTGTGAGAAGAAGTTGTGTGTAGAGGGGTAAAAGGAGACGGTGTCCCCTGGTAGGGGCGTGGGGAGTGGGGTTTGGATTGGGTTGGTGACTTGAGGAAGTGTTGGGCTGTTGCTTTGTTTGGAGGGTGGCAAAGAGGTTTCTCGGGTAGCCAGAGGAAGACTAAAGTGGGAGGTTGTCAGTCGCTGGTGTTCCCCGCAGCTAGGCGGGAGGTGCTTCGTGCTTTGCTGGCCAGGAGGGAGGGTCTTTCTGCTCTGTGTGGGGTTGTTGTGTATAGGATGGGTGGGGCTGTTGGTGTGGGAGGGGGTTAGTTTATGGGACCCGCAGTGTTCCCCGCTCTGGTCGGTGGGCGTTCTGGGGAAAGTCATAAGAGGGGATGAAGGGGCTGAGGAAATTGCTAAGGATGAGGAAAAGGGTTGGATTGTGAAGGGAGGGACTGAAGAAGGTTATCAGTGTTTCTGAGGAAGATGGGGGAGGTCTGTGAAGTGATGGGGGATGCCATTGAAAGGACAAGGCTGTGCCGTTTTGGTCGTGTTGGTGTGGTGAAGGCGAGTTAAAGGAGGGTGCATGAGGTTGGGGGTGTGTGATGGCGAGAGGATTGAGATGGTAGGTGTCTGAAGTCTGGATCAAAGGTTTCGCTTGGGGCCAAAAGTGGTCGTCGGGCAGTTGGAGGCGGTTAAGCTGGTTCCAGGCAAAAACAGGGCGGAAGAGTAGGAAAGAGGCATGGGTGGGGAAGGGTCTGGGTTCTGCAGTACGGGGTGGAGGCGTGGGTGAAAGAGGGCTAAAGGGGAAAAGTGTCACTAATTTAGTGGTCCTGCTTCAATTGGGAATTGGAAATGGGGCCTTGATGAAAGATGAGTCACGAAGTCGTCAGTGTGCCAACTGTGGGGGGTCTAAGATGGGGCTAGGGTTGGTCTGGTAGCGGTTATGTTTGGGGCTGGTGCGTGTGGGCTTATAGAAGAAGTGGCCATGGGAAGGAATGTGTGTCGGGGACGTGTGTGGTGTGCGACAGAGCGGAGGGGGTTGGAAGAGGTGTGGATGTGTGAGGGTGGTAGGGATGTGGTGTTCGGTTGAGCAGGACTTGTGCGCCGGCATGCGGTCGGGGCTGGCATGGGGCCGAAGGAGGACTTGGTAGGCTTAGGGACGTTGCGCTTGTCGTTCCGGGAGGGAGTCGGAGTTACAGATGTGAGGTTGTGCGACTTCTGCGGAAAGGAGAGTGAGGGGAGGTGTCGCTGCGTGAGTGTGGAGTTGGGGGGTGGGGTGTGTTTGCATGAGTGCGTTGAAGGGGTAGGGATAAATGGTGGTAGTGGTTGGTGTGTGTGAGAGCTTGGAAATGGAGCGGGCGGAAGAGGGGGGTGTGGAAAGGTGGGGGGGGGGAAGGGGGGTGGGGTGGTGTGAGTGGGGTGGTGGGGAAGGTGTAATGTGGTGTGCGTTCGGGCGGTGTTGGTGGGTGGGGTGTGTGGTTGTGGTGATGGGGGTTGGGTTGGTGTAAGGGGGTGAATGTGTGGTTGTTGTTTGCGGGGGGGAAGGGGGCGTGTCGTGGGTTGGTGGGGTGCAGTGGAAAAAACGACACAGTTTTCTGTAGCCTATCAGGTAGCATGATACTGCAGTCACTACTTCTGCCAAACCAATCACAAATGCAGACCCAGGCAAAGGCTGAATTGGAATTCATTGTTAGTGTGATCTTTATTATGAGTAGGTCATTCAGCAAAAGCTTAAAGGGGAAGTTCGGTTTCTTTCAATCTGGACCTATTTTCTAGCATGAAATACATTCATTTACTAACCTAGACAGTTTTGGTGCAACTGGAATTCCTTCAGGAGATATTTAGATCCACTCCAGATCACCGTATGTCCAATATAATGACAAATCACCACAAAAAAGCCGCTGCGAGCTCACAGGGGGATCCGACTAAAGTTTGGTAACAAAACATTGGTGAAATGAGTTTGTGGCAGATAATGCCTTATTTAAAGGCTAAATTAAAACAGTGTTGATAGCTGTCGCAATTAACTGCTTATTAACACTTCTGTACGTTCTTACTCAATAAATCAGTCACACACATATCTAGGGATGTATACCGAGTACCGGTATCGTTTGGTACCGGTTCCTAAGCTTAACGATACCAGGGTACCGTTAAGATTCTGGACAAACAATACTCTTATTGATACTTTTTGAACATCTACCTAACCATCGAGTTATCATTACGCAGTCAAATAATCACAGTGATGGAATAAGACAGACACAATTCCCTTATTCTCCCAGCTGTCCTTCACCCACTTTTATGTCCAGGCTTCTTCAACATCATCTGAACAAATATTCTCCACCACTGGATCTTGTGACATCTTGTAATGTCTTTATTATTTACTCTAAATTATGTTATAGTATCAATAAGAGAATCGATAAATACCAGTATCGATAAGGAGTATCGATATTGGTATCGGTATCGATAAAATCATAACGATATACATCCCTACACATATCGCTGTCCACCTTCTGTGATGTTTGCAATAAAGCCTTGTTACAGACTTGTACTACAAATAATATCTAAATGCATGTGCTAGTTTAGTATTTTTGTCTCATTTCTTGTTTTCAGCTTCAGAAATACAGGCATGTTGTGTAGTTCAAATGATAAAAAACTCCTAAAAATTAGTAATGGGGATTGTTAAGAACTAGGGATCGACAGATACAGATTTTTTAGGGTGGACGCCAATATTTTCTCATCAGCAGATACAACCTGCCGATATTTGGGCCCGATACTGCATTTGACTCCCAAATTAATACAATGAAAAGTTATTTTATAGCTCTTTTAATATAAAAAAGAACAAAGCATAATGGATATTGAACTGTGCAGGGAAATGTTGCAATGCATCGATTAATCAATATCTCTACCCACTTCTATTAAAAATCTACAGGAGGGGGTCTGTGTTGCTGCAGAAACTTCAGCTTCGTGACACAGCTGGCCCAAGTTCGAATCTTCCCAGTTCCAAAAAAAAAAGCAGACTTCAAAGTGCAACATAATCAACATCAATAAGACGTCCGACAGCTCCATGAGCCGCCTTGTGTTTTCCTTCTCTTCCCTGTTAGGTCACTGCCGATGCTTTGAGCCACTGACCGTCTGCTGACCTTCACCAGCCATGCAAGCTGTCTCCACATATCCATCTCTGGTGCCTCAGGATGTCACATGTGAACACACAAATGTCTTGGATTGTGTGTGTGTGTTGTCAGCATGAAGCGTAACACAACGGGCCCCAGCTGTGACAGGTCAAGCAGACAACAGGAAATGTGCAACCTGGCCTCTTATAATTGGCCTCCAAGCATGTAGTTGGCCATCGAAATGAAAACTCTTAAGTTGTCATTCAGCTGACTAATAATAGACAGTATGTGGAAAAACTTTTAACCAGACAAAATTATGTTATTTTAATTCTTTGATTTTTACAGGAAAAATCATCTTCAATCAAATGCTTCTCCAAACTTTGTATTTAGAGCAAAAAAACAACTTAACCTCCTTTCCAAAGACACATGAGGTCAGACAGGATCACATGAGGACAAATCAGCCCTCATCAAGTCTCACTTGCTCATTTTCTCTTGGAGCAGTGGAGGCACCAGAGAAATGCCTGGAAGCAAACCGGGTTAAAAAGCATATGGATAGAGGGAAGAACCTCTGAAAAACAAAAAACAGGGCACAAAATAGCCAAAACACGTTGAAGTGGAGCGGAACTTCATGTCCTTTTGTGCTACAAAATTATGACCTATTTTTTTAATGAAAAGGTTTGGATAAAATAAGCCAGGCAGTGTCCTGTACTGTTAGCTCCGCCCCAAAGATTAAAAATGTCTCATATCTGCAAATGAATTCGGTTTAGCACAGGAAGTCATCTGCACTGTCTCAGCCTGTACCAGGGATTCAAGATTACACAAGCTACAATGTCCTCATTCCCATTGTCTCCGTGACAAAGCACAGATTTGTAGGGCTGGTGAGAGAAATGGCAAACCACTGAGCGTTCAAGCTGCAAGAAGACGCCCTCACTGAGACGTGATAAGCATGGAAAGTCATGACCTGCCTCATGACATATGGCCTTCAGCATTTAACATGGATTCCTATGAATTACAGTAGACCTTGATCTTAGTTGCCCCTGAAAGAAAGAGGTAGAGGACTCACATCCATACATTAGCATTTCATGCTAACATAGGGATGTGACATCTCCAAGTACAGAATACAAGTTTTGGAAAGTTGGTTAAACATCATCAAGAAACAGTTTTGTCTGACTAGATGTCTAAAACACAGTATTTACAGCTGTACACGCAACAGGTTACATTTCCAAGTCTTGTTTTTTTGTTGTGTTTTTGTGAGAGCTAATATACCCACCACTTACGTCAGCACTGATTACAATCTATCCATAATTGAAGCAGAGCCTCAAGTAGAAGCACTGCAGTCTGAACACAACTTTTTCATGTCAAACACATGAACTACAGTATGCAGCCGTTTTTCCAGCTGGGTCAAAAGCTTCCATTTCCCTCCAAACACACAAATGTAGCTCAGCCAATGACACATTCCTCTGTTGAAATGGAAAAACAAATAAAAACAAACAAACAAAAAAAGGTCTGGAAACTCTGGGTCATTTTATCTGCATACCTCAAATGTGTTTACTCATTTTTTCTGCTCATTCTCTTTAGACAGACATGATGATGCCTTATAACTGAAGCAACTTTAAGAAAACATCGATGCTCTTAAAAGCACGTTCCAGCTTCCCCTCATAGTAGGGGTTGCAATCTGAATAAATCTGGACCAGTATCTTGGCTCAGAGTCTAAACAATCATGTACCAACAGCTCAGAGAGAACAGGAAAGGCCTGCAAGGGAGAAATAACAGCCTGCCTTATCATACCTCAGCAACCACCTGGCTCTGTGTTGCCTCTGCTCTGCAGTGAGAGGTTAAAGCTGCATAATGTAAAAAGATAAATCTCTGTTATCGCCGCACTGTTCACTGTGCAAGCTCTTTGAACACTGGGAGTTATTGCAGTCATTTATCATTTGGCTAATCTTGTTTGTCTTTGGATGAGAACAGTAACACTACAAATGCACTTTTTATTTATTTATTTTTGCATGTGTTTCCTTATTATGATCTTGGGACCTGATATTTGATCACTCAACAGTTTTATGAAAGACTGAGACTAGTCTGGATGATTTCAGTATCCAGTGAAGTTGAAAGTGAGAATAATCATTATGTGTGGTCATAAATCATGCGAGTGTTCTCATAAAGGCATAATATTCCTGGTATGGTATTCCTGGGTAATCCAATCATAAGCCGGACTTCTGTGTGCAAGAGTAAATACATCAGCGCACGTAGCAAAGTTTCTGAGGATCAGATGCATAGATATGTCTGAACTGTACACATTTAATTCCTCAAAAACGAAGCGGCAACTACCAGTGGCCAACTATGAAGCTACGCAGAAGAAGTCATTATTTGTAGTTCTCCCTTCATCTACAAGAGGCTGGCTGCAAAACACTGCAAATCCCCATAGACTTCCATGTGAAAAACACCAACTTCACAGCAGAAATAAACGTTCACAGCCTGGTTCAAAATATCATTTTAGGTTTACTAGGTCAAGTTTACCTTCATGTAAGGGGAGTTTTTTATAACTCATTTTTATAACTCATCCGTTTTGATGTTTAGTCTTGAAATTACACATAATTAGGGCGTGTCCTTTTGATAAAAATGCGGCAGACCGGAAGCCCGGCCTGCCAACCATTGGCTCCCAGTTAGCTCCTTGTTTGCTGCCGGTAAGGTCTCAGTTTGTAGCAGAGTAGCACAACGGCGGTTTTTAGTCAGCTAACAGCAAGTCTAAGCGTGTCTTACCTTTACCCCGAAGCTTAGAGGGCTTATCTTCGTTAGCTCCTGTTAGTTTTGAGTTAGCTCGGTTAGCGTTTAGCCCAGAGTACGCCAGCTGTCAATTATTTGCCTCGCCGCTCGGAGCGGCCTTGCCTTTGCCCATTTTAGTATTTTTTCAGGAGTGACGACACACGTGACACGGCATGATGGCGACAGTGGGACACGCCCAACTGGCTTCACTTTTAGCTCTTCAGATACCCATGGGTGACGTAGCGGAAGGTTCATCCCTCTCTATTAATGGTCTATGTAAAAAAATTGTATTTCCAAAGGAAGAACACACGTAGTTATTACCACAATTTAAGCCTGACATAATGGAGAATCAAACTAAAGGTGAAAACATCTTTTACCATCTTTTATCAATAGTTATTATAAAATACTATTTTTCTAATTATAGACATAGATGTGTATTTACACATACATATATATATATATATATATATATATATATATATTATATATATATGCATATAGATGCAAGTATACATATACACCTCCATATTATGCATACAATAATAATGTATTGTAAATGTGTTGTAAATAACTATAGGTATCCATCACAGCTGTGCATATACTTACATTAGATTTGCAAAGTTTAGGAAAACAGCCAGCACACCATGATCCATGCATGCATCTGTGTTTCTCCTGCAGATAAAGGTGTAAACTGTCCAGACAATGTTATAAAGCAGCAGTTGCAGTTCTCCTTCAGCTTGGACTGTAAATTACTTTTTGGCCGCTCATTTCTGGATTCATTGTCAAACTGTTTTTTTGTTTTTTGTTTGTTTTTTTGTTACCTTTGATGCATCTTTTAAATAAAATGATTAATTAGAGTGTCTGCATCCATCAGTGGGTAAACATGGGAGACTAATGGACGTACATATAATTCTATGATAATTGTGTATCTCACCGCTTTAGAAATCTGGCATGTGTTTGCACACATTTCTCTGTTTGTGCTTATTTGCAGTCGTGGAATTACACATGGTTTCAAGAATCTGGGTTTAAAAATGTAATCAGAATACAGCAGAAAAACATCTGACTCACTAATTGTGTGAAGGTAGAGAGGAGGAACAAAACAGTGAACTGATCACCAGTTAATGGGTCCACTCCTTAAATCACAAAAACCCTTCTACTTCTTAACCTCAATGTTTAAAGCTGAGTCAGGCACGTTTCTGTTCCTACAAGCTAACTTAATAAAGCTGAACTTACCATGGAGCTCAGAGGGAATGTGCTGCACCCAGCCTATGAATGTAAAACAGGCAATAAAGTTACCCTTTTGTAAGCAGCACTGTTTTTTCCAGGTCCTTATCCACATTTTTACACTAAAGCCCTATTCTGACGGGATTAGTATTATCTAGGGACCACATATAATAAATAAATTACCCCCCGACGTCTGTTTTTTATGTGGCGCATTCACACTGGATAACTGAAGTCTGAGATTTGACTGAAATTCACAGACATCCAGCAGATATGATGTCAACGTGCTGCATATTGCGTAACATCTGCTCTTACGAGCTGTGTTTCCATCGGCAGTGGATGATCATTCAGAAACAAATGTGTTAAATAACACACGGACAATCGTAACCAACGCTTTAAGAACTTGTACCATGTCAGCATGTTGTCCAAACCTAAACGTTTCTCGCTGCAGGAACGGGACTAGTGAAACTCCACTGATCACTCCGATTCCAAAGTTAATGCTTTAGCCTATATTATCGTAAACATGATACTTTGGAGGAAAAATTCTTTTGAAGCCTCCATTTTTCGCCAAAAAGGAAATGAAATGCGTCCAGGAAACAAATACCACCAAATTACGGGTTATTTCTGTCCAAATCACAGAGATGTCCATTCGCACTGGATTAGTATTATCAGAGGACCTCTGAGTTTAGGAAATTATAGTACGTAATTTGCGGGGGAATTATTACATCGCAAATCACAGACATGACCGATTCACACTGGATTAAAATCACAGACAACCTCTGTAATTATTACAAATTACATGTGGTCCCTATATAATACTAATCCAGTCAGAATAGGGCTTAAGACTGGTTCAGAATGAAAACAGCTCCAGTTCTAAAGCTGTTGCATGGTGTCCTGACACTGAGCTCTGCACATTATCATTTCATCTTCTGTCTGCTATCATGTCTATTACATATCAGAGCCAAAGCCTCGAAGTACACCATCAGATGTGTGTTATTACCAGATATAAACCCTCAAACTTAAACTTTTAGAAATCTAAAAACACCTGAAATTATAACCAAATCCTTTAAAGTAAAGTACTGTCTAATTAATGATTTAATTCCAAGGAGCTGAACATCTTAGCTCCTTTCCAGAATGCTTCCTTGGACAAAACAAATTGTTTTTTGTGCTCCAATGTAACATCAAATTAATTGCATCAGTGAATATTGTTCCTGCAGTGAGGCCATAATCCCTCAAAATGAAGGAGACAAAGGTTAATAAGGCTCAACTGATGCTTGTGTCATTTTCAATAAAGTCAACAGACTATGGATCAAAAAGATTGGTTGAGTATCTTTGCGATCTTACTTACACTACTCACAAAAAGTTAGGGATATTCAACTTTCGGTTTTTGGAGAATAGAATGATGTAGAATAAATATTCAACCATTGAACAATGTACATGTGCATTGAAAAGTTTAGAGATAGTTTAATTCAGTTCATCTGCAAATGTTGCAGTGGATTTTAGATTCATTCTGACAGCATACAAAAAGCCAAATATTCTTAACTTCTTGCGAGTAGTGTCTATTTTCTGTGGTCACCAGAAAGTATACATTTGTTTACTTTACATATTACTTCATATCCTAAAATACTTTAAATTGCGTTTTTAACCAAAGTGTAGCTGCTAATGGGAAACAAACTATTTATTTTGCATGTTTAAAAAATTGGAAGCAATTTCACAGTAATTAATCAATGAGACGTGCTGAAAGTCTGACAAAAAGATTTGATCATGCCATCGGTCCTGCAACAACCACAAAACACAAAAGAGAGCTGAAAGTGCTGCACAGCTGTGTAGCTAATAGCCCGATTCAGTAATTTTACAGCTCCTGCTGAGTTGTATATTCATGCTGAGTCATAATTGTAGAGAATCTCGGTGACTCACCAGCTCTTCTCTTTTCCTAACTGACAAACAGCACATCTTCTTTCCTTCCTCACTCACATTTCATGCCGCATTCGCACAGTTGGAAATGAAGTCTTTTTAATGGATGATATAATCACATATCAAACCAGCGCACCAAGGTTATTTAAATGAAAAGCTCATTACCATTTATGTTGGCTGCGTCCAGCTTTGCAGAATGATGCAGGTCGGATGATGCACACCCTTAAAAACACTTTTCCCATATTTTTACAAATATTTTGTAGAAATGTACAACTTAACTTTTGAGAATATAAAATCCTGTTGACCTTTCTGCTTTTTTTTTTTAGTTTACCTAACTATATATGTACTATTTCATTTGATTATTTATTCATTAATTAATTTATGTACTTTTGTTGACAATAACCCAAAGGTTCAAAGTCTTTTGATGAAAAAAATACTTTTTTCATCCCAGATGGGAAATTAATAAATGCAAAGAAAAAAGGTTAAAAGTTGGGATGTTCAATATTGGCTTTCTTTTTTTTAAACCGATATCCAATATACCGATAATTCTTCATTTCCAAAACTGATAACAGATACTGGTATATGCGGGCAACTGTGAGGTTGTATCTTTCATATTTTGACATTTTAAGTGAGAAGATAAGTAACTGAAGAGTTTGATGGACAACATGCTTGCTGTGTTAAAGTTGTGTTATTAAAGCAAAACTCAGTAACTCTTTCACCTCAATAAATGCTTTTCAGCCCTGTGGGGCTAAACAAAGTGTTTACAGAGCAATTCGTTTCCTAGCCTCCCGCCAGTGTCTTTGGCCTGTCACTTGCAAGTCTGCCTGAGCAGACCCGACTCAGATGTTGCGACAGCAGAAGCCGCTGTACGGCACTCAGGTCCCCTATCCACCGAGTTGCTTCCAGCGCTGGTTCACACCAAAACCAGACTAAAAACCGGTTCCCACCCCTTAAACACCGGCTCCTGGCTCTCAAAACCAACTCTTTGCTAGGCCAGAGTGAAGAACAGATTCACGTAGCTTGTGCTGTCTGGGCGCCGGGTGAAGCATCACCGAGCCTCACAGCCAAATAGGCCCAGTAATCACTTGTCATGTCCACAAAAAGTAAATAAAAGTTTGTATTCTTACCTGCGACTCGCCAACACCAGACAAAAATATAAACCACGGCATATTTACCCGCAAAACGCGGGTAAAAAGCCCCACTGCAAGAGACACAGGACTCTGCTTTCAGCAGAGGGAGACGAGCTGCTGCTACCAACGTTGCAAAGTAGCATCAACAAGCTAGAAAAGGCTTAGAAATATATTCAGGGGTCAAAATAGTGGAAAGACAGGTAGAGAGGACGTCTGTGTGCAGTGGGGGTGTAGGGGGAGTACGAACTTTACGATAGTAGGGGAACCCCCGAGCTGAAGTTACTGAGTTCTGAGTAAAAACCAATCCCGATAATTTCTGATATTAGCTTTTAATCCCAATATCGGCCAATAATAAAAATAGGCTGATAATATTGGGCATCTCCAGTTCAGTTTTATTTAAAAATCAATAACTTCTCTACTCAAATAAAATAAGTACATATGTGGGCATATTAATGTGCGTGATTAAATTATTTATATATTTGGTAAGTGAGAAAATTAGCCACATAGAAGAGCTCATTAACTTCAGCCCTGTTTTATAGGCCACATAAAAGTGTGTGTTTTCACAGAGTGCTGTTTTATTCCTCGGTGAATGCAGGAAAGTGTCACAGCTCCAGATCCTCAGGCACTTGTTGACGTCAGCTAAAGTTTCTGGAGTTTCAGAGTTTGGGATTGCGGTGGATGCTGGGGGCGGCGTACCCGAGGCTTTCACACAGCTGCAGTTTTCTAAAAATCTACATTACATTTTCAACATTAAAGGTTGTGTAATCGTACTCCTAACAAGAACCTAACTGAAAATATGTGCGCTTGCGTGTTCGCTTCAATGTCAAACTAACACCCCTCCTGTGTTTTCAAAAACATCTGCATCCAAGTCTGGAGAGGCGTCTGGTAGAGACTGTCCAAGTATTAAAGCTCTCCATAAAGTGGGCTAATTTCTGCCCACTGGATTACTCAGTTCATGCTTGTAAATCCACACACACTTCTTGCTTCATTGCTACCACAAACTGAGTGGTAGAGCAGCATGCCTTGTGAGCCCTATCAGCCACACCCCCCTCTCTTCCGCAGCTTTTCGGTGAATAAAAGAGGTGACTCAGGGTAAAAGCTCTGAAGACTTGGCAAAGAAAGCAAAGGCTTATTGAGCATTCGCCCCAGTAGCTGGCCAGCAACAGTTAAAAATCTTGGATTCAGAACAGTAGCAGTGTGCTTGTACATGTTGAGACCGACATTAGCTCGTAACACACCCATTACTCCAAGCAGAGGCAAGAAAGCAACTTTCTCAAGCAGAAGAAACCACTTATGAAGAGTGAGAAAGAAGCAGTTAAGCAGAAGTTTCTCCCTTGCAGCTATTGTTGCGTTTATAGACCTCAATTAGTCAAGTAGGTGATGCTGAGCTTGTTAAGAGAGCCTCATGCGGTGAAACAGAGAGGAAGGCTAAACGACCAGCAGATATGAAGGAGCAGAGGGAGTTTTGTTTATCATGTGGCTTTTATCTTCCCGTAGGATTAAGTTGAGAAAGTGAGAGTCAACCTGAGCTGGCTGTCAGCACATGTTCAAACAAAAGCCTGTTGGCAGACATGCACGGAGACGGCAAGCTGCTTTTTTTGTGCCAGTTATGCAACATTACAGACAAGCTCAAAAGGAGTGTCTGGGAGAGCACCACGTGGGGGGCAGTGTGTGTTTATCTAACCCTCACCTACCTGTTCACCCTTTCTGCACAAAACGCAAACACTGTGTGTTGTCATCACAATGTAGGACCATCGTCAGGTTTTCTAAACAGCACAGTCAGAAGCTGACATTCATGTGCAGGAGAGAGGAAGAAATGTGATACAGGCAACCCAAACTGAGAGACCCATGAGGGGGGAGGTGGCATCAAAAAACTAGTCTTTCAGGCAAAGTTGTTTATTCCCTGGTTTCTGGGTAGTGACAAAAAAAGGAAAATGTGGATGCGAGTGTTTAAAATTAGGTTTCCCCAAAGGGTGTCTGCGCTCGCCATCAAAGCCAATTTTTCTCACCCGCTAACAAGCAGGGCATGTTTGATGTTAATTTCATCATCTGCACCCATCTGCAAGTGTCCACTGTGGCTGAAGAACCGCATAAGTGCAAACACGAACGGTGCTAACACAGTTTGTTTATAGAGGTTTTGCACACCTTTAAAACACTCG
This sequence comes from Atherinomorus stipes, assembly GCA_023101725.1. Lineage (NCBI taxonomy): Eukaryota > Metazoa > Chordata > Actinopteri > Atheriniformes > Atherinidae > Atherinomorus > Atherinomorus stipes. Next base: position 153,584 of record JALJCO010010883.1, read on the forward strand.
GGCCAAGACTAAAGATAGATCATGCATGGAAATCTTTGGTACAGTTGACCCAAAATGCAACATAAAAAGTTCAAACAGTTCAGGAAGATGGCACAAACTGTCCCTTAAAGAGACAATGAGGAGCTAGAGTGGAGTCACTGTTCCTGTCAGCGTATCCCCTCTGATATCTAGTTCGGATGCTTCCAGAAAGCCATGTGTGTGAAATGTTTTGGACTTGTCCAACTAGAATGAAACCCAGTACAGCATAGGTGCAGTTGATCTTTTTCTTTTCGTAGTTTTTTTTAAAGGCTCTTCTTTTACTGAGCTCTTGCTCTCATTGGAAGATGACATGGTATTAAGGACATATTGTAAGAGAAATTTGGGTTAAAGTTCATTTTGTTGAGTGAAGCATCGGCTAATCATAAGAAAAGATGACCTTGCTGCAATGAGTCTACAGCACTTAGCTATTCAATATATATTCTTCTACAGAAGGTGCTTTTGAGATGTCTTGTGTCTTGTGTTGTTGCACAATAGTACATCATTTATAACATATCAGTTTTTAAGATAAAGATACAGGAAAAAGACTGCTCACATTCCATACTTGTCCCCACAAATCCCAGTTTGTAAGACTGGACACTGAAAGTTGCAGCAGCAACTTGTACTTAAAGTATAAAGTTGCCACTAAAGTTCCTTTCTTTAGGATTTGGTGACATTGAACAGCACTCGTTGCCACTTACATGCTTCAAGGTCATTTTGCTTAGTTAGGAATGTTCCTTAGAAAAACAGATTGTTTGCCCAGACTCGGTGTCTCTCAGCTGGCTTGGGACTGCCTCGTATTGGACCAGAGGGGCTGACCAGAGAAAGGCAGGTGGGGGCATGTCTGTTTTAGCCTGTTGACCCCATGACCTGGACCCATATAAGCGTAAAATGAGTGAATGGATGAACGCTGAGGTAGCTTGTTTAAACATGTCAGACTGAGTCATTTTCATCCCCCCCATGCTAATATCTTACTGAGCCTGCAACTTTCAAAGCATTTCCATAATTTTCAATTTTTTTATTTAAGGAAAGCTCGATTTTCTTTGTGTCTGCAAAGTAAAAAGATAAATTATTTGAGATTCTTATGCCAAGAGATGAATTTTAGTGAGCAGTTTTGAGGGGTAGGAGCAAAAATGGGGACATTGTCGTCCTGTGCTTGGGCCAGAAAGGAGGCCACTGTCTGCCTTTATATCCATTATTATGCCCATGCATGCTTGCATCCACACCTACATTCAATATAAATCCCTGACTTGGCTCACATACAAGATTTTGGACATCAAGGAGGAAACTGGAGGCTAATGCAGAAAATGAAACTTAAAAAAAAAGTGCAATTATTCATTCAACAAGATGCACTTTCGCTACTTCTACCAAGTTCAAATGCAGCTGGTGTGCCAAGTGAAACTGATATTAATGGAAGGGCATATCCATTACCACTAAATGCTTATGGAAAAATGCTGCAACCACAGGCCCACACAGAGAGCAGATAAACACAAAATCAGACAGGACATGATAGCATTTTTCACCAAGATTGTAAAAGCTGACAAAATCTACAATGAAACAAAATGAAGCAGAAACATTTCAGGTCTCTTCACTTCTATAATCTAGAGGACATGAACCTTGTGTCCTTGAAGGTAACTAAAGCCCTGATCATCGCTTTGTTGCAGAGCATGGGGGCTTTTATTCACCACCTCTATATTTAATTCATCAGCCATCTCCCTGATTGATGGTTACTGGGACACACATCTAATCCCACTGCAGCTCTTGCATCACAGCAACCTGCTTTATTTTCACCCAGGAGATATGAATAAACAACACAGACACATTCAAATCATGAATGCAAATTAGTTTTATGTGACAAAGAGAAGCAGACTGTGTGGAAATTTCACCAAAGCTAGTGAAGCACAAGAAGCTGAGACCATAAGTAACAATGACAGAGCAAAGCTTCTTTATGGCTCCGGATTTGGCAAGTTTTGCTCTTGTAAGTACATATTTAACACACAGATATCCATATTTGATTTCAAAGGTCAAGATATGAGCTGTTGAGATGTGGAGGAATGAACACCTGAACACAGTTTTCATATCAGCTGGTCAACAAAGTGAAGAACACTCCTACTGGGGCCGTGTGCATGTGAATGTTATGTAGTATTCCTCCTTTGTTGACAGTTTAAACAAAGATGTGTTTAAGAAGATATACAGGTTTAGAGAGGCTTTTCGCAACCCCTTCTCACCCGCCAGCGGCGGTCGGATCTCTCAGTGGGTTTTATAAGATGTTTTCAGAGCTGATATTCACACGTATGTTCTTTGATAAAAGTCACAGCAGTAAGAAGGTGGAGAACCTTGGCCTTTGCCTTATAGTCGAGGGAGAATGGAAAAGAAATCAAAGCAACAGCAACATGACCATAAACGCACCTTAAATGCCTCCACTGTCTCTTTGCTTTGTGCAACAAGTATTTTTAGTATTAAGTTTCATATTTGTATAATCATCCACACAGTTCTATATATATATATATATATACTGCAATTTCCCTCTGGGATTAATCAAGTATTTCTTTATTTATTTCTTTTATATGAGGCGCCAAAGTCTGCAGCTATTGTTATAACTGTGATGTGGGCGTATCATCGTCACATGGCCCTGTTTGCACAGTTCTGCATGCTTGGAGAAGCATTTACTCTTCTGCAAATTGTTATTAACTTTTAAATCCGATGGGTCCTGAACCCAGTCAAAACCTCATTGTTCACTGTATATGACAACAGTTGCTGTAAGCCTGGCTGCGCTTCATTTGGTCGTGCAAACACGCTGCTTGGCTGTTGGCATTACTCAGCAGACCTGCTTTGATGAGCCTCAAGCTGCACACGACTATGTTCTAGTGATGATGAAAATCCTTGAACTGATAATCAAACATGAGAGGGAGAGTTGAAATTGCCACAAGGTTATTTGGTATTTATAGCATTTTATTTTAATCCTGCACAAAGCCCTTATTCTAGTCAAGATAAGCAGCACTGTCATTTATGCTGTAGGTATAATGTACAGTATTAAAAATCAATCATTCTCAATGTGTCTTATGCCAGAGAAAGCTTGTTCAATAGCAATAACATGGTGAAAATATATTCATAAGGCACTGTAATATATTTGTAAGGTTTTATTAAACTATAGAAATGTGCAAGCATATATGACCATTCACAAAACGTCTGAGTAAAGCAAATTCAGAGATTTGCATGGAAACAAATATGTATGTCAGATGTCAGAAAACAAACAATTAAATAGTTTTCATGGATTTTCTGCTCAGGATTCTTAGGCCAGGTACAAAACCCATGAAACTGGGAGCTTTTGTATACAAGGCTGACCCCACCTCTAACACAGAGACATTATAGACAGGCTTAGTCAAAGACTTGCAACTAGCTAATCCAAAATTCCTCTCAGGATGCAAGAATTTGCAGAAGTTGGTCTCTTTCCTTTAATAGCATTGGAACAATCACAACAAGAAAAACTGGATTTTGTGAAGCATGAAGCTGAAATGCGGCACCACAGCAAACCTGGCAACACAACAGCCGAGCCAGCAGCACACAGCAGAAGTTCAAGGGCAGCTGAACAAAACCATGTAACCTAAACTTCTTTTTAACCAAGAGTCTGATCTTAAGACAGTAGCAAAGCAAGTGTACTGCAGTCGCTTTGCACATCAAAAAAACACACAAAAAACACAAACAGCTGCAAAGATCTGGGTTTTAGAGTGTAATAGGGGTGACTAATCAGCATTTAGTCCATTTAAAAAAAGAATTTGCAGCATTCAGCATGATGCAGCTATACTGTAAAAACCTCAAATAAATCATAAATGCATTTACCAACCATGGTGCTTCACAGGGAGGCTAGCAGGCAAAAATTTGCAGTTTAAAAAGGAAATATAATATAATATTTAATAAATATTAAAGACCCACACTGTAACTTTTAGACCTTAAAATTATGCATTTCTGACTCGTTTTGATGGCACGCCAACATTATGCGCATTTTCAAGCAGTCACTGTTCAGCAGCGTCCCGAGGCTTAGAAACTGCACAATGTAACTTTTGCATCTGGGATGGGACCGTGACATTGTAGCAAACTATTGGTTGCGCGCTGACGTCACACACTAACAAACAGATATGAACCAGACATGAACACAGCGGGTGTTTTGAACGTGCTTCATGGAAGATTCTGCAAAGGAAACGCAAGGAAACAGTACCAGAGGAAGAGAGGAAAAGAAGGAGAAAAAGAGTCAAGATAAGACTGATTCACTTCAGCCAGTAAAAGACAGTACAGGTACGATACGAGATGGATGCTAGTTTAGCCGTTGATAGGGGGGCGCTCACTGAGAAAACTGCTAAAAAAGTTCTGTTGTGTGTCTTTAAAATCAAACAGTCTGCAAGAGTCCTATCACTGAAAAAAATCTGAAATATTATTTAGGAGAACTTTGGTGAGTTTTTCCACACAGAAATGTTATGTGAATTTTACAAGGGTTATTTTCAAGTAAATTTTACTTGCATAAAATGTGTTATTCCTACAAGAATAACTCAAGCAACCTTTACTCGTATTTTATCAGCATTGCCATTGTGTTTTTCATGGTCATGATTAGTAAGTTCTACTTTAAACTGAAAATCTCACATTGAAACAAATAGTATTTAAGAAAATTCTTTAATAACCACAGTAGGACACACAAACAGACTGGTCATTATATTAAACACAGTTAATCATTAATAAACCCAACTCCTTAAACAAGGATGTAGAAATATCCATAATAAATGGCAGTGGTGGTCTGACTTGTCTGAACTCTCTTTCTCACTTATGGTAGCACACTAACAATTCAAACACAACAGAACTTTCCAGCCTTGGCCGCGTTTCCCAGATTAGTTAAGACACTCTTAACGCTGAGGTCCTCCTTAAGTCACTTCTTAAAGGTGCCTTGTTTGGACGTTGCGTTTCCCAGATGCGCTCTTAACTCAGTAGCTTCTTTATTTTCAGGAGCGGCCAGACCCACTCTTTCGAACCTTCTTTAACGTTCCCCCCTGCTAAGGGAACAACAGGCCCATCTACTGGTCACTTTTGGAAACGACACTATTTCCCGTGAAAAAAAAGTAGAAAATGGAAATTATTAAAAATGGACCTATTCACGGATCAGTTGTTGTATTTTGAGTCATGTTTTCTCACTCATGTCATAATGTCAATCATCTATGATGGAAGAAAACTGTAGTTACCGAGTGAATGACAGAAAATATTGTGGTTAAGTTTAATCATTATGGCAAGATAGGCCTCCCTATACTTAGCTTACGGTAGATAAAGCTGTGGGTATCAACCACAGAAACAAAAACATTGCGGTAGGAATTGTACGCAAATTATACGCAATCTATGAGGACTCACGTCATATTTACGCATTTGTCAGCTGTTCATGATGAGATGCACCTGCTTCGCTCAATAAAAGCATGGCCATTTACGCATACCCGTATCAGACATCATGGCTGCTTTACAGCAAATTTTGGTAGCAAACCAACAGCGTCGCCGTAGACGGAGTGACACTGTGTATGTACATGCTTTCATGCGCCAGCATTTCAGTCCTCTAGATGTGCTGTCAGATCGCGCTATTCAGATGCGTTACAGGTTACTGCGCGACGAAATCGAGCGGATCATTCAAATAGTTGCTCCACACATCAGGAGGCCCACAAGGTGCAACTTTGCTCTGAGCCCAGAGGTGCAGTGCCTGGCTGCGTTGCGTTTCTACGCGGTGGGGAGCTTTCTGGAGGTAGTGGGGGATGGAACCGGACTCAGCAAGGCGCGTCAGTCGCGCACACTGCAAGGGCTGGATGGGGACATTTTCAGCGCTATTGATTGCCATGCCCTGGCCTTTGCTTCTATGTCTTTTTTTTCCCCTTTGTCCCTCCAAAGAGAATGCTTTTTTACCTGCCACTTCTTCAATCAGAATCGCCATCTCCTCTGGCGTGAAGGCCGGAGAGCGCTTCATCCTCTTGGTGGGGTTCCCTTCAGCCATTACGTCAACAAATAGCGTCAGAATGACCATTATTTATAGGGCATCTGTAAATTTCCAATCGCCTACACCTGTTTAGCACAATTTGGCCAATTACACAATATACAATGAGCTTTTCAATGAATATTTGCAATCACTGATAATCACATGCATATTTTTAACAGTTTGTCTTCTTGCACAAACACATAAACGTATAAATGGGCTCAATATCAGCATCGGAAAATAACCTCCACACTAAATGAATGGTGTCGATCGATATACCTGACCTCGATTGCTTTTTTTTTCAGCACCCCGGAAGTGGATAGCTTCTGTTAGGACCTTCTAAAGATGTAGCGTAGCCAAGACGTTTCTCAGGAAATAAGAACGCGTGAAAGAAGCAATCTGGGAAACGGGCGTATCTTTGCGATCCTTTGTTGGGAAGAGCTTCCTTGAGGCCTTCTTTAATCCAAAGAAGAATCTTAACTGGGAAACGCGGCCCTTGTCTAATTGGTGTAATGGTAAAAAAAAAAAAAAAAAAAAAAAAGGTTTCAATTTACATGTCAGTTTGCAGAATGGGAAAGTTAACTTCCTCCTCCACCGGTCATCTGAGTTTGATCATGCATAATAAAAACACAATGTTTGCTTTTGCACTATAGACCTAATGTTTACCAAATAACATCAAAATGGGTCTGAAAGAAGGATTTGAGTGTATCAACTTTTTAGACAAGAAACAAATATCTGAACTCAGAGAGTGCGGTCAAAATGAAGGATGCAGACATCCAGTGGTGGATGAATAATGATTGAGTCAATCAGTGTGTCTAAATGTGTTTGTGAAGCTGATTTAATCATCTACGCCCCTCTATGAGGGTCATGAGGCTTCATCCTCAGACGTCACGAAGAAGCTGAAAAGTTAACCAAAGCTTGCAGACTTCAAGGACAACAGAATGTGCATGAACCAGGACAAAAACAGCAGTTTCTGTGCGAACCTCCACCTCTGTAATTATGTGTCATGGCTGTTCTGAGAAAAAAAAATCTTTATTAGTCATCGTTAAAAGAAAAGGTCTGACATTTCCTTTTCTCTTGAAATTTTTGTGGCGCTCTGCCTCCATAAAAGTCTCTTCTTGCTGCTGTAAAGCTATCATTTTCTTTTGTAAAGTGCATGTATGAAATGCACCACACACCACTTTGTATCTTAAAGATGCAACTAAGTGTTCAATTGTTCCCATCACAGAACCCTGTTAGGAGCCTTTAATTGTTCTCCACATGATAAAGGAGCACTTGAGCAAAGAAATACTCCGCTCAAACTTGGACAGAGATTTTTATGTCTTACTTTAGAAGTTCTCCACTTGATTGGTAAACTGAGCTCGACTGACGACCTTTTTTGACAACTGTTTTGGGAGATTAGAGGCTAGAACCAGATTCATTTTAAGCTTTACTTTTCTGTTTTATGTTTTATACTCTACACAAAAAAGTGCTTCATATTCTGCCTTCAGCTTTTTAGTTTTTCCACATCTGTTTGTATAACAGATTTTCCTTGAAGGAGTTTTGAATCCTCAGTCAAGCAAAGTGCTGCAAGACTGAATATTTTGCACTGCAGTCTGTGATCAAACTCTTTTGTTGAAGCTCTGATAATATTCTCATGTGGCATCAGGTTGTTTGTTTGTCTGGTAAACTAAATGCAAAGTACAGAAACTGGGTTGTCAGATTTTCCATTATTGCTTTTCATGCAAAACGGAGGCAAACAGCAGAGCTGAGTACAGCAGTGGATGCTAATAAACAAAGGAAATAATGATGCCATTGTTCAGTCTGACTTAAGCAAACTTCTGTTTCCATGTGATGAATACCAGAACTCTCTCCTTTTGTGAATCCAACTAAACAAGACAAAAACAAATAAATACATTTTGTAAATAATGAGCATGCAGCAGTCCCAAGAGAGGATTCTTGGAAAAAATGACTGCATCAAAAAACTTGTCCACAGAATGCATGTGAGGATAGAGGGAAATCCTCAGAGCTGTCAAGCGACGTGAACTTCCGAAAGCCTGCGGACATGTCAGCCCTTCCTCGAAGACTCCGCTTCGTGCCAGCTTTCATGTACGCTTGGCAAAAAATCTGGGAAGCTCCATTTCACACAGCTGGAGTGGAAAACGCTGACGGCTACCTTTCCATATATCCCCCGTTGATCCTGTGACCCCCAGAGGCCTGACTGGCTCACATTTCAGGACCAGGTCACAGGACAGATCACATGACCCCAGCTTATCATGAGCTGTAAATTTTAACATGAAATCGTCCTGAAGCTGAAACATGAAAGTATTAAAGCGTGAAAAGAGAATTTGTTGTACTGCCATTTAGGGGGGGGCCACCATCTGTCCTCTTGTTTGCTCTCTAACCAGCACACACTGGGAGATGAGCGGGCTAATGGGTTGTACTGGACCTTACACAGAGTGGGACTATTTTTAGCTTGTGGAAGGTTTTTACTCATTCTGACTGAAGCACAAAAACAGGAAAAGCAGCTACAGATGAAAATTTAATAAAGAACCATTTTTAACTTGTATCTTTAGGCTCTGTTGCAAAAGCATGTTTTAGTTTAAATATTCTCAGTTGCTTCTACAATAAATGCCAAAGACATTTTGACTAGTATGAAATTGCATTTCTGCACCAACAAGGGGATTCCCAAAGACCTATTAGCTGAAAACTTGGCGTATCTCAGCTTTGCAGCGTGTCCTTAAAAGAATGTGAGGAAACGGCAACTGGACTTTTTTTTTTTTTTTGCCTGACTGTATTTCTATTCATGTTATGCACATCTTGATAAATTGCTGCACATATTTCTGGTCTTTCTTTCAATAAAGTAATGAGGAATGATTTAAGACTTTTTATGGGATGGTACACTGAGCTCTCAAGTAGGGCTGGACGATAATTCAATATTGACATATATCAATTAATAGAGGTTTTTTCAATAGAAAAAAAAAGAGGGTCAATAAATCAGGTATCAGGTAGCATGATACTACAGTCACTACTTCCGCCAAACCAATCAGAAACGCAGACCCAGGAAGGCAAAGGCTGAATTGGAATTCAGTGTTATTGTGATCTTTATTATGAGTAGGTCATTCAGCAAAAGCTTAAAGGGAAGTTCAGTTTCTTTCAATCTGGACCTATTTCTAGCATGAAATACATTCATTTACTCACCCAGACAGTTTTGGTGCAACTTGAATTCCTTCGGGAGATATTTAGATCCACTCCAGATAAGGACAAACCACCACAAAAAAGCCGCTCCAAGCTCACAGGGGGTCTGACTAGTGTTTTGACACAAAACATTGGTGAAATGAAAGAGTTTGTGGCAGATAGTGCCTTATTTAGAGGTTGCGCAAGGTTGCCCCATCACTTCCATTATATTGGACATACGCTGATCTGGAGTGGATCTAAATATCTTCTGAAGGAGTTCAAGATACACCAAAACTGAATGTATTTCATGCTAGAAAATGGGTCCCTGTTGAAAGAAACGAACATCCCCTTGAAATGGCCAGGGCTGCACCTAAAATGGCTTTTAATTTGATTTGGTCAACTGAGGTTGTTTTTAAATGTGCTCTATAAATAAATTTGACTTGACTTGACTTGATTTCATCGATAATCTTTTTTTCTATATCGTCCAGCCCTACTCTCAAGTACAAAACAGATCCTGATCAGATGCATCAATGTGGGTGAAAGATTGAGATCCTATTTAATGAAAGGCTAGCACATAGCTGGACTAAGTATGATTACTGTGCAGAAGTGTGGGAATTCCTTTTCCTTTAATGTGAAATTCAACATTTTGCGCAAGTAAAATGTTTGCAGAGTTACAAAATTTTCCATGAGACAACTTTTGCCTCATTTGTTCTCAAAGATTTGCTTCCTTTAACTTAATCACATCACCATGAGCTATATTAGCATAATAACTTCCTAAAAGTTCATTTTCCACACCTTTGATATAGAATAAGCAGCTGCCTTGCTGACAAATCAGAACAGCTAAGCTTTCTCTTGCAAGTTTTTTTTAGTTTTACATGACAGATTGTGTGAAAACCTCAATGTCTGGATGCATGAAGCCAGCATGGCTAGAACAAAGGAATGATGCTCTGGAAGAAGACGGCTCCTGCTCTGCTATTTTTAGGATCGGAAGTTTCCAATCCAAGCACCTCTCTCGTCAGGAAGAAGCTAACACTGAGCTCTGATAGGTGTTCACTCATCAGATCAGAGCGTTGTTTTGGATCGCACACTATCCCTAACATACTCCTGTAGTCCAACTATCTGTCCTCAAGCAAAAACTATAAGTATTTTTAAGCTGCATTTTTAACCCCGGGTCTATGAAGATTCTCGTTCATCCAGGTCGTGGTAACGTAAAAGGAAAGGAAAGCCGTTGCCATCCTTTATTTGGGTTTGAAAATCTGAGAAACTCAGGAGGATTTTTAACAACAAATCTCTGTGTTTTTCAAACCCTGCCACACAATCAGAGAAACTTCACACTCCAACCCATCAGGACAGGACTCAGTTCTTTTCCTTTATTCTAATGATAAAAGACACTTTTGAGGGCGACAATGTTAAAATCTTGGAAAGGGAAGACAAGTGGTTTGAGAGGGGAGTGAAAAAGGCCATCTATGTCAAAAAAGGAGGACAGACACATCACCTCCCCCCACCCACAGTAGCATCCAAGGAGGCTGATGACACCTCACACCTCGGAGCTATTCACACTAGCGCGGTTTAAATGAACCTCAGTCCTCTTCCACGAATCCGTTTCATGTGGAGTTGTGTGCACTCTGGTGTGGTTAGTGCTCACCAGAAATTCTCGTCTGCTTGCAAACCAGGGGTCTCAGTTCACTTGCAAGTGAACCCTGTTGCGATCAATTTACGGCCCATTTATGCAGAAATGGTTAACGCAGATGGATGGACAGTTTCGTCCGTCGTCTGCGTTGGTTACGTAATTTGGTCCGTTTTCGAAGGGCTTGTTGGTCCGTCACAACACAGAAGACGGAGCAATACCACCGGAAACCACGGGGTCAGTGTTGAGCTGTGTAGCTGACATGCAGCCAGCAAAAGGAACAAACCAGAGAAGAAGAACAGGAACCGGAAAAATAACAACACAAAAACAGCCGGGGTCATTAGCCCAATAAAAGCACCTGAGAACGAAGACGCCAAGAGGGAATCTGTAGACATGGATGGAGCTTTTCAGGAGAGGCTGTGCGAGTGTCGCCAAAAATATACTCATGTACGACATCACATCGCCAGGACATAGAGACAGGCAGCACTGCCGCCTAGCGGACAAACTGGTTTATGAGCAATGGGAACGCAGAAGATGCATGGAAGTATGAAGGCAGCCACGCAGGGCGAAGCATGAAGCGGACGTCACCATTTACAAGGGAGCATAAATGGGCCTTTACAGTGTGAAAGCAAATAAACTATCCAGTATACCAATGAGAGGAAGTGACCTCGTAGAGCAGGGATCTAAATCTGGACCTCTTGGGCCAGTGTCTGGAAGGTTTTCAACATTTCCCTGCTCCAGCACACCTGGCTCAGTGGTTGTTTCAGGGAATATCACCCCTAGCTAGCAGCTGTTGTAACTGCATGACGATGTCCAGGTTGTTTGGTCCACTTTAGTAGTGTAATGGCTGTTACATACTCCACGAGAAGCGAGAACTTTCTTCTTTTCTCAAAATGATGTCATTTTGTTCTCGTGGACGTGATTGAGGACGGATTGTGGCTTGTTCTCGACCTCTCGGCCTCGGTTAATGGGAGACGGTTGAAGCAGAGTTGTCACTTCCGCATTTCCATAGATGTGACGTTGACCGGATAGTTTTAATAAACAGCTGATTGAGGTGATGAGAAAGTACAAAAATGTAAACAACGTGTGTTGCATTTAAATACATGAACACCACTGTGTGCGCAACTCCAGATGTTTAATGCAAATGTATAATCACTGTATGAACGCCATCGCCCTCCCCACCCCCACCCACCCAGCGCACACCCAGTCACAGAACTTCTTGTGGAGTATGTATTGACGATGAAAGTGAACTTTTTTTTCTTGTTCTTGCAGCCTCATGGGCAAGAACAAAGTTAAGAACAAAGCTTTATGTGAAAGCACCAAACCAAAACAAGCTTGGCATCCCTGCTCATTCGAATACGAAGACATTCTGTTGTACAATTTCTGCTGGAAGATCCACAAAAATGCCTCTAAAAAGCATCACTGAGATTTTCAGTATCACAGAGCATCACTCCTCCGTCCATCTGAAATAAAGTCCCGATAGCAGCTGTAGCTTCCACATTTGTGCTAACCCTAGTTTGATGATACCTCTCTTTGGATATCAGAGGATAGACTGCTTCATATACAAACATCGTTAGCTGCTGTCTTATATGAAGTGACCTTATTCAAAATACTGACTTGCTTGAACGACAATCGTCAAACTACAATAACTAACAAGGATGGTAACAACACATCCCTGTAGAAATCAGCCGCACAGTGTCAAAGACAGTCGGGTGTGAAACAGCTAGTCATCACACATAAACATGCAAATCACATCCTGTCCCTAAGTCATTCATAAATCAGCTGATGGCACCTGAGGAAGCAGAGCAGCAAATACCAGCTGTTCCCACACAGAAAGGCCACTGGAATAACCAAGAAAAAAAGTATTACCAAACCCATGGAGGTTAAACACTTAGGAATTAACTAGCTCATGGCCACAAATCATTATGAAATGTGTTTTTGGTTAATAAAAGGTGTGAGTGGATTTCCCAGTTAAGAACTAAAGCCGTAAGCAACAGCTGAGGAAGTCTGGTGTTGGCATCGGACTGCATTAACATGCATATCAAAGCTGACTGTCCTCGTTTTCCCTCTGGGGAAACTTGAGTGGAAGTCATTCCTGAAAGGGCAGCTGTCAAACCAGCCAGTGCCGAGCTGCTGGATTATTATGGAGTGTCAGTTATGAGGCGGACCCCTCAGGTCTGGTGGCTCTCACAGCAATCTGCTACTTGACAAGGGATCATGAAGGGCAATGCTCTAAGCTGACTGAGGGCTCATTACTTCAGTTTAATGGCTTGACTGTACAAGTCAAGATCTGGGTGGTTCTCCTTAACAATTTCCTGTTTGAACCCTTCAATATTATCTTATAATGAGAACAGACAAATCTGTGTAAGCCCCTAAAGCTCTCCAAAGCAAAGATTTTAACTTATAGTTGTAGGAAATGCACAAGATGTTCAGATAACGTGCAATATGTGAAAATATTTCTCCATCTTTACACATGCATGTGAGCTATGATGCATGCGTGGGATTTCGGTTAACACGCAAGTGTAGAAAGCAGCATCTGCTCATCACACCAAGTCTCACATATTCATATATGAACTAACACCAGAGTGAATGAATGCAGTCAGCTCTGCCATATTTTCAACTCTCCGTGAGCAGATGGAGAAAGATGCTGGAGAGAGAAAATGGAGCTGGAGTGAGTACTGAGAGACTGATGAGCTACAGAGCGGGACTGGGCGTGGATTAACTACAGGAGGCCTACACTGATGCATTATCAAACCAAGATGTCAGCGGACCGGTGATAATCAGCCGTCTGGGCTGCAGAGGCAAACTCAGTGTAGCAGGAGGATATAACTCCCGATACACTGTTTACTGTCAAACAATCGCAGCTATTGTTAATATGTGGAAAGACCCTGTAGAAAGACTTGTGAGGTACATACTGCTGATGATTCCTGTTTAAGCTGCAGGAAAAAACATGCAGAAAGCCTGCACGTTTATGGTATAAACTCCAGTTGTTGGACTAATTCGTCCTTAAGGAACAAACCAGGATTATTTTCTTTGGATTATTTATCAGAGTACCACCTCACCATGAGGTTTTGGGCATGTTGCTCTTTTAAACTGAAGAAAATCCAGAAAAACCTTGTAGAATATGAACTGATATAGATCGCTGAACTAAGACGTAAACTATGACCATCTTTAATTCCTGACTAATTACAGTACTAAAATATAAACAAAATATACAAAAACTACCAATATAACTATTTGACACACACTCCAAATACTAAAACAAGTGGTGCAAACAATCATAGATCTGATAGAAAAGGAGGAATAAATAAAAAAGATTAAGCATTTCTAGAGATGTAAAGATTTTACATTTTAAATACAAAGACCTCAGAGGGACATCTTTCATAACAGGATCATAAAAACCTTCAGCCAACATACAAAGAGGAAAAACTACAAAAATCTTCATTAATATAGCCTATTTAGGACTAGTGTTTCGATGGTGTGAATCCAAAATGCTTCTTTTCTGAACAGTATGTGTAAGTTAACTTCCTGTCCCACTCCCTAAACGTCTGCTATTATTGGTCAGCTCCATCGGCCTGATGGGGCCTTGCCCAGCATTTTACCGCATCTCTGCTGAAATTTGAGATCTGACCATTTTATTGCTCCCAAAGTCAGTATACATCCTTAAATGCAAGACGAGTCATTTTGGTGATCATCTGTCTGGATCAGGGTCCTCAATCCTGGTCAAGGAATGTGTCCTTCGTTTTTAGAAATGCAATACACCCGACTAAAACCAGCTGATGATGAGCAGACATGTGTTCACATGTCTTAAAACATGCACAAGTCTCAGTGTGAATCAGGTGTATTGCAGCAGGGAAACTTCTAAAATCCTGAGGACCAGGACTGAGGATCCCTGGTCTAGGTTAAGCCACATTTCAGATTTTTTTTTCTTTGTTTTTAAAGCCAAAAAGAGCAACTAGCCGCATCTCTAATAATTTTAAAGACAGCACAGGGAGAGTGAGGCACTTCTGTTTCCAGATGCTCAGTTGTTTCCATGTTGCATTTAAGGAGTGTTGTTGTGACTGGAAAAAAATGCGGGTGGTCATTACACATGTAAATATATCTAAAAAGACCGTACAGATATGGCTAACAATTTTTGTTAGATTATTCTGTGAAAAATCTGGATTTTATCAGAACAGAGTCATGCTCAAAATGCTCTTACTGTTAACTGTTGACATCAGTCTCTGGACTGTTTTTCAGTCACAATGTCAGACTGGTTTTCACTTCTGACAACAAAAAGAGAAAAAAAAAAAGCTTCATTAACAGTATGAGCAGCACAGAGTATGAAAAAAGCAAACATATGTACAAAGAGAAAAATTAACCCAATGCAAACAGAACATTATGAATATGATAATTAACTTACAGCATCATCTAGTGACATTTGCCATCTTTTAGCACGCTTTACTAACATTCAGCTGAAAATAGTGGCAAACACTAAATGACAGCAATATCATGAAAAAAGACCCATAAACAGCTTTTATTGTGATTTCTGAGGTCAAATAATGATGTATGGTTGACATATAGTGTAAGACAGGTCATAAAAAAGCCCACAAAAATCTCATTTGATTTTACGAGGACATAAATTTTTGGTAAACAAACAAACATCAATTAGAAATGTGCCAACTCCCCACTAGTGCTCATGCCCAGAATCTTACTCTAAAGAGCTTGATACTTAAGAAAATACTTAACTTATGCAGTTAAGCACTACAAGGAGGAGTCAGCTGAGGTGGCTCAGGCTGATTAGGATGCCTCCTGGTCGCCTTTTTCATACCCATGCAACTGGGAGGAGACCCCCAGGGGCAGACCTGAGCTCAACGAGGGGATTATATATCCCTTCTGGCTCTGAGAACACTGCAGGATTTCCCAGGAGGTAGGGAGGGATGTCCTCTTGGTTTCCATCTCAGACCTGTTGCCTCCATAACCTGACCTCAGATAAGCAGAAGCAAATGGATGTTTCGTTGCTTTGAAGCAAGATTTTATGTTTCAAGTAATACTGTGATCAGAGACGAGAAAAAAAACCTGGTGTTTCTTTAGAAGTTTCAACACCAATACTTGAGTCACGGTGTTGCTTTTGTGTTCGCCTGAATGTCCTCATTCTGGGAAAGCATGGATGACTCAATCAAAGGATACGTGCCACCAGTCATAAATGTAAATCCTGACCTTATAAATCATTTTATTGCTGACGTGTAAATTTCCTGCAAAGTGTTTTTAATAAAGAATTCAGCAGGACTGCATTTCGGCACTACTGTGTCGCTACTGTCTGCCCGTTTAATTCATTTGTCCCTGGAGTGGATTTAATGACTTGAAACCACAAACTCCAGTTGGATTTATTTTACAGCGTCATCCCGTGGTGTCACTGCCAGGAAACACAAAAAAAAGCCAACAATAAAAACTGCAGCCATTGTTATTGAGCTTCTTGCTTCAGATCATACAGTGTTTGTGCTTTCCACTCACAACGGAGCACTTAAGTCTCAGCGAAAATCAATAACCTGTCAGGTCACCAAGAACAAGCTGCCTGTAAGAGTAACGAACCAGGAGAAAGTGATCACAAGTGTTTAGAGAGTAGGGATGTAATGATTACAGGTAAAATGGTTAACCGTGATAAAATTACCAACGATTAGTAATACCGTTTCAAGTTTTAATTATGGTTAAAACTGTGACTGATTTGTGCAAATTGAAAAATTCCTAGTGATGCTGTTCATTGGCTGGAAAAGCAGTAGCAGTCACAGTTTGCAATGTTTAATTTCTGGAAACATGGCGGAAGGCAGCGAAGGCAGCCACATGGACAGTTCTCTGGAGATTTTTCCCCCTTTAAAAAGGACAAAGTAGACATTTAGACCCATTTTGGATAGTTTCAAAGATGCTATGGGGTATTTCTGTAATACTACAATAAAAATTACAACTGTGATCACTTTGGTCACAATAACCGCGATATGAAATGTTCATATCGTTACATCTCTATTAGAGAGCAAATCACACAGGTACAAATGCCACAAGCAGATAGGTGGCTGCTCTATTTACTTCATGGCACTCCCTTACTTTACTGTATTTATCTCTGTTATACCTGTCAAATGAAAATGAACGATGGCAAAAGTTATGAAGAAGTTAAAGGTACAGTGTGTAAAAATTACTGACATCTAGTGGTAAAAATGGGTATTTGAAAGAAAAGCTGTTTTCTTTCAAATGACTTCATATTCCAGCACTGTAGGGAATGTATGGTGGCCATCAGTGGCCAAATTCTCCCAGACATACAGATGTTTTCATGTGTGAGTGGATCCAGTGGTTCCATGTGTAGCTTTGACTGGACTATGAGTAACTACTATTGATGTCTTTTTAGGCATTACTGATCCCAAACAGTCTCTAACTCCCATTAAACAAAGCTGGTACAGCAGTTTTAAAGTTCAGAGGGTTCTTACTTCACACACACAGTTTTGTCCATTCAGGGACACTGTAGTAAAAATGTTGGAACAAATATGGTAGCCTCCGTATGTGCACCCCCCAACAAGTAGATATAAATGACTTATTCGAAGAAAATAAACACATAACAGTTATTCTAGTGCAGCAATTACACAAAAATAGAAACACAGTTTTCAATTATATATCACATTTTTCTGCAACTGACCTTTGATTTTTACATACTGTACCTTTAAACATGCTAACAATTGCTTAGTCAGTCATTTTTCCAAGCACAAAGCTCCAATAACAATGTTTCTTAACTGATAAGCACACATATTCTTGCATCCCACAGTATTTTGATGATCACTCAGCTCTAATATCAAAACAATTACGATCATGAAGAACAATGAATCCTAAATATAATTGCAGGTAATTAACAAAGTAGAAATACAGAGAATTTGCTTGTTTGTGTTTTACTCTAGTTCTCTGTAGTAAATTGTCATATGGTGATCATTTCTTGCTTTTCTGGAATTTTTACAACTAATCAATCAAGCAGACAAATCAAACATATTAATCAAGGGACATTGAAATATGAATAGTTATTCATGACAGCACACGGTGTCATTTCAACACATACAGAGGAAAAAAATACCAATATGGATTTTTACTTCAACTAACAGTCCCACAGGACTAATGCGCTCATTGAGGGGTAAATGAAAATGGGACAGCGGGGGCAGCTCGGACTACACACACAGATGGGTAATCAATAGGTGGAAAATCATCAGCTGTCTGTACATGTGTCCATTTAAACACAAAGACTACTCCATGGTCCCAAAAGTGTAGCGAGGTCGGCCGGTTTCAGCGTGCAGAGGACCGCGAGTGTGCACCAGAGATAAACTTCGACTTAAATTCTCAGCCTTATCTGGAGCGTTAGAGGAGGCGACACCCGCCGCTTCACAATACTGTGACATTTAGATGTTTTCTTCTTCTCCCTGATAATAGCAGAGTGTTTGGGAGGTTTTGGAGGCATCTTCAGTTCTTTGCATCATTGTGAAAATAGAGAAATTGAGCTGAATTGATGCAGTGAAGTCACAGATACTGTTGAACTGAAAAAAAAAACTGGATTATTTGCGGGAGAGCAAAGCTCCAAGCTCTTGGTTAGTTTCTATAGCGATGCTGATGAGCTGTCTAAACAACCCAAATACTGCTGAATCTCAGTATATTGTGTTTATTTAGGAAAACGACTTTTTTCTGACAAACTGATTAAAAGCTCAGTCTGTAATAAGTTAGAAAATCTTCCCGTTAATACCCAACATCTTAATGCGACCTCGGAGCAGTCCAAAACAACAAAACATTTGACTTTAAATCACATAATAAGAAGAAAAGAGAATAAATCTTTATATGCACCAGAGCCTCCGTTTTCTGATCACTGGTCAATATGTTGTATAACAACAGATGAGTTGTTTCAGCTTTGATGTGAAGCCAAAAACACAATTAAAAGAAAAACATGTTACTTTTGGTAAAAAAAAAAACAAAAAAACTCTACAGCTTGTCTGTTCATGCTGAAAACACATTATATTTAAAAAACAGTAAATAACTCAAAGTTATTCTGCAACCACTCTGTACTGTCTCAACTACCATGCTTTTATTTGCTTATGTGACACCATTTTGCAGCTTTTTTATAACTGTCTGATAGTTTATAGAGCAAATGTTCATACAAACAAGTAAAAATGATCAGTGGTATTGTTAATTTCAATCTCTTAAAGCATTTAGTACTAAGGAAAGGTCTTGATCGACCCTTATTTCTTTACATTTTCCTTTCGAGCACCCAGACTTTCTTTTAAGTCTTTTAAAGCTGTCTTTGTCAGCAGTTTTTATTCAGGTCTTTTGGATATTGGCTGATTCTTTCCTTATTTTTAGTTCAGTCCTCGCACATGAGCATGTTAAGAAAACTGTTTTTGTTTGTTAACCATCTTTGCACTGACCTACGAAACAAAAACACACTAAACTCAAGTGACAGCCCAGTATTATGTCTACACGTGGCAGCCGACTCAGTAAAAACTGTTTTAAACTGTTTCCTTGGTAACTTTGTCACTAGCAGCTTGTCACAAACACTCAGCATTTGTTCCCATTTCTTTAGTTGCAGCTACAGAAAAAAATCCCCACAATGACACAGTTTGATACATTACAGTATTTTTCCAGCAACAAAATGATTCATAAAAAGCTGAAAACTTGAACATTGTGAGCAGCCTGTCCTTAAAATATCTGAGAGCACTGGACAAGAAGAGTCATGCCTTAAAAGACTAATAAAATCCAACAAAGACCTGAAACAGGACCTGAGAGATGCAACTGACTGTTCAGCTGGTCCATCTGATCACTGAAGCCTCAGTGATGCATGCATATGAGTGCTTTACAAATAAAACTGGACTGAAATCAGAAATGATCTCTATGGAAGAGTGGCTGTCAGGAAGCCATCCTTAAGGAAGGGAAACAGAAAAGCAGGTAAAATGACACAAAAAAGTGCTTTGAATGTCCCTCAAAAAGCCTGGAGAAAGACTCCTGAAGACTATTTAAAGAAACTGCAAAACACCTTGCCTAGAAGGGTTCAGACTGTGTTGTTTTTTTTCTTTTTTTTTTTTTTTTACTGTATTTCCATTTATAATTGCACATTTAAAAAAATTCCTGCACCTTCTTCATGTTTTTCTGACAATATATAAGGTGGCTTGATACTTTTGCACAGCACTGTATAAAAAGCAACTTACAAAATGCAGAGAACTATCCCCAAATTAGTCAAATCTAAGCAATAAATATGACTCAAACAACTGGCTGTCCAAATAGTCTGATGACGGGGTAACAAATGCTGCAGGTTGCTGCCTTTACAAAAATAAATGATGCATTGCATTAGTAAGTAAAGTGAGCTGCATAGCTCTGTGACGTAACATATATTTAGGAATATACTGTGTTAGTGGGCTCTGACCGTGTGCAGGTCTTGTTTAAAAGTGAGCGGAAGTAGAAGCAGTCTGATGACTGAATCTTTACCACACTGTTTACATGCAGGGTCCTGATCCAGGACCAGCAGCACCAGGCACTCCTGTCCCCCTAGGTATTCAGTATGCTCCCTGAAATAGATTTTATGTGGGCTAAGCTGATCACCGGATATGTCACAGTGTGAGATTTATGGTGGGATGGTGCAAAACACCGCTGAACAATAATACCCGACCTGGCTCAAGCATTGCGTAATACTTAAAGTTCAGCGTGACCAGAGAGGGCAGCTTGATTGATTTATTGGCTGATCAGGGAGCACAACACACACACACACACACACACACACACACACACCAACCTGCTCTTTCCGTTTCTGCCAGCGACCACACGGGCTCTCCTCCAGGATCTCACTCTCATCCTCGCTCTCCTCCTCTTTCCCCTCCGATCCTGATTTCCTCTCCGGGACAGACATCGTCATTTTAACGCCGTATGTGTCCAGATGTCCACTCCAGTCCTTCTGCGCTTCCCTCCCGCCTTCCTTCTTCCTCTTGTCCCGTGTTTTGTTGTGGTGGAGGAGGTAGCGCCGAGGCTGTCCGCCGCTTGTCTGCGCAGTAAAGAAACCCCCCTCCAGACGACACCAGGCGCTCCGATCAACCCCCGTTTGGCGCTCAAAACATTCTGAAGACAAATGGATAGAGCCGAAAACAAGCGCTCTTCAATGTGAAGGAAAACGCGACACGCCCTTTAGATAAATATTGGAAGCGTGCACATTGCGAGAGCTAGAGAACTTAACAGGGTGGAAAAATACATCCCAGACTTCATGCGCCCTGTAGGCAGACTGCATGCAAAATAGGTTGCGAAATGGTTTTCTGCTCCTTTTTTCACTCACACCGAAGAAACGCCGGGATGCAGGACCAGTCGGCGCAGTGAAATCATCCCTGAGCGTCCCTGCGTTCACCGACTGCGGCAGATTGTCTCTTTCACAAGGGGGAGTTCATTATTTTTTCGACCATCTTCCACACGCGTCGCTCTCGGTGTTGCAGAAGCGGTGTGGGCTCCTGCCAGCCACGGTGCGCAGAGGGATGGAGCCAAATACCGTAATGCCTCTATTGTCTGCGCACATGTTCTCCAAGAGGGACTGTTGGGCTGATCAGTGAGATTAGGATGACTACCACCCTGTGTTGATAAAATCTAATCTGAACCACCGAGTCGGCATTGGAAGAAAATAGTGCCTCCTCAAAAGAGGAGGGAGCCCAGACAGGAGATAAAATACAGTCTGTCTATAAAGTTTTAGCCATTCTTCTTTTATTTTCCTAATATTTTGCTTTCAGGAAGTCAGGCCTTTTAATCTTTTTAAAGAGGGCTTTTTGTGCAATAGTTAGATTTGCTGTTAAAACAAAAGAACAAAAACAAATTCCAGTAGCCTACTACAGTCTTTGTACTTAATAATTTTCAGAGGAATATTACTACTACTATTACTCTTTTAGAGCACCGTGACATCTACACCGTAAATTAGGCTAATATTGGTTTTAATAAAAATCTATCTAGTAGATAGTTGTTAGTACTACTAATTTTGAATAAGTTGTAAGAAATTTGGAGGGCAACATACTACAGTAGATAATTTATTGAAGTTGAATCCGTTTAATTAAAATAAGTAGGCTACAGGGAATTAGGGATGGTAAAAGTTCTACAAACTTAAACCATTCTAGTTTATTCTAGCCTACCCCACCAAACACAAGACGTCATTTCAACGTTGTTTTTTGGGCTAAATCTGGTCGGTCCCCCATTAAGCCTAAAAATAGACGTCTGATTTGGTCCAAATTTAGCCCAAAATTAGACGTTGAAAAGTAATAGAAAAACGTCTTTTCAACGTAATTGAAAGACGGCTTTTCACCTTTCACTTTTCAACCAAATCAAAACGTTGTTTCAACGTTTTCAACGGATGGACATGATGTCTTTTCAACGTCTTTTCAACCAAATTTTGTTGGGTGGGACTTAATCACTCCAATTACTGAATACTTTTCTTTTTTAAGGCAGCAAGTTTGGTAAATTTTTTTTTAAGTAGCTAAAGCCAACTACTGTGGTTAGAATTTACAGTAGTAGGCAACATGAGAAATAACCTTCTGTCAATAGCAGACAATTTTGTAAAGAACCAATTTCCAGTTGTATTTTTTTTTTTTTTTTTTTTTTTTTTTGGCCACTTGTTCCAGCCCGTTGCAAAGACACATGATGTAATTTTTTTCTCATTTCTTAAGATTTATCCACAAGAGATTATGAGCAAATAGCGCAAATGGATAAACAATATCTTTAAGTGATATCTATAGGAAATTGTGGGGTTTAGTGGCATACATCCCTTCAAGTGACCCATCTATTATTCACTCAAGCCTTATCAGAAATAGTCTGGATGAAAGAGTGGCTGTCAAGAAGCCAATCTAATGAAGGCAAACTGGGAGAGCAGGCTGACACTAGAACTGGACTGAAAATCAGAGGCAACAGGAGTGATTAACCCTCCAGAGCCTGGATCTCAACGTCATATTGAAGTAGCGAGAGTCATCTTGACAGAGAACAGAACAAAAGGCAGCAACATCCAAAGAAGAGCTTTAAAAAGTCTGGAGAACAAAGAACAAGAAACCTTTTTCCAGGATGGTTCAGACTAACTTGAAAATTTAGGTGATCACTTCCATTACTGACAAATTGTACAAGCTCTAGTTTTGCCTTATCTTTTCTATACTGGCACATTTAAATAAATTACTGCTCATACTTCTTGTTTTTCTGACAATAAGTGGGGTGGCTGAAGACTTTTGCTCAGCATTATATAAAAGTAAGAGATTCTCAATGAAGAAAACGGCATGTTTCAATAAACTGCTTTTTCATGGCAATAAGTAAAGGACCACCCAGACAAGATACTAAACAATACCAGAGATTTACCAGCAGAAAATGTGTTTTTGTCTGTTTTTGCGGATGTTCCACTTCTGTTTTTTTCTATCAAATAATGGTCTCTTTCATTCAGTGGTTCTGATTCAGAGATGCTGGGCCTCAGCCCAGTGTTTCCTCTCATGATATATTTGATGTCTTTCATCACAAATGGAAGTGTGGGATTTCCTCCAATCTTGTGGAAAAAAAAATCTCAGAAAATGCAACTTAAAGTCAGACTTCCTCATGCCAACCTCCAGAAAAGTTACTTAGCTCCAACTTTTGCCTTTTACATCATCCTCCACAAAAAGACAGCCTAAACAATTACTTTGTTCGCATACTTTTATCTTTCAAGGAAAAAATATTTTTTAGCCTTGTTAGCTTTTCAGTCTGCTGAACTGCTTGCTTTGGTTAGTGTTACCACAAAGAGACCGAAGGAAACCAGGGGGCTGATCTTCCCTCTTCCATGGTACATTGATTAGAGTGTTGTGGCATAACCCCCCTTTGCCCATCTCAGACACGGACAGCAGAAGATACTTATAATCCCAGACCCCTTCCCTGACCACAGAAGTATTTATCAGTTTATCCTGTTCTAGCTTCAGTCTAGCTTGTTTTCCTAATATCCCTTCTATGGTTTCTTTAGTCATACATGTGTTTAAGTCAGTGGGTTTCTTTGCTTCAGTTTTGTGAATGTTTGGATCTTGAGAGCCGGTTCCTTATAACAACATGAACCACAAACCAGCCCAATAACATCTGGATTCAAGCTCGGAGCACTGCAGCACCTTAAAACCTGAATCCAAACTAGATTAGTGGTTCCAGGGAGCTCCTGTGCTGTTAGATTAATAAAGAGAGAAAGAGCTCTTTGTACCTTACAAAGGAGGGCCTGCAGCCTAAAGCCTGGCCCACCATCTGGGTGAAGAGGGTCAATACGGACAAGTCCAACCCAAAATCCAGGGCAAAGGTTCACAACTGAACCTTAAATGTTGCCTAGAAACCAGATATTTCTGAGAACTCATGTCAGGAAAGTATTCGTCTGGCAATGCTGGGGTAAGTCATTATCACTCCCTGCAAAGTCTGCATCAAGTAATGAATAAAATGGGTCAGTTAAGGAAGAGTGAAAAGACTGCACTGGTTAGATGCCAATACATTATAACACATTTATAATTCTGACTCTTCTGAATCTGACTCTCAGAATTCGTGATTAAATGCTGAATAAGTTCTAGAAACGGATTTTTCACTCATAGTTACAGATTTTATTCTGTGTGTTTAGCTTCAGTTAGAATCAGTGCGTGTAGTACAAAGAATCATGGATGTCAGGAAAGCTTAAATAACAGATTTGAGCCCTTTTTAATATAAAAATCAAACCACAGTTTTACAGATTTTAAAGAATAGTACACAAGATATGAACTTAAAGCTAATTGTTACAAACACAAAAAGCCCTTTATCTTATTAAGGGAACCCATGCTTTATAGAGCAAAAAACAAAATGAAAGGACACTGTTAAAATTATTTAAATAAATCTTGGCAGGCCGTCCTACCATTTAAGATGGATAGATAGATAGATTGATTGATAGATAGATAGATAGATAGATAGATAGATAGATAGATAGATAGATAGATAGATAGATAGATAGATAGATAGATAGATAGATAGATAGATAGATAGATAGATAGATAGATAGATAGATAGATAGATAGATAGATAGATAGATAGATAGATAGATAGATAGATAGATAGATAGATAGATAGATAGATAGATAGATAGATAGATTGATTGATTGATTGATTGATTGATTTGTCTCATTTTTCATTAAAAGACAGTGTAATAAGTAAACACATATGTCATGTGTCAGTTTTCATCAACCTTATTCTCAGATCTGAAACAGACCAGATGATTTCTTTTAAATCACATTCAAATAAATAAAAGAAGAAAATAAAAGAAATTCAGAAATAGTTATTCTGTGAAGTTTTTAAGAAAACCTTCAGGTTTTAGGGGGATGACTATGATAATGTGTTCCTCTAAGTTAAAACCAATCCTCACATGCCACATTGTTGCAGCTTTATAGCTTTCATCCTTCTAAGTCTAATCAGACAGAATATGGTAACCAGTCTGTATTTATGTATCAAGCTACTGTATTTATAATTTTAGCTTTTCAATATACTGCTTGCCATCTGGTGGTCCTGGAGTGAAACGCATCTGAATCAAGCACTGTGATATTAGTCATAGGAATGCTGCTTCTTTGTATTTGATTTTAATGGTTTGTTTAATTATATGAAATAATCCGAGATTATTCTCCATCACTGGCATGCTGGTATTTTCCTTCATCACCCGCACGGTTTGACTATCAGCTCCTGAGTGGGAATGAAACAGCACAGGTTAAAAGTTCAGATGTAATCACAGATCTAGTTTATAGTAATCACCCTCTTCCTCTATTTTTAGCCTTCGGTGCTCACAGTGAGCCCCTGTTCCACCAAACCCTCTCACTGTTAATGAGATTTAGTCTTGGCACAAGGAGCTGGGCCGAGCAGAGCAGACAATGGTGATGTCTAGACAATCCACATCTAGGACACCAGAAATGGGAGTGATAACAAGCGGAAGACCAGCTCCAAAATAATCATGACTGGTTTAACGTTACAACAGCTCAGCTTGTTTTTCAGGGACAGTTTAGGACCAAGTGGGAAAATCTGTTCTAAATATATCACAGTTAAAAGATGTCAGGTTTGGTCCTCTCAGTGCTTTGAGAAGTTTTTCCTGCATCTAATTTTGTAATAATGAATAGATAACTGTATTTAAAGAGCAGATCTAACATAGATGATTGGCTACATTTAACTTTAGCTGATATTTACCCCTAATTTATAATAAGAAAATACCTTCAGGCATTTTATGTTTCAGATACAGAAAGAAACAGAAAACAAAGAAAACTAAATCTACTGTATGTAAGCACTGTGTCCAAAATACATATGAACATTTTCTACTATCTTAACTCCCAATATTATCTTCAGGTCTGCAGAGGGTTGAAGCTGATCTCAGTATAAATTGCTGGTCTAATTACAAAGAAATACTCAATCAAGTCAGTACCATCAGTTCACTCAGAAAAGCCCAAACCAGCCAGCTGGTCCAAAAAGGAAGTCTGCTGCTGTCAGGTGAAAGTAGTCTCTGCTCCATTTTCCTACAATCTACGACCACATTTGCTTTGTAAGGAAGTCATGATTAGGCTGTAAAATGATCGACCACAGTGGGGTGAGAGGGACATCCTGTGGTACATTTTTGCAAGTGCAAACATGTCTTCTTTCTTTTTAAACCAATTCACGCTTTCTCTTTGCACCAGATATAATACAGTAATCAGGCAGGAAGTCAAAAGGTTTTATTTAATTTCTGTTTGGACTTTGATGACATATTCATCTCTAATAAAAACAGTGAGCTAGTTAATCAGAAGGAGATGGAAAACAAGTAAAAGCACTGAGCTTATGCTGAAAGATTACAGCAGATTAGACCATCACTTCATTCCTCTAGAATTTGCAGAGCTCCAGATTTGGTCAGCCTCTCTGAACACCAGCAGTTTGCCATCATCAGTCAGCTGAAGGCGGCACATGTTACAGGACGAGGATCTGTAGGAGTTTGTGTGCCACCTGGGATTGTCAAATAAGAGAATAATTAAACTAAAGGAAATGAATAAGGGGGGGGAAAGGAAAGAAAAGGAAGAAACGGCTAAGAAGAAAATATAAAAAAAGGCAGGAAAAGTGTGAAGAAGAGGAAGCGGGAGGGGGAAAAACGGGGGCAAATAAAAGGGGAATGAGGAAGAACTGACGGGGGTAATATATACAACACCAGCGAAGACCTTCGGGGGACTGGAGGGAGAAGGAAAGGATTCTCTCGAAAGGGGGAGCGGAAGAGACGCGGGGGGAGAGAATGGGTGAAATGGGGGTCGACCAAAGCGGGGGGGGGAAATAAAAATATAAACGCAATGGTTGTACATGACCAGGTTGCAGTCGGCCTGCATGCACAGGCGGAAAACATCTGATCCATGAGTGTCTGAAGCCCATACCGGCTTCCAACCATAGATGACAAAGTTGCCATCGTCCTGGAGACAGAGAAAGTCACACACTGTCATCGGCAACTTCACACATAAAGCGGGTTAGATTTGTAAACAATTGCACATTATTGACCTGGAAAATTGCTTTCCACTCTCCATTGTTGGACACCAGGCTGTCTCCCTTGCGGAGCTCCTCATTTCTGGACAAGTAGTTCCTGCTCATTCTTCTTCTTCTATGATGCAAAATATGTCAGTCACACCATGCAAGTACTGAATTACTCTACTTCAGTAATGGATGGATCCATCAGTCAATACATACATGCAAAATACTTACATAGAGTCCTGCTTCAGTCAGTCTGCATGCAGAAGTGAAAGACGTAGTGAAAGTCACAGCTGAGCATCTTTATATTGTCCAAACAGAGGGTGGAGTTAACATCACACTCTTCCAATAAAGTAGATATCAAGACATAAGAGGAAGTTTCTATCCCCAATTTCCCCTGTAACTTATCTGTTTGTTATATTATATCAGTAAATTTTGCATATGGAAGATAAACAAAACTTGTCAGGTATTCATTAAGCTTCATGAAGATATGATGTGCTGCAGCACAGTTTGGGTTTTGTTTAACTTCTCTGCAAATGGATTTCACAGTTACACAGTTTCTTCTCTCTTAAGTAACATTTAAAGCATCTGCAGTCAACATCTTTATTCCAAGAACACTTAATATATCTGTAGCACAGTGGTTATAGGTTTACCACCTGATAACCAAAATTATTACTTTATCAATGTATCATTTTCTGTATTTGGATCAATTTATTGCTATTGGATTATTAATCATTGAGTGGATGGATTTATGAAGGTCTTGAATTTCTTACAGTATTTAATCAAGTAACAGGTCAATACAAAGAAGAGATCACGTTTAAATGTGTTGGAGAGGGTTTAACTGCAGCAGCACTTTATTGTATTTAGGAAGGTTTATGTTTGACAATATAAAACTATCTTGAGAAAATGTAATTTGCTGTCTACCTTTCTTTACAGGAAGAAGACACCTGGAGATAATAGGTACAGAAAAACACAAATGTATTCAAGTCAATTTTCTACTTTTTTCACTAATTCATAGCCAAGTGTTATCTCAAGGCACTTTTAAGAGAAGGACCAGAACCATCAAGCCACTTATTTGAGCTGCTGCCATCAGGAAGAAACTACAGAACTATCAAAACTCACACCAACAGATTCACAAACAGCTTTGCCCCTGCACTGATGATGGACTATTCTTGTTTTATGACATTGTGACTGACAATAACAATGACTCCTGCACTCAGAACTGCCTTCATTCTTTGTCTAGTGAAGATGTCCCTCATACGTTTTTTAATTATGCTTATTTATTCTTGTCCTTTGTTAGTTGTTTTGAACACTGTACTAGTTGAGCACCTTCATTTTAGTTGCACATTGTGACAATAAAGTATATTCGATTGTAATCTAATGAATTCCAGAAGGCTCTCCTTTTTAGCAGTGTTTAGCGTTATCAGGAAACCACAGATTAGAAATTGCACCTGGAGGCAGAGACATCTGCCGCACAAGAACTGAAAAAGCTGAGTTAGGAGCTGAAATAATTATCATAAAGCCATAAAATTAAATTAAAGCCATGAACCATAAAGCATTGCACATATATTACTCTTAAAACAGGAGCCCACATATTTCTAAAGGTATGTTTATGTTGCTGTGTGCTATAAAATATTGAGAAAATTTCCTTTTAGCACCATGTCCAAATTTATTGTAAGAATTTTGACTTGTTGCTCATCAGACTTTGCAAGTTCAATGGCATAATTGTGATTCTGCCCCATTTGAAGTTAGAACTGGCTTTATATATGGTTGGTAATTTATGCACCATATACTAGTGGCTTCCAGAGGCTCCTGCTATTTGCCAGCATGCTGGCATAAGTTTTTTCATAATCTGTAAAACAAAGGAAGACAAATGTTTAAAAAAAAAAAAAAAACTCCAATTTTAAGTTGTTTGAAAACAATCTGATTGGCTATGATGAAGTTAAATACCTAGACAATTTATTACACAACAAATGAAGGTGAGGTGATTTAGAGGCAGTGCTACATGATATCTGCACAAGAAAACATTCTATGCAAGTTCAGTACATGTTCAGGCTTTTACTGTGGTTTTATCTTTGTCATCTCAGAGTCTATAATAAAGATAGAATTAAACTGAACGGAATAATTTTCTACTCTTTAACAGATTGCGGTTGTAAAGCAGTTTTGTAGAACATCATCAACCTGCTCCTCAGGTATCAACTTGCTAAACATTGTTGATGGGCCAGTTCTTCAGCAGGTGACAGTTTAACCCTACTGGTCCTCTCTACTCACCTCACCACCCTCCGCAGAGCCTTCTTATCTGAGGTGCTGCTGCTTTCATGCCAGGGTTGTTGCTTGTCCCCACAGACTCAGTGGTGCCTCTGTGAAAGGTGGTGATGACTGATGGAAGTAGATGCTGAGTATGTCTTGCAATGCTGCTGGTAGTCTTGTTTTTGGCTAGACTTTTAGTTTTGTGTATAATAAACCTCTTGTATTTCTGAACTAATTTATTCAGTCTTTATTTTATGTTGCAACTCAGTCGGTCACTCCGTCAATGTGCTTTTCTGTATCTATATCTGTGAGCAGGTTAGAGCACATGCAAGCTGTCAAACATATTTTCATACATCACAGAAATGTTTTTTATGGACTCAAAGACAGATAAAGATTAATTTGCATTGATGATTATTTAAGAGAGTTCATACACCCATAAAAAAAACAACAGATTGGGTGTCTGCTTAATTAATCTAAGAGTAACATGTTACTTCCACCAATTATGGTCATGTTTTGTGGTTGAACACATGGCTGTAGCACCGAGGTCTGGACCTTGGTATCTTTCCGAGCTCAAAAGCATTTACCTGAGAACACGGACCTGAGAATGCGGATTAATATTAAAATACAGACTCTGTCCCTACCAACAACTGAAATTCTATAACTGATTCTCAAGTTAAATCCTGTTATTCAATTTTATCATTAACATGAACGCAGCAGAAACAAACTAAACTGTACGAATAAGTAGGAACTATTTCTTCTTCCGCCTTCCAATGTGCAAAATTAAAGCTGGATTTTTTAAAAAATATATAAACTTTATTACAATTTCATACAGAGACAGTTACAAGCAAGAAAAAAAATGATCAAAGGTCAATCAAAAGTTTTAAATTTTTTACATACAATTGAAAAGGAAATATATGACTAATTTAATAGAATTACAGGTTCAAACCTCTTTTTGCAGCATCACAAACAATTTCAATGCTCCTATTTGGATTCTTTATACATCTCATGAATGACAGAAACAATTTACATTCATCTTTAAAAACGTTAACATTTGGCTGTTGTTTTTTCCATTTATTTCTATGAATGTGGTATTTATCCATAATAATGATAATATAAACTGAAAGCGAAAAATGCCCCGTAAGTTTAGAATCGTAGAAAATTGTATCCTCATTAGTAAATTGTTCAGTTTCTTCAATTCTGCTATTCAACCAACTGTGTACATCCTGCCAGAATTTCCTGCTTACTGAGCATAAGAAGAATAAATGTTCTGTTTTTTCTGGGTTTTCATGACAAAATTCACAGGGATCGACCTAAAAAACCAAATCTACCCTCAATGTCTCCGCCAATGGATAATAGTTATTACAAATTTTAAATCGATTTCTTTCACTTTCGGGGTGATTGGCCATTTCAGAAATTTCCAGTGTTTTTTACACATATGGTTGGATTATCTAGTATTCTATATTTGACCTTTTTATTATAATCATGGTATATGCGTCTCTTGTAAGAATTTTGTAGATATTTGTTGTCACATTTTTTGTCTGTAATGTTCAACCCACTGATCAACAGATTTGGGAGTTTAATTTGGACAATGGAAAAAATAATTACATTTTTTATTAACTGTATCAAAGCTGGAGGGACAGCTTTACATTTTTTCATATATTCTTTTTGTAAACATTGAATACTAAATTTGTTCTTGAATTCATGCCAATGTAAAACTTCCCCATTTGTGTTAAAATATCATGTACAAAGAAAATATCATGGTCAAACCAGAACTGGTTAAATAATGATTTTCTGTTTATCACAATTACTCTGTTGTTCCACAAGGTGGCACAGTGAGGAGTAAAATTATGGGTAAATACCATCTTCCAGTAAGTCAGAACTGGCTTGTGGAACTCAGATATTTTAAAAGGCAATTTTGAAATTTCAAAATTGCATTTCAAAAAGAACTGTAACCACATCGTTTTGGCTGAACGCACAAGAACATGTTCTGGACAGGGTTGAAGGGAGAGCATGGCTGTGCTGATAATACGCAACATTTCCTGATGTCTGAAAGTGCCCGGGACGCAAAAAGTCCGCAAGGTAGGGCCATGTTTGAAAAGATGAGTCTGGTTAAAGAGCGGATGAACTTCACCGCTCATGTTCTGCAATGCAAGTCTGAAAGTGGCATTAGGCTCCTCTTGATATTCTGAATTTGTTCATTTCATTTCTTTTTTATTTAAAGGCGTCATAGAAGATGTTTCTTTCAACAATTTTTGCAATATTTGCTAAAATTGGGTTCACTACCCCATACGCTATGATTAATTAAAAGCTTTAAAGGGACTAGAGGCAGGAATTTAAAAAAACAAACAAACATTTTTGTTTGTTTGTTTTTTCCATTTTTTAATACTAATGGGTGATGTGCTAAGTACCAAAAATAATGTTTCCATGTCTCTCTCTGTGGCTGTGTGCTGCAAAATGCACTGCAATTTGGTGTCCGAATTTCCCGCGCTGCCCTGCGGATGTGACATCAAATGATGCTACATCTGCAGTTTTGATACAGGAAGAAGACGGTCGCGGTAAATTCAAACACTGTAAGCGATAGTTATGGATTCACCTGCTGTCAGCAAACGATCCTGAAAGACCACTAAAAAGTGTAACTACGAAGAAAAAGGTTAGTAAACAACATTATGGCTTCAGTTTGTGCACGCTCCCGTGACGGCTTGGCTCGTGGCTGCAGTTACCTGAAGCGCCAGTCGCGAGTTTCGTTTCTTAATCTTGCCTCAAGTCCCTTTAAATATATAAATATTATTATACATCAGCTGTGAAAGTGATGGGGCTGAAAAAACATCTGCCAATCATCTCTGCATTCCTTAAAGGAATAGTTCACCCTCAGAATGATGTAACTTTATTTTACACTTACCCTGATGGTGAGCAAGACTCTGGACCACTTTTTTAATATGTCAAATGCAGCCGGAGATCAGGACGACTTCTTGTTTCCCCCCAATGGAGTTCGCCAGGGTCCGAGCCAAAAAGGTTCATAAAAGGTTCATAAAAAATTGTCAATATTCCTCCATACTGCTCGTCCCATGTAGTCCAAGTGTCCTGAGTGGGTAGCGTCCAGAATTTACTTGAAACTACGCCACTTAGTATATTTTTAGATCTAAAAAGGAGTATTGTTTACATCCATGAAGCGCGCACATGCGCGGTCACGAAACTACGGAAGCCTCGGCGTTCAGAGCCTGCTCTGCCGATAATGCAAGCGTAGAAGAAGAAATTCACTGTTTACATTGTGGTAAGAGTCCAAGACCTCTAAACAAACCGGGACAAGCACAGGAGGGGTTGGATATTGATCTAAAAGAAAGAAAGAAAGAAAAAGAGAACGCGCGATCTCGTCTGCCGTGGCTTCCGTAGTTTCGTGAACGTGCATCAGCGTGCTTGCTGGGCATGCGATGTAGTCCTGTTTGATCTGTCCTGTTGATCAGTCAGGTTGATCTGTCTTTAATTTCGATAATTGTAAGGTAATCTCTCTTCACTACAGGCAACTTAAAATTAAAACCTTTACTGTCAAGATGATACTTTCTCCTCAAATCCTGAAAACTCCTCAACTTATCATTGTCTTAGGCAGCACACATTGCTTTTATGTGTGCACTTACCTCTCAGTACCACAGGGAGTCACTAGTGTTGTGTGACTTGTTTTTTTTTTGTTTTTTTTTAAGTTGTATTTTATGCATCCATTTATCCATCCATCCAACCTCCTCTGCTTACCCAGGGTCAGGTCTGGGCAGGCGCCATAAGCAGGGAAACCCAGACTTTCCCTGCAACCACTTCTTCCAGCTCAGGGAATCCTGAGGAATTCTCAGGCCCTCCAGCATGTCTGGGGTCTTCCCCAGGGACTCCACCTGTGGGATATGAACTTTGATAGTATTATCATATGGTATTAGAATAGAGACTTGGACCTAAAAAGATCAACCATTAATCAGTAATTGTTACTATGAATGAATGAATGGAAAACTGTTGTTCATTATTCACGTACTAGTTTATTATATCAGAAATCTATTTTTCATTCATCATGATAAAGTTTGATCTGACATCACTTTAATTTAGTTCATATTAAATTCTAAACTGATGATCAACTAAGAGCACAATACATTGTGCTAATGTTTAGCAACAGGATTTCAGGAGGCATGCAAATCTTTGGGTTGTGAATAAATGTAGTTTTTACAGCTGAGCTACATTTGAGAGTAAACAGAAGTGAAATCTCTGCTGTCTCTGACCCAGATCCTCTTCTGCTGCACTGCATTACTGCTGACACATCTAACTTACTAGTAACTGTCTGTCTGTATAATCAACTGTACAAG
Organism: Atherinomorus stipes; assembly: GCA_023101725.1. NCBI lineage: Eukaryota > Metazoa > Chordata > Actinopteri > Atheriniformes > Atherinidae > Atherinomorus > Atherinomorus stipes. Next base: position 187,428 of record JALJCO010010883.1, read on the forward strand.
ATGTACCATTTGCACATTTTCAGGCTGTTTTGTACAGTACATCAAAAGAATAGATTTATTTTTAAATATTAAACAAATGTACAATAATGAAGCAATTTCTTTTTCATTGAGCGGTTTGCTGCTGTGTAAATGTAATTATTGACTTGTGGCTCATAATTCAGATATACATGCTTTTTATTGCCTGCATTTTTTAATACTGTCATGCTCTGTATATCACAACTACAGCTGCTTCTAGTCTCAGCTGCACTAATTCTAAAATGACCAGAGAGAGAGCTCACATCACCATCAATCAATTAATCAAACTTTATTCATAAATAGAAAAATAAAAAATAAACACAGTATTCATATAAACACACACACACATACATGTTTCTCTATCTTTGTGAGGACATTCATTGACATCAGTGCATTCCTTAGCCCCCTATCCTAAACCTAACCATCACGACTGCTTGCCTAAACCTAACCCTCACCCCAGCTCTAACCAAAACCTAATTTTAACCTAAACTCTAAAACCAAATTTTGACCTTCGAAAAGGGATTTTTTTCTTTGTGAGGACCGACCAAAATGTCCTCACAACTACAGTATGAATGTTCTCACAATGTAGGTTTTTTGGCAGGGATTGGTCCACACAACTATATAAAGACATTTACACAAACACACGAAGGCACACATGCCTACACAAACACACACACCCACACACATAAGATAAATCAGAGTACATGAGGCTAAGCACAGATGGACAAGGTGAGGAAACCCCACCAGAGGAGCTGCCTGCACTGGGGACAGCACTCTGGCAGCAACTGCAGGGGCACAGGCCTCAAGATGCCCAGGGGCAGAGCTGGAACACCAACCGCTGTAACTTTATTACAATTTCATACAGAGACAGTTACAAGCAAGAAAAAAATGATCAAAGGTCAATCAAAAGTTTAAAATTTTTTACATACAATTGAAAAGGAAATGTATGACTAATTTAATAGAATTACAGGTTCAAACCTCTTTTTGCAGCATCACAAACAATTTCAATGCTCCTATTTGGATTCTTTATACATCTCATAAATGACAGAAACAATTTACATTCATCTTTAAAAACGTTAACATTTGGCTGTTGTTTTTTCCATTTATTTCTATGAATGTGGTATTTATCCATAATAATGATATATTAACTAAAAGCGAAAAATGCCCCGTAAGTTTAGAATTGTAGAAAATTGTATCCTCATAAGTAAATTGTTCAGATTTTTCAATTCTGCTATTCAACCAACTGTGTACATCCTGCCAGAATTTCCTGCTTACTGAGCATAAGAAGAATAAATGCTCTGTTTTTTCTGGGTTTTCATGACAAAATTCACAGGGATCGACCTCAAAACCAAATCTACCCTCAATGTCTCCGCCAATGGATAATAGTTATTACAAATTTTAAATCGATTTCTTTCACTTTCGGGGTGATTGGCCATTTCAGAAATTTCCAGTGTTTTTTCCTAAACCTAACCCTCACCCCAGCTCTAACCAAAACCTAATTTTAACCTAAACTCTAAAACCAAATTTGACCTTCGAAAAGGGATTTTTTTCTTTGTGAGGACCGACCAAAATGTCCTCACAACTACAGTATGAATGTTCTCACAATGTAGGTTTTTTGGCAGGGATTGGTCCACACAACTATATAAAGACATTTACACAAACACACGAAGGCACACATGCCTACACAAACACACACACACACACATAAGATAAATCAGAGTACATGAGGCTAAGCACAGATGTACAAGGTGAGGAAACCCCACCAGAGGAGCTGCCTGCACTGGGGGCAGCACTCTGGCAGCAACTGCAGGGGCACAGGCCTCAAGATGCCCAGGGGCAGAGCTGGAACACCAACCGCTGCTAAGGCACCAGTAGTACCGCATCCAGTCAGCAACAGTCAACCACCACCCAAGATACAGGCGGCCCCCACAAAGGAAATAATGAAGGACCCAGGGACAATAAAAATCAATATAAGAGTATTGAATAAAACTCATATAAAATGTCCAAGTGGTAATGAAAAAGACAATCAAAAAGCTAATAATGAATAGTTACAAAATACTAGATTAATCAGTTAAGACTTAAACAGTAAATATGAACTAAAAGCCAAGCTGAAAAGGTGGTCTTGAGCCTACTCTTAAAAACCTGAATGATCTCTGCAGCCCTGAGGTCCTCCAGCAGACTGTTCCACAGGCCAGGGCTGTACGTGAAACGATGATTCAGGATGACTAGACGCCTGCTGCTGGAGGAGCGCAGGGACCGCAAGGGTTGATAGGGTAATAGCAAATCTGAAAGATAAGAAGGTCCAAAACTATTAAGATATTGAAAAACCATTAAAAGGACCTTAACATCAATGTTGAAATACACAATAATCTCACTGAATTTGCAGTAGCTATTTGTCAGCTTCAGAACTGATCTGTTTTATGATCGTTTTATGTCTTATTTGTTTTTGTTGTCCCTTTTCAACTCTTTTACAAGGCAGGATTCTGGTCAAGAAGCAGGCAGAACACTTGAAGTAAAACTCCAGTGGCTGATAATCTGGAGAAGTTTCTCTTCTGCAGCAGAGTTCAGAATTCTGAGCTGCAGCTGGTAATGGATTGAACAGGATTCCTCCAGGACTTGAACACGCACAATTAGACAGTGAAGACTCCGGGAAGTTCAACAAGACACTAAAGATGCAAGGCCAGATGTACCTCACTTGAATACTCATTGATCTGGCACTGAGTGAAGATAAGACCAGGGCAGAAATGCTGAAGGGCTGAAGAACTGATCAGGAACAGCTGCAGATGAGGACCCTGCACCACACTCACACTAACACTCATAAGGACAAAGACAAAAGTAGATACATAAGGGGGAAAGGGAAGAGAAACAGGAGGGCAGACAACTGAATCCAGAGACTCATGACACACAATAAACTTATGTCTATTCTCGGTATCTTGAACCCTCCAGGACGTCTGGAAGAGATATTTTAATGACACCTAAAGTAAAAAGTAAAACCAGTCAGACGGAATTATATTCTTATTACTGTATGGCCCATTGCATCTCCCTTTACCAAGTCTGAGAGCAGAGAAGGATTACTACTGCTACTGCTACTACTGTAGTAATAATGAGAATGCCAATAATGATTTTTATTTAATTTTTTTCTGCTCTCTTTAAATCACATCATGCTACATGTTAGAATTTGGTGTGAAAAGTGTACAAATAGTTGTGATTAATTAATTAAACTTGTATATTCAGATTTCCCACTACTTTATATGTTATATCTACACTCAATTTATCCATCTGTAAATTTGAACAAGTTGCAAAAAGTAAGTAAAAAGAACTTTATTGTGGAGATTACTGTAAAATTAATATATATGACTGAGCTGCCTTTTTTTAAAGTTGTGACCACCAAATATATCTCAGTTCAGTTAAATTTAAATCAAGCTATTACAACTTAAATACTTGAAGTCACAAGAACTTAATATATATTCTACCAAAATAAGTGGGCAGTACACACTACACTAAAGGCAAGGGTGCCCAAGGTAAGCCACCCCAATCTTTTAACAATACTATTGTAGTTATATTTCCTTCAATGCAGATTCAACAATTAACATTGCAAGTTGATAAGAGCTGCACATTGTATTCAAAGCAACCTTCCACTACAAAAATGCTGGAAAGGGACACTTTACCTCATCACAAATAAGACCAGTCCAACCTGACTCTGCACACATTGTAAATGTTAGACAGGAAGGGAGTGATGGGATAGCATGGATATTTAACTCATGGTGCAGAACAGAACAGAGAGTTTCACAAAGCACAATGGTAAATATGTAAATACGCCCATCTACCAGGAAAAGTTGTGTCCAGTAGTTGTACACACCCAGAAAAACCAAGAATATACAGTAGTACTTGATAAGTTAAGTAGCAGGTAGAAAGTACAGAAAACTCTATGTAAATCAGTTTGAAAAAGTAGCACTAATTAATCTTTAGTTAGGACATTGTTTGCATTTACAATGTGTCCCATTTTCCCCAGCATAAAGTCAATGGTATGTTAAAGGTAAATAATAATCACTTAACACTTGATTTTTATGGATTTACTAAATTAAGATTTTCTAATATAGGACTTTTGAACATCTCATACAAGTTAATTTTATACTTCTTGAACATTTTATGCTTTTACTTATGTACCTTCCACATAAAAAAAACTCACAGTACAGTAATAAATTGACATGAAGAGCTGTAGGAGGGGAAAACAAAAGCAAAACTGCTTGTTTAGTCAAAAATGCATTTTAATTACTGATCAGTGATTAAAACTCAACATGATTTCCAAAGTTGGTTTTCACATTTATTTAATGTCAGATGCATCAGTGAATGGCTTTGGAGTCAAGCAGAGGTCCAGATGTCTTCGCCCTCTCTGTACACCACCAACTTGCCATCGTCGGTCAGGTAAAGACGACACATGTTACATTTGTTTTTGGCAGAATTTGTGTGCCACTTGGCTTCTTCAGCCTTGTTATACATGACCAGGTTGCAGTCAGCCTGCATGCACAAGCGCATGGCATCTGTTCCTGCAGTGTTTGACGCCCACACAGGCTTCCAGCCGTAGACGACAAAGTTACCATCATCCTGCAAGCAGACAAGAGGACATTTAGTCATCAGAGTTGACATCTTCTGCTCATGTGTTATGCTGCAAAATTGCTACACACCTGGAAAATTGCTTTCCACTCCCTGTTGTTGGAGATCAGGTAGTCTCCCTTGCGGAGCTCATCATTTTTTGACAGGTAGTTTCTGCTCATGACTCTGCAACAAAGATCAAAGCTCATCAGTCTGTGTTGCATCTGGGATGGTGACAACTCATCATGAAATGAGTTTCAAGCTTGTTTTTTTTGCCGTTTTGTGCAAAATAATTCTAATCTTGACATCAGTTGAAAAATATTCACACTCCCTCAAATTTAACAGAAAATTGCAACAATACTGCATTAAATAAGTTTTAAAAACAAAGAAAAAAATTAGTCACTAATTAAGTTTAGCATACTTACGGATTCGAACGTCACACCAGTGAAATCAAGCTGCAGCAAAGGAGAAGAAGTAAAGGACCAGAGAAGAAACTCACTTTTTATACACTTAAGTTGGGGGTGGAGATAGAAGAGCAGATTGCCTCTCCCTTTTTTCTCTATAGGCTGAATTGTCTCAAGGGGAATTTTTACTTTTTTCAGTCCTTCAAATTTCTAAAGCACTACATCATATTGCCATACAAAGAGAAAGCCTGTCATCAGAGCATTACCTTGTTTTTTTAAATACCATCAGTTGTGATCTGAAGGTTAATTTTCAGCTCTCCTCAAAAGGTCAATATGTGACTGAACTTGCTGTGAAGTTGTCATGAACATTTCATGTTCTGTCAAGACAAGTTTACCAACCACAAAGCAACTTATCTGACATTTATATTTAAGCCAGCAAGCCGTGCATGAAGGGAGATAAAAGTGGAAAAAGCTTATATTGACAGAAGTAAAACTTTTTCCATGATTTATTCCAGTAATGTAAGAAGTACCCAGATCCCTCACATACAGTCATGAAAAAAGTGCCTCCTCTTTCAGTTCCAAGGTTGTGTTTTCCAGGTCAAAGTGAAAAACATCTGATCCTTTAAATGAAGTAAATATGAAGCTCAGATTAGCACAAATACAAGACATATTACACTTTTTCATTGTTTATTAAATATTTCTAAGCCAAAATGCAGAAGCATTGTTTTGGCTTTTGTGCATTTTGGCCAAACATCTTAGCTTTGCTTTTGTCTGTTCAAAGGACTTTTTTCCCCTGATACAACTTTGCAAACCTTGCAGAAGCAGTGCTGCATTGTTCTTTATAGAGGAAATGGCTGTCAGCTGGATACTCTTCCTCACAAGCCATAGGACTTCAGTCTTTTTACAATTGTATTATTATTAAAGGGACTTGAGGCAGGAATTTGAAAAAAAAAACAAACATGAATGTCCCTTTTTTTCATACTAATGGGTGATGAAGCGCTAAATAACAAAAATAACGTTTCCACCCATGTTTCTCTCCGTTGCCTTGAACAGGCTGTGTGCTGCAAAATGTGCTGCAATTCGGTGTCCGAATTTCCCGCGCTGCCCTGCGGACGTGACGTCAAATGAACTACATCCGCAGTTTTGATGCAGGAAAAAGACGGTCACATTAAATAAAAACACTGTAAGCGATAGTTATGGATTATTCTGCCGTCAGAATACGATCCAGATCAACTGAAAGACCACTTAATAGTGTAATTACGGAGAAAAAGGTGAGTACACAACTTTATAGCTTCAGTTTGTGCACGCTCCCGTGACAGCTTGGCTCGTGGCTGCAGTTACCTGAAGCGGCAGTCGCGGCAGTCGCAAGTTTAGTTTCTTAATCTTGCCTCAAGTCCCTTTAACTTTAAAGGTATAGCGTCCGAAGTCCCCCCACCATTTCTGTTTGCAAACAACAGTATTCCTTGTTCTTCAGCCTATTCAGCTTCAAGCCTCTCCTTCAGAGCTCAGAACCGTAAAAGCTAAACCAATATTAACCCTGGTTTTCCAACGTGCACTATCTAAACCTCTTACCTTTTCTTCCATGCATCCTCCATTTTTCTTTCTTTTTCCTTCGAGAGTTCGAGTGACTGACTTCTGCTCCAATCATGAGCTTATTGCCACACAGCGTCATGCCCTTAGCTCTGTCATTGGCTGGCGATATAAACAGAAATCTCCACCCAGAAGAGGGAGAAGGAGTTGCATTTAAACTCACCACTGCACGCAAGTAGAGGCCCAAATGCGCAGTTTGAGGCGGATTTCACTTGCACAAGTCTAACGTTTATTTTCAGGGGGGAAACTTCAGACTCTACCTTTAAAGGCACAGTGTGTAAGTATTACTGACATCTAGTGGTAAAGATGGGTATTTGAAAGAAGAGATGTTTTCTTTCAAATGACTTCATACTCCAGCACTGTTGTGAATGTATGGTGGCCTTTAGAGCCCAAAAGTCTCCCAGACATAAAGATGTCTTCATCAGTGGTCTCAGGTGTAGCTATGACTGTAGTATGAGTAAAAACTTTTAATGTCCTTTAAAGGATAACTTTCTTTTTTTTAACCTGGACCTTATTTCTAGGAGTATATACATGCATTTACTCACCGGTAAAGATTCTGCATCACTTTGAGTCGTTGGGAAGATATTATGTGGAGTCGCTTTTCAGTGAACGTCCAGTATCATGGCAGAGACAGGGCAGCCACTATATTAGACACTTTCTGCAGTAAAACTCCTTGATTTTCTCCAATACTTTAAGTTGAATGAACGAACGAACGAGTACTGTTGTCCTGTGAGTCCAGATTTAACTCTGTTAGTTATTAGGGTGTACTACACACTTTTCGGGGCCGTGTGTTCACGATGTGCGCTTCCATAGTGCAGCTGAGAGGAGCAGCTTGCTGCCCAGACAACAACAAAAACACAATTTGCGAAACTTGCCATGCTGAGGCATACAAAGTCTCAGATGCAGCTCTTGTATTTTTTTTGCAAATCTTTTCATTTGTGTATGGTCAGACAGGATGAAACTTTTAAGATGTCTACTGCTGGGAAGACTGATATTTGTGGAGAAATCTTTCTCTTTCTCGTTGTACAATGATGGACATGAAAGTGTTTGGAAATGGCCTTGTAACCCTCCCCAGATGGACTGATTGATCAACAGTTGCTTCGTTATAAGGATTGGTGATGTCTTTTCCCCTTGGCATTGTGGTAGCTCACACCTTACTATGAGAATTTGGTAAGATCTGCGCCTGTATGTTTAAAGGATAACTTGCTTTTTTTTCAACCTGGACCTTATTTCTAGGAGTTTATATATGCATTTACTCACTGAGTGAGTAAATTATAGAGAGGCTGCCCTGTCTCTCCCATTAGATGTACGCTGAAGGGCGACTCAACATAATATCTTCCAAAGGAATCGAAGTGATACTGAAATTTTACCAGTGAGTAAATGCATGTATAAACTCCTAGAAATAATGTCCAGCTTTTTTTTTTTTTAAAGAAAGTTATCTTTTAACTAATAAGATCATTTATTCCTAATTCTTTATGCTGTGTGTGATTTTGCACTGTGAACAAACCAAAGCAATCACTGCAGATGTTGAGCTTTGACTGAGAGTGAGTCGGAGCAGAAGATTCAGCTTCCACTGACCTCTGCATGTTTAACAAACTTTCACATTAGACATGCTGATGTGTAATATAACAGCTGTTTGGAGGACTGAAGTGATGCAGAGCTGCAGATTAAATTTCCACTCTTCAGACTTTTTCTCTCTTCCTTTATTATTCTCAGTTACATCTTGAATACAGTGACTTAAAGATTGAAGAAGGAACATATATCTGTAACAGGGAGGAGTTAGACATGTTATAGCAGCATCTTTGTGGCTAATACTTTGTAACAATCAACGTGACACAAAAGTCTAATAAGCATGCAGCTCGGCAGCCTGTCTGATAAACAATGTTCCAAAGCACGCTGTGTGATTTAGCCGGTAGACACAGCCAAAAGTGTTGGAGCTCCACTGTGGTACATCATTTTTTTGCAGTGTTCCAGCCTTTTTGTCTTCATTTCCTTAAAAAAAAAAAATCACACGTTAATTCAATTCAAATGTATTTGTTTTGCACAGTTTAAAACACCTTTTGTTAACCAATGCGTTTCACAACACCAACAGCACTGAATCATAATTAAAAGATCATCTAAGATATTAAAACTATAACAGCACTTGAGATGTCAGATCAGATAAAATCACTTCACTGAGACCTGAAAAATCTTTAAGAACCAGAAAGATTCTGTCTTTTATGTGTAAATATGTGATGATACCTCAGTGACTCTGGGTTTCTGGATGCAGTGGATGTACGGCTGGGGATTGGGTTCTATGTGGTCTGAAACCGTTTTGTAGCAGATGCCGCAATCCATCAGTGGCTGTGGAGGGTTTGACAAAGGTTAGGAGGATGCTGGTGTTTGACATGAAAATGAAAAGACCACTTCTCTTCTAGGCATTTACTCACTCTGTCATTCCTGAAGGGGCAACTCTGAGGGTTGGACACTGTTGTTCCTTTGATACATCTGGTGGGTTTCAGGTAGAAGTGATGATAGATGTATTTCACACCAAATCCTCCCTTAAAGAGATTTAAGGAAGATTTTAATAATCTGCACTTTGCTGCCACTTGATTTTAACTTTGTGATCCGTGCACTACTGAATGTGCTGTGTTTATGTAATGTATGTATGAGCAAATGGGCTTGTGGCTGCATGATTACCAGCAGACGTTCTTTGTGTATTTTCCCTAATTTTTTCTGTTTCAGTCAAACCATCTTCATTCAACACTTGCAACTCATTTGAGACTGAGCAGCAGAATCAAAGCTACATTTAACATCTAAAACACAAAATTTGAGGGAAACTTGCCAAATTCCAAGTAGATCAAAGTAGGGATGCACAATATAATCGGCCCCCTCGGACTATATCTAAACTGAGTATTGGACATTGGCCACCCCACCGATGTTTAACCGATATTTAACCGACCAGGTCGCTGTTTCTGAAGTCTAAAAAAACAAACAAAAAAAAAACCTTCTTCTTCAAAAACTTCTTTTTACAGACTTTAAAACTTCTAAAGACTAGGGATGGGAAAAATATTGATACACTGAAATATTGCAATGTTTTCATATGCTGATATAATATTGACATTTAAAAACGTGGTATCCATCTATTTTACTAACAAAATCTCACGATACTTCATCGTCCTCATGAAATCTCACGGGAATTCATGAAATATCGTCAGATTTTGTAACAGAACGATGACATCTCTTGAGATTTTGTAAGGAAAAATAGATCGATGCCACTTTTTTTTTGAATATCGATTTTTATATTGGCATATGAAAATATTGCGATATTTCAATGTATCGATATTTTTTCAAAGCGTCGGAAATGGATAACAAAACTGCTATTTGCAAAGACTGCTTATTTTTTTCAGCTTTAATATCAATATCGATATTGGTTATCAGCCACACAAGTTTTAAAATATTGGCATATCGGATATCGTCCAAAATTCCAATATGTTGCATCCCTTTATCAAAGCCTACTGAAAATGTTTTAAATGCTTTTATTGAATCTGTCACTGTTTTTTTTTTTTATCATCTGCTGGTATAGGAACCTGGCCATCAAATCAGAGGAGGAGGTAATTACACTGTGCTGTTGCTACTTAATCACCTTTCAGAGGGTTTTAGAACGAGCACTTGGCACACCTTTGTTGTTGCATATATTTTATGTCCTACATGTTTTTATTATGCTCCCATTATGGTTTATGTTTTTTGTTTTAATATGATGTGATTGCTGAATATGTCTGTCTGCTGCAAACCCAATTGCCCTTTTGAGGGACAAATTGATGAAGTGAAGTGTATTAAAACATGAAATGCGACACATATGAACTCATCTGTCATGACTCATTTGTTTGAAACAGCTGTTATATAACTCCTCAAAAAAATGCTTTGCTTCTGTTGTTGATTACTTCTAATCTGTGACTAATTTTTTGTTAGTCTCTCTGTAATCTGCCTGGTGTCCTAGTCATCATTGCTGACATGAGTCCACCACATCTGCCTCCTGTTTGTGAGCGAGACCTCCCAATATGAATCCCTCTAGCTTCCCCGGATCCCTTCATGTTGGCAGGAAAGTGGTTTCTATTTAATCTCTGCATTCCAACAACGACACACCTTTTCAGGGTTATTTAGATTATATAAACCAAAGTCAAAGAGGTGCTGGCATTTGAAGCATAAAAATGAAACCTAACAGATGGAAAACAAGTCAATGTCCCCTAAAGGCAGAAAGAAAGAAAGAAAGTGAATCAGGGATGTTATAATCTTTGTTTAGTTTTAATATAAAACTTTTGTTTTCTTGAAGATATTTGGGCTAATTCAGTTTGCAATGTTTTATGTTCGCTGATGTATATATTCATGATGACTCTGATATCTCTGAAATATGAAAAAAAAAACTTAAAACAAGAATTCATTTATGTTAAAACTTTGAGATAAAAGAAAATACAAGCAAAAATTCAGATATTTACCTCAATCTCTGATTTTCCCACAGTTCTCAAGAAACGAAAATGATGATGCACCCCTTCATAGGAGTTAAGTTGTTCAAATGCCAGATCAACTCCTTTCTTATAAGCCTCAGGCAGTTCATTGTAAGGATCCTGGGCCTGAGCAGAATACAGTGCCGCTGAAGCACAAAGCACAAACAGCAACCCCGCAGCCATTTTCCTCCGTGTGTGAGAAGAGATCTGCTCGGCTCATGGGGTAAATACCCTCCTCTCTCAGCGGGTTCAAATCCAAAACAACTCCTATTATGGTTGCAGAACCAACAACAGAAAACACACACACACACACTGACCTACTGCACTGACTTTACTTCACAAGCTCGCATTTCCTGCACTTACCCACGGGACACAAAATAGAACTTTTTTAAAGGAAACACCCTGTCAGTGAAGAATTTTCACAGAGGCAACCTTGTACCGAAGGAGGTTTTACACATCCTTAAATAATTACAATGGAGACTCTATTCAGTAATCCAAGTCTTGGAGACAAGCCCAATATGCCATGAAAAGCCTGAAAGTTAGCAGTTGTCACCAGGTGAATGAACTTTTCTGGCTCTTCTTCATCAGTTCACCTGCGGCTGTATTTGCAGGACAAAGGTTATTTGTAAAAACAAAATAAGTTTTTCCTAAAAGTATACAGAAAGGTTTTTAAATCAACTTTATTTCTGTCCAATGAGTGCTTTTAACACTATAATAATAATAATGAAAACCAAGCAACTTTCATATGTGTATTTACACACTAAGGATTAAGTAACATCAAACAAATGTCAAAGGTTTTTCAGAGAAACAACCATGCAAATGAATCTGGTGGTTACCTGATTTTTGTAGAAAGGAATGCTCTGTCAATTTTGCACTGATATTTCCTTCTATGCTGATAAGACGTTAGCTGGGGATTTAACCCCCACCAAGTGCTCTCCAGGCACTGAGAAATGGCTGCCCACTGCTCTCTGGTTAATCCAGAGATGAGTAAAATGCAGAGACCAAATTTCCCAGTTGGGATCAATACAGTATAACAAACAAACAAAAAATGTTAAACTGAAGTGCACAAAAGGCTAAGACTGTGGCGAAAAAAATAGTATCTGAACCATGATCTGAACAGTAAGCAGAAGTTGTGGTAGTGATGGATGACTTCAGAAATACGTTCAAATCCCACATTTTTTTTAGCACTGTTTTAGGACATTTCAGTTTAACGCCTTCAGGATAAACACATTCATACAGTAACAGCCTTTTCTGGTTTGTGTGAATGTACTGTATTTACACTGTTGAGATCCTGTTTTTATTATTATTATCATTATTATTATTATTACTAGTGTGAATGTGTTTCCTGCATTTATACCTCTTACACCATTTGCTTCACTGTAGTCATTCAGATATGAAAATGTTCAGCTCATTCCAGAGACGTCTGTGACTTTCGATATTTCTAACGTCAATTATTTAATTTTTTTAGTTATTTTTTTTTTGTTATTTAGCATTTTTAAACGCAGCCATTTGACTGGATCAGCCCTCTTCTTACTGCAACGGTTTTTGTCATCTTTCTGCAGACCCGGCAAGTGACAGCACACACCTCAGAGCAATGAGTGCAATCATGCAGCAGAAAAAAACTGTGACAGGAGCTTTAAGAGCCAAAGCAGCACAACAAACCTGCTGGATTTCATCAGTACCACTATGTGAACATGCTGCATGTACTTAACTAGACTGTCCTGACATGTAGAGTGAAACCACTGAATGAGTGAAACCACTCAAAGTCTGGCACATGCAGTCGGGAATGCCTGCAACTTGATTGTAACATTGCAACTTGGCCTGGAGGGGCCCAGGAGATGTCAAGCAAAATATATCTCTTCACTTAACACTAAATAAATCAAAAAGTATAAAAGTTAAGAAATATAAAAAAAAAGAAGAAAAAAAGGGGAGAAAAATATAATTTTTATAAATTTAACTTAAAAAAAAAGGGGAAAAAAAAAAAAAAAAAAAAAAAATAAATAAAAATATCAGAGAAAAAAAAGGTTAAAGATTAAATGTCAAAGTGTACATTTGTTGAACATTTTAATACCTGAATGAACAGATTGGCTCAAACTGTGCAGGAGGTTTTAAACTCAAAAGGTTGCATCAGGATCACAGTGGTGTGAATGCGTAAACGCTAGACATGCTGCGGACTTTCTAATTAGAGATGCCTCTCATCTACCAGTTTGTAAATGCCTAAAAGTAAGGCCACATCAACTGTTGTTTCTCTATTAAGTGTCTACCATTTCCACAGCAGATCTCTGAATCTCTAAGCCACTTTTGGGCTTTGATCCTTTGGCTTAGATTTCAGTTCAGGAGTTCAGATACAGGAACTCTATTATTGTTTCAAAGTTTTTTTTTATTTCTAAGGAAGTGAGCTTGCTGGGCGTTTGATGCTTGAGATGCTGAAGAAATGTTCTTGCCTAAAATCTGTGCCTTGACACATCCTTCCCCTCGGATCTATAAACATGCTCTAAACTTCATGTCTCGGTTTTCTCTTTGACGCACAGAATTATGGCTACAATTTCATCTAGCGTAATGCTTTTGGAGCTCTGGACATGCAAGCTTATCTGTGTTTTCAGTACAAATGCACTGATGTGGAAGAGCACTGCTTTGAACATGAATATACTCCATACTTTCTAATAGTGGCCGTTATTTTCCAACTTTATTTTTAAACAGCTCCTGCTGACATGTGTTCACATGCAAATTTTCATGTATGGGTTCAATATTGTACAGAGGATCTATGACTCCTACCATGTATGACAAGAACACAGCAAATAGAAACTTAGTACACAAAGGAAGAAAATTAGTGTTTGGTTGATTTCTTTGTTTTAACAATGCTTCTTGGCAATAAATCTTATGTGGTTGGGAAACTTGTTTATTTTCCTTTTAAATGGTGATTCTTAAGGAAAATGCATTCATGGGTTTGAGCAGCAGAGTTGAGCATGTAGGTTGCCCCCATGAACAACTTGACAAATTTTCTCTGCCAATGCTGAACAGTTTTTTCTGCTATTGGCTCTTGTTTGGTGCGATTTATGGTGTTGAAGTCATGATTCTAAGCAGGTTATCCATTTTATACTTCCAAATCATAAAGATTGCCTCTAATAAACGGCTCCCTGTAGGACACGAGGGTTGCCATCTTGGAGGATAGAGTTAATTCCTGTTGTGGCTGTGTGGTTCTTCCACATGCTACTGAGGTCCTTGTTTCTTAAATTCATCAATAGTTAAATTGCAAATATGTCTTGTTTCTTGTGACTTCAATCATCCAACCTTATAAACCACACACAAAACAAGTTGACAGAATAAGCTGCTGGTAGAGAAGATTTGCAAAGTTTGTCATGGGTACAACCCACATAATCAACCCTGTTCCTCATCTCACAAATGTATTTTCACTCTAAATGTAAAACCATGTAAAAGTGAAATAAAGAGGTTTTCCAACCATATAAGGGTTGTTACCAAAAGCATCAAGAAATAATTAACCAAACATTCATTTTTGTTGTGCTGGCTGCTATCTGCATACCTATTAGCATTGCCCAGCATGAAAAGAAAACTTACAAACAGGTAAGAATATATAAGCAGTGTTGTCAGAAAAAGTTGTATAGGAACTGATGAAAATCATGTCTGTTCTGTCTTAAGCTGCATTGTTGTATCAAAACTCCTTAATAAAGTCTCATCAGCCTCTCCTCTTTCTGTAATAAATCATCTTTCCAATCTGAAATAAAGCTTCAGAGTAAGCGGGTAAATTTCCTGAGGGAATACCTTTCATCTTCCAGTTATGACAGAAGCCAAAGTCTGGATTAAAAAGTGCTAATTCAGTATAGTTTCTCCTAAATGTGACATCAAAGAGCATTTACAACAGAAAGCAACTATGTTAAGGATCTCACTGATAGATTATAATGTTTTAATGTAAAAACCACTATGCATTATTGTTGTCATTTTTAAATGTTTTCACATAGAAATGTTGCATATCATACCCTTTACCAATAAAAAAAACAGGACAGTGAAGGAAAACAGGAAGTTCAGCAGAAGCTAACACATGAGGAAAGTGACATTGAAACATAAACATTTCATATGAGCTGCAAATATCTATAAACAGCACAGATGCACTCTAATTCTGAAATGTGACCAAATAATCAGACACAGCTTGTGAGTTGAGGTGAAGGAATAATCTAATTAGAACTGGTCCTCAAAAAGGAAAAGAGTCTAATAAATGCAGGTTTTTTAACAACATTTTCATTTGTTTTGTGTTGATGCTAGAAGAGTTGGAGCCCCGCTGCTGTATCCCAGCGTATTGAAGTGCTGCACTCTGGTCGCCTTCATCTCCTGCCATTCAAAAACAAACAAAATAAAAAGATGGGAACGGTCATCACATCATGATCTTCCCAGATTACTCGAGAGCCGTAGCGGAGAAGCGTGTCAAGTTCAACCAATGCAAGCAGATGCTCCACAAACGCCGCATCAAATTTTCCCTTATGTTCCCTGCCACCCTGGTGCTCAAGTTACCCGAAGGAAAACGTGAGTTCGATGATCCGAAGAAAGCCATCGGTTTCATCCACTCTCTTCCAGTAACCAGCGACCTCTAACCCGGCCAAGTCCATTCAGCGCCGGTGAGATTGAATACGGTTTTACTGGACTCTTTTAGTGTAATCTGAGTTTTTTTTTTCCATTATGGAACTTTCTGAGACAGTGTGGCGTGCAATGACGGGAGTCGGAGGCGGAGTGTCAAACGACGGTGCCAATGGCAGTTGTTTTATTGGCATTTATATTTGTGTAACAGCGACAGCAGGAAAACCTCTCAACTCGTCTAGCTCGTAGCACGACAACATTAATTATCCGCAAGCCGGAATAATAAAAGAAGACACCTCAAAACTGTGTAACCGTCCCCCACGAAACAGGGAACCTCTCTAAGGTTCCGGGGGTGAATTATGTAAACCCACTACACAAGCCCCCCCAGAATTCACCCATAGTCAAAGTCCCCACGCCGGTAAGGGACAACGGCCCGGCCACGGCGAGTGTAGGTGGCAGGGGCCGGGGAAGGGGTGACGGGCGCCACTGGATGGACTGCTTGGCTGGGCAGCTGTGGTGTTGAAAGGGCAGTAGGGCACCCGGTCAGGTCAGAAGGGCCATGTGCCAAGGGGCGTCCACGGCGGGGTGGCTGAGCCAATTCCAAAGGCCTGGAAACATCCACGTGTGCAGGCTTAATCCTATCAACCGAGACAGTCTCAGGTCTACCGCCCATGTCCACGACCAGGCTCTTATCCCCGTGTTGTAAAACCTTAAACGGCCCGTCGTAGGGCGGACGCAATGGTCCGCGGTGGGCATCGTGGCGTATGAACACAAACCCTGCCGAGCGCAGGTCAGGGGGGACCCGGGAGACAGGGGTGCAGTGCTGCGACGTAGGGACAGGTGCAAACGCCCTAGCAACCTCACGCAGCGAAGACCGTTGCCTGGCCACAGACCAAGGCGTTGTGGCGTCAGGAATGAAGTCCCCGGGAACACGAAGCACTTGGCCGTAGACGAGCTCGGCAGACGAGGACTGCAGGTCTTCCTTTGGGGCGGTCCTGAGGCCTAGCATGACCCAGGGGAGTTTGTCCACCCAGTTACCGTCTGTCAGGGTTGCACGTAGAGACGCCTTCATGGAGCGGTGGAACCTCTCACACAACCCGTTAGCCTGGGGGTGGTATGCGGTGGTGCGGTGTAGCTTGACCCCCAGGTCACTGGCCACCACATTCCAGATCTCCGATGTAAATTGCGCACCCCTGTCTGAGGAGAGGTCCAAAGGTGTCCCGAAACGCGCAACCCACGCGCTGATAAACGCCCCGGGCCACATCGGCAGATGATGTTGAAGATAGGGGGACAGCCTCAGGCCAACGGGTCGTCCTGTCTACCATTGTGAGGATGTAGCTAAAACCCTGTGAAGGTGGAAGTGGGCCCACGAGGTCAATGTTGACATGGTCAAACCTCCTCTCGGGGACAGCAAAAGGTTCCAAAGGGGTCTTGGTGTGTCGGTGCACTTTTGCGCGCTGACAGGCCACACATGAGTCAACCCAGGCACGCACATCTCTTTTTAGCCCCCTCCAGACAAACTTTTGAGACACCAGCTTCGTGGACGCCTTCCTGCCAGGATGGGAGAGGCCGTGTATCGCCTCAAAAACAGCCCGCTGCCAGCTGACAGGAACCAATGGTCTAGGCTGGCCGGTAGACAGATCACACCACAACTTGACTTGGGAAACTTGTTTATTTTCCTTTTAAATGGTGATTCTTAAGGAAAATGCATTCATGGGTTTGAGCAGCAGAGTTGAGCATGTAGGTTGCCCCCATGAACAACTTGACAAATTTTCTCTGCCAATGCTGAACAGTTTTTTCTGCTATTGGCTCTTGTTTGGTGCGATTTATGGTGTTGAAGTCGTGATTCTAAGCAGGTTATCCATTTTATACTTCCAAATCATAAAGATTGCCTCTAATAAACGGCTCCCTGTAGGACACGAGGGTTGCCATCTTGGAGGATAGAGTTAATTCCTGTTGTGGCCGTGTGTGGTTCTTCCACATGCTACTGAGGTCCTTGTTTCTTAAATTCATCAATAGTTAAATTGCAAATATGTCTTGTTTCTTGTGACTTCAATCATCCAACCTTATAAACCACACACAAAACAAGTTGACAGAATAAGCTGCTGGTAGAGAAGATTTGCAAAGTTTGTCATGGGTACAACCCACATAATCAACCCTGTTCCTCATCTCACAAATGTATTTTCACTCTAAATGTAAAACCATGTAAAAGTGAAATAAAGAGGTTTTCCAACCATATAAGGGTTGTTACCAAAAGCATCAAGAAATAATTAACCAAACATTCATTTTTGTTGTGCTGGCTGCTATCTGCATACCTATTAGCATTGCCCAGCATGAAAAGAAAACTTACAAACAGGTAAGAATATATAAGCAGTGTTGTCAGAAAAAGTTGTATAGGAACTGATGAAAATCATGTCTGTTCTGTCTTAAGCTGCATTGTTGTATCAAAACTCCTTAATAAAGTCTCATCAGCCTCTCCTCTTTCTGTAATAAATCATCTTTCCAATCTGAAATAAAGCTTCAGAGTAAGCGGGTAAATTTCCTGAGGGAATACCTTTCATCTTCCAGTTATGACAGAAGCCAAAGTCTGGATTAAAAAGTGCTAATTCAGTATAGTTTCTCCTAAATGTGACATCAAAGAGCATTTACAACAGAAAGCAACTATGTTAAGGATCTCACTGATAGATTATAATGTTTTAATGTAAAAAGCACATGTGTCAACAGATATTGTGGCATTATTGTTGTCATTTTTAAATGTTTTCATATAGAAATGTTGCATATCATACCCTTTACCAATAAAAAAACAGGACAGTGAAGGAAAACAGGAAGTTCAGCAGAAGCTAACACATGAGGAAAGTGACATTGAAACATAAACATTTCATATGAGCTGCAAATATCTATAAACAGCACAGATGCACTCTAATTCTGAAATGTGACCAAATAATCAGACACAGCTTGTGAGTTGAGGTGAAGGAATAATCTAATTAGAACTGGTCCTCAAAAAGGAAAAGAGTCTAATACTGTAAATGCAGGTTTTTTAACAACATTTTCATTTGTTTTGTGTTGATGCTAGAAGAGTTGGAGCCCCGCTGCTGTATCCCAGCGTATTGCAGTGCTGCACTCTGGTCGCCTTCATCTCCTGCCATTCAAAAACAAACAAAATAAAAAGATGGGAAATCAAACCAACTATTTAATGAGAGGATACTGATAAAAGCATAAAGAGGAATGAAAAGGCTGACCTCCGTCAGAGTTGGTTTGTGGCTGCAGTGAACATAAGGTAGGGGGTCTTGCTCAATCTCTCCTCTGAAGGTTTTATAACAGACTGCACAGTCAATGAGCGGCTGCATCAGCGCACACAAACAAAACAGTACAGACAAGTTACAGCAGGCGGTCACATTCCACATTTCCCAGCTCAGTAAATCAGATGAAACTCACTCTGTCGTTTCTGAACTGACACGCTGTAGCGTCAACCGTTCCTTTTGGACATTTGGTGGCTTTAAGGTAGAAGTTGTGATAGATGTAGCTCACATCAAAACCAGGCTGAGGAGAAAGATGGACACTTTTAATGACTTCAAGCAACCCAGAGTACTTCATTCTCTCTTTTTAAATGTGCTTTCTTTAATAATTGGGGCTTTTCCCCACAGATTTTATTCACAATAACCTCAAAAATGTCAAAAGCAGCAAAAAAGTAACAAAAACTGGTCAATAAAATCAGGCTTGCTGTACAGTACCTCAATATCTGACTGTGTGATACTTCTGAAAAAGAGAAAATGATGCAGGATGCCGGAATGAGAGCTAAGCTTCTCCAGGGCTAAATCCACTCCCTTTTTGTAGGCTTCAGGAAGTTTATCATAAGCCTCCTGTGCATTTGAAGAAAATAACAAACATCCGAGGCTGAGGAAGCAGAGCAACAAAGCAGCCATCTTTCCCTGCGAGTCTGTAACTGTGGGAGCGAAACAAAAGAGCAGCAGACCTCCCACTCCCTGCTGTTTTCCTGAACAGAGAGGAACATCCAGCCCTCCTTTTACGGGAAGAAAACAGGCCATTATTGTTCAGACCAGAGTTTGTTGTTGAGTCACAGCGGAAAACAGCAATTCCCACTTCCTCAGATCTTTGACAGCAAAAATATAGACAACAAAGAGTTGTCTGTATTATAATTCAAGCATGCAGCAATTCCCAACATATGAAACAATACAAGTGGAACTGTATATAATTTGCTCAGATTTAATTCATCCTGTTTGATCGAGTTAAATACGTTATGCACAGAAATTTATGTGCAGATTTAATCAGAGATCAACACAGTGTTAAAAATACACTATTTTCTGCACTACAATCTTGATACTGCCAGTGTTGAATTCAGAATATCTTCATAAAAAGTGTGGATGGACTAATGTTGTAAACTCAGATTATATTAACTGGTATGAAAGAAAGGACTGACATTTGGTTGTGGAAGCTTTGGTAACAAGAAATTTTTTTAAGGTTACTTGCTCTTCCTTCACTATGGTTTCAAGCTGTTAAAGCTCTTATAGTTTTTCTGTCCAGTACCAGTCAGTCCCTTCCTGACTTTTTTTTTTTTAATCATTATTTTACGTGTTGCTTTCTGACACTGATTTGACAGTTATTCATCATTTGTTTTGATACATTTAGTCTTTAGTCCCAAAGCATGATATAACCTCCACCATGTTTGTCTGTATGTTGGGTTTTTTACGTTTTCTCCTCCTGGTTTTATTCCTACTGCATTACATTTCCAAAGCTCATATATCTTTTTTTTTTTTTTTGTGAAAATCTGCAAACATAAGTGTGGGCTTTGGGTTTTTTGGTAGTGTAGTCCTTAAAATTCCCCTTTAAAAGTTAAGCAAACAGTGTGTGAAGGAGCTAAAACCATCAATGTTGCTCCAGATCACCCTGAAGCTCTTTCACATGTCATATATAGTGTGATACTACTACTTCTATAAATCAGCAACAACTTCTGCATACATCAATCACTGTGCTTTTATTGGTGGTTAATTCAATGTTTTTTTTTTCCACTCACACAATCATGAGCCATTTTTCAGTTTTTATCAAAGTGAAAAATTTTGAAAGCATGTTAATCGAAAGTCTGCTAACGATCATGCTCAAAATACTTTTAAGTTTAAATATCCTATTATAAAAGCTTTTTTTTTTGTTGCCGATTTAAAATGGTCTCTTTTCATATTAATTAGTGTAGAAAAAGCATCTCCAGTGCAAACATGCTGTAAAACACTGACGTCAACACATCTTTTGCAAGTGAGGTGGCTTTAGGAGCAACATGCACAAGGTTTGCATTTATCAATTCATTGTGTATAAACTGTGCTACATTAATACATTTGCCTTTCCTTCTTTCAAGTGGCTGTACAAGAAAAAATAAAAACAGGATAAATAGAAAATAACTTTTATTTGTCATCAATATCTGAGTCAGTAATGTACAAGGGAGCATCAGCAATAGCCTCATGGACTTTGTATTGCTTCTGAAATGAATCTACATACTTTAATCAGCATTTAATGACATTACATTGAGATACACAGGCCAACGTCACTCCATTCACAGGCACAGTTATCAGAAACAAAACCCACACTGCACAAAACTGCCCACTTCTCAAACAAATCTTCACTGTCATGATCAAAGTGCAGCCGAGTGAGTGAACATTTAAAAACAAAACAAAAAAATCTGTCATTCTTCAAATATGTCATGACAAACAGCAGTGATGTTACATATTGCAACAGATAAATATATCAGAGATGTTTGATTTATGAGGGTCTCAAAAGTGCTAACAACTGTAACATGTGCCATCCTAACAAACACAAGACACTTGCAGCTTCATGGTCCCACAGGCACTTGAGATTTTGTGCAAATTTGACACCAAACAGGCACAAGATCACAACTTGAGTCAGGCTGAGACAGTTCAAAGGGAAAAGTAGTGTCTGAAATACATTTGTAAGCATAACAGTGGACTGAAATTTTCATTTTGACACAGTCAAAACTTGAGCCAATCAATGCCACACTGATGCCACATGATGCAAAACTAAAAAAAAAAAAAAAAAAAAAAAGACAAACATTATATATATACTTTTAAAAGCCTTCCCTCTCAGTAATGCATTGAGATTGTCTTAAAACAGCCTGTTCGGACATTTAGTTGACCAAGTTCACATGATTGCAAGAGAAATGTTGAAACCGAAGGAAGTGAAACGTGGAATGTTGTATTACTTAAACATGTTGATCAATGTCTCTTCAAAAAGAGCAAAGTTAGACAAGCGGTGACTAAACTGCAGCTTATTGTTCTGACCACAAAGTTATATACACAAGACATTTGGCACTCAGTCAAAGAAACTAATGAATTACAGCAATTCCCATAAACCAACCAACACCAAGTGAGACCTCACATTAGTACTGTAGTGCCCGAAACACGTGAGGAGACATTTAGGGTGCATTTATTAGGCCACTGTCTACTTAGAAGCAAGACTGCATGGGCAGAAACAAAAATAAAAAAGATGACATGGCATTATTAGTGTAACAATAAAATTGCATTCTCATGTTTTGGTTTTTGGTGCATCATCTTAACAGTCCTCCCGAATCTCCCTCTGCTGGTGATCTTGCATCACTGCAGGTACAGAATCTAACATAAGGCTGAAGATCATTAAAACCATTGCATTATGTATTAATATAAATACATATACTGTTAAGGAAGGGCAGGCTTAAAATCAGTCACAGTTCATTTAAGAATCTCATTTCAATCATTAGATTTCTTTAAAGAGGTTTGCAAGGACACTACAAGGCTAAAACAATTACATATAATACAGTCATTGTTCAGATTCGGTGTTTAAAACAAGCATAATGAGCTTTGTGTTTCAGGTAAAGTGATCAGCTGTCTAAATAAGACAGGAGGAGAAATAAAATAGCTCAGTATATCTGTTTCCTTCATAAGGCGCTTGGTGAGCATAAAAAAAAAGAAAAGTGACACACTCGGCTACCACTTTTGTTAATGTTAAGGAATGTATCCTATATATTCTCCACATATTCAATGTGAATCATAGCAACCTTTCAGGGCTAAAAACTAATCAGTCTTGCAAATCTATCTACTGCTATGTTTAATTTTGAGCTTGAGATCACATCATATAATTTGGAATCTCTTGTCCCCTGAAATAAATCTTATTTTAAAAAGTATTTCATGAATGAATAAATGCTAATCTTCTTCATTTATTCTTCAGCCACAAACAGCTGTTAACCAGCAGAAAAAGACACTTAAATATTGAGATGTTTGACCAGACCTCCAGCTTGCTTTAACTTTCATGTCTCCACCCAGATCTCATTGGTTTTAAAAGACAGGTTTTGGTGTCCGCTGATAGGAGGTTCGGTGGTAACATGAGGGCTTGTTGTAGGTTAAACGGGCATGTGCATCTCCGAGTACTCGTCGACGCACTCGCGTTCATCAAACTTCGGCTCTGCGTCATCTGCATCCAGCTAAAAAAAAAAGGAGAGAAATATGTCACAATCAGTATCATATGGAAAAACAACACTTCTACACAGACGGGGCTTCATCATGCTGAAGGGAATTTTACTGGCAATGTTTGGATCCAACCAGCCCCATAGATGGAGGCATCACTGTTGGGAAAGCAAAACTGTCCCAATCCAAAGAGCAAGAGGCAAGGTTATTATAGTAAACTTAAAGTAATAAAAAAACGAAAACTGAAATTGAAAAACCATTTTCGTTAACTGAAATAAAATTAAAAATGACAGTTTTTTTTAAAAATGATAACTGAAACTGTATTGTGTGTCTTTACAAAAATAACTTAAACTAACTAAAATATTGCAAAAACATCCTTAGTTTTAGTCTTTGTAAATTTCTTTAATACATAATATGAAATCTATTTTGATTTAATCCATTTACTTTGCTGTACTGTTTTTATTCTGAATGACTTTGATGAATTTGAATGTCACACCAGACAAATTTGTATAGATTACAAAAGAAACCCAGAAAACTAAAACTAACACTGAAACTTATAAAAACTAAACTAAACACGCACAAAAAACTGTGAGGAGAAGTAATGTATATTGTCTAAAAGTAAACACTGTATTCTAATGGTCTCACAAAATAAAAATAATAAATGTAAAAAAAAAAAAAAAAAACTAAACTAAAACTGAACATTTTCCAAAAAATAAAAACTAATAAAAACTAGCAAACTTGCTCAAAAAACCTAACCAACAAAAAGTAAAAATTAAATAAAAACTGAAACTAATAAAAAATCCAAAACTATTATAATCTTGGCAAGAGGGGTTAAGGAATGATTCAGTGGCAGTAAAAATTATTCCACCTATGTGGAATAATCATTATTGAATGATAATTCCAGCCACTTTCAAAACCACCAGATCCAAATTTATAGTTAAAAAAAGAGAGAGAGAAAAATAATAGGTAAGTGAATATAACTGGGAATAATGCAGCTAAATCCTTTAGTGGAATTCCACAGAGTTGGAGGATAAGTGTCAAGGAGCACTATAGTCGTTCTGGTGGATCAGCCCAAAAAGATTCCTGAGATGTAACAGAGGAGTTAAATGTAAAAAAAAAAAACAAAAAAAACCCCAAACATCCACCACCAGTAAGGGACATGGCGTTTGTGCTGGTGTAGCACATGTATGAGCAGCACATGGCGCCCTCCTGTGGTTCACTTACACATGCCATCTCCCTGGCAGTGAAGATGCGTCGCAGCAGGAACATCTTGACAGGGACCGTGAGGATGAGGACGAAAGGGAAAGCCAGAGACGCCTGGGTTGACATAACGGTCCACAGGACGGCCAAACACACAATCTGGATGGCAGTGAAGAGATGCATGCGTAGTGTACGAACCTGGAGGATGCGGAGGAAATTCATCAAATATTCTAGCCCAAGCTTGTAGGTGTGGTTGTGATTAGAAATGTTGAGAAACTGTGATGGGAGACAAGTTAACGCTGACGTGTGTGCCTGACGGATACAATATTACTCACCTTGCGCACATAAGTGTGGTCAGGGTGGTACTTTGGTGGCATGAGGAGCAGCATCATCCGCTCTGTTAGCTGGATGCCATTAAGTGACATCACACCCATATAGAGGAAGATGCCAAAGAGCACAGCCAGGGGGATCTGACGCAGAAGGTCACCTATCACGATGGACAGGCCTGGAGAAGATGAGGAGCACCGGGTCAATATACCATGAAAAAAATGTAATTTGATTGAAATGAAAAGGTGGAAATCCAAAGAAAAGGGCTGATTGTCAGCGTCTGACACTCACCAACCATGACAGCAACCAGGAGCCCAGTTACCCTCTGTTCCTTTACCTCCTGGATGCGAGGTTTGTCTCCGGGGGCGACGGCCTTACTCATGACAGTGAGGGCATTGACGTGGGTCACTGAGCGAACAGTGGCAGCCGCCATCCACGGCAGGCCAAACAGCGCTGAGCTGCCGCCCAGAACCACGATCAGGAGGAGGTCCAGGTGGAAACCTGAACCCTTCACCAGCATCCGCTCCTTCTTACTGACGATGAGGCTGCAGGACATCAAACACAGATGGAAACAGAAGTGTTAGTTATTACACTCATGCAGCCAGTTCTTCTAGGGTTCATTTTACTTAGAAAACAATAGAAGATGCATAAAGCCATCACAATTTTTTGCTGCCTCTTCAATTTCATCATAGATTCTTTCCAAAAACTTTGAGGAGAGCTTCCAGACTCAGCCAAGAAAAAGAGCAAATGCTTGCTTTTTACAGATACGGTCCTGCTTGCTTCATGGGATGGAGTCATCCAATAGCAACTGTGGCAGTTTGCAGCAGTGTGAAGCAGCTAATGTGAGATCAGCAGCTCCAAGTTTGCGGCTGGGGTAGGGTGATAGCTGTGTGGTTTGTTTTGGTAAAGAGAAAAAGTAAAGCTGTCAATTTACCAGTGGATCCACTCTCACACATTTTGGACATGTCCAACCTAAAGGAGGCCTCGGGACAGAAACAGAGATATTTCTTAGCTGGCTTTTGAATACCTTGGTTTTCAAATAGAATAGGAGTAGCTGGCTGGAGAGAAAGTGTTCTGGAGAGTTGTCCAGTCAAAGAGTCCCAGATAAGCAGCAAAAAATGGGTGAATGGGTGATGTATCATATTTGGTGTGTATTTGAGTTATTCTTCTACACTTGCATTTTCTACACTTGTCTGTAGACTGGGAGACATGTTTTCTTTTCCTTACAGGGTTTTCTGAGAAGTTCATTCTGAATCTAACGGATGGCCTAAGCTTTTTAAGGACTGTTCTTTTATTAAGAGAAAGTACTGATCTCTTTTTCTGCAAGACGAGTTTGTTAAAGTTAGAAGAAAATGTTTTCTCCATCCTATGGCCAGTCAAACTGCAATACATGGAAGAAAAGTTTACAGTAATCGATCTAATATAGGGATGTCCAATATTATCGGCCAAAATTGTCATTAAAATGTGATATCGGAAAATATTGGTGTCTGTGTTTTGGACCGATATTTTATCCAAACGAAATCTCACGAAATTATACAAACAAAATCGCGTGAGAAAAATTTCATAACAGGACAAACAGATCTCACGAGATCTTATTCCATTAGCAGCGGTCCAGCATGTATAAAAATCCCTGTTATTGTGGAAGAAACTTCATATCCCAGCATTCATTTTAGAGTCATGTGACAACGATGCAGCTGCTGCTGCTACAAACAGACTTGCATTGAAGCTGCCCATAACATGTTTGGTTTTAAGTTGTTGGTTAAGTTATTAAGTTGTCAGAAACACTATAATTAGCTACATGTTGGCTAATACCTGCTAGTATCTGATATATGGCAGCTAGATGTCCAAAATGAACTCATCTGGCTGAGTTAAGGCTATTTTAGGATCTTTGTTCTCAGAGCAGAGAATAGTTGTATTTCTCAAAATATGAGAGACACAACCTCACAGTTCTCTGCATATATTGTTATCGGTTGATATCGGAATTTAAGAGTTGGACATTATCGGACATCAGATATCGGTAAAAAAGACAATATCGAACATCCCTATCTACTATAAGCAAATATCATGAAGAATAAACAGACAAAGTCATTTTATAGCATAACATAAAAAGAATAAGAAGGAATAACAATCAAATTCCCTTAATATTATTGCATCAAAAGTGCAACAGTGGAGCCACTATGAGGTACACATGGTGAGTTTGACTGTTTCAGCATTCTAAGACTTTAACCTCAAATCAGTTTGAGGTTGGACGGTTGAAATTCTGTCAATGATTCAATAACTTATATTAAAACTAATCCAAATGTTCTTTATGTTGAAGACTTTACTCACGTGGTGATCTGAGTCTCCATGAAGATGAGGATGAAAACCAGCAGAGCTGGCAAACAACAGGCAAACATCATCCAGATGGGGAATTCACCATCCGAACCCAGAGGGTTGATGATCCAACCTCGTTTGTCTGGACTCGTCACAGAGAATCCTCTGGGAACGCTCAGTTTCTGGACCGAAGACAAAGACGATACTCAGCACGACTGGGTTTTGGACCGCTCAAGGGGCATAACATCCACCCGGACTCACCTGTGTGTACGTGTCTTCAATGAAGTAATCCACCAAAACCATAATAAGGATTGCAATAGGTACTCCAAAGTCTCCAATAATCCTGCGTAACTGGACAACATAAGAAAGAAGCGTTGAAACAATTAGCAAAATTAGCACCTTGGCTTATTTACCAGCTCACCATAGGGGTCATTTAGTAACTTGAACACAGAGACTGAAAAGCTACAGGATTCCTACTAAAATCTATACATAAGCTGGCATTGAGCTTTTTTAATAATAAGCTCATTTGTAATTAATGATCATTTATTTGTCAAGGACCAGTCATGAAAACACTGATTTCATAAGAATAGAGCAGCAATGGAGCATAAATATGAAGGGACAGTTGATTTGAGGTTACTGCCGTTTTCCAGACTGATTTTAGATCCTCACCCTTCCAGGGAAGAATGCGCTGTTCTTGAACTTGCGCAGGTAGAAAGCAATGAAAAATGTTCCGGCCATGAGAACCAAAGAGAGCAGCGCAGTGTTGGGCTCCCCGCTGACCCTCACTGTCACTGGCTGCGTGCTGTTGCTCAGCACCACAGTGTTGTTTTCCATGGAGATGATGCCTTCTGTGCTGTTGTCGAGGGAGCAGCGCTTCAGAGGGTGCTCCTTGAAAATCTGCACACAGAATATTACGCTATGAAAAGTACAATCGAATACACATAGTTGTGAAAACAAGCTTCACCTTTATCTCAAATGGAAAATGGAATTAGCCCATAGCTCAAGGGCTTTCAAGTCTGTGCCATAAAGCTCTAAAAATAACAAAATCTTTCAAAATCATAAGCCTGGATAGTAATTAAACTCTCAATCCATCTAACTGTCAAAGCAAATCAGTCACAGAAGATTTCAGGTGCGCTACTTGGGGAAAACATTTCGACCCCGAGTTCTGAATACTGTCCAAAGATTAGTCTGTTCAGGTTAACGTCAGCAACGCAAAGCTGCAGCGTGCCAACAAAAACTTTTTGCAATCAGGACTCGTTATTTCAAGTCTCAAGCGTACCCTGCCGAGCTTGATGAAGGTCTCGCAGATGAAGATGAGGGAGATGAGGAAGGAGAAGATTTCTTGGGTGAAGCGGGAGACGAAGCGCACCAGGAAGCTGCCTTCAAAGGCAACCATGACCACAACAATTATGATGAGCCAAAACCCGATCCAGACCCGGCCCGTTAGGTACTCTATGCTGTTTGCTTTGCAGAACTGTGAAGACACAGAAATGTGAGTCAAACCAACCAGTCGAATTTGTTTAGAGCCAAATACTCAGTGAATTCGCCGAATATGAACGTACACTGAAGAAGGCTTCTTCAAAAACAAGTAAAGGTCCAGAGAAGCCCACAACCAGCAGGGGCTGAGCTCCAAGCAAACAGAAAAGGACACCCTGCACCGCTGTTGACACGATCAGCTCAGAGACACCGATCAGACCGTCTGTCTTCTCGCCTAGTGAAAGACATGCAGCTCATGAACACCACAATCCAACACATCTAAGGTTTAACTTTACAAAAACTTAAATAGGATTTGATTTTAAAAGACTCACCAAGCAACCCTCCAAATGTTATGGCTGGAGAGAGGGCTGCAAAGTAGATGAAGATCACCGCAGCCATGCACTGACTGTTCAGGGCATCCTTGAAGTCGCTGATATATTTCGGGTAACGGCGCCGCACGTCTCGTATCAGCCCACCAAACGGGCGCCCGGTGCGCTGTAAGGGGTCATCGGACTTTTTTGAAGGTGTGAGGAGGGACTCTGTGTTACAGAACAGGCTGTCAGTAACAAGAAGTCTGAGAAGAAACTGGATTTCCATAATGAGAAGCTCACCTTTTTCCTCGAGGCTTTTAGGCTTCTTGGCGAGCAGTTTGACCTCTTGTTCCTCCCTCTTTCGCATCATCTCCCTCTGGAAGCGGGCGACAGAGCGCAGCAGCTCATCATCTCCCATCTCTGAAGGTGGCAGCACGATGCTGCAGTCCAAGAAGCTGTTGATGGCGTTCAGCAGGTCCTGCCTGTCGTCTGCCAAGTAAGCTGCCTCGTGAAATTGCTGGATGGCAAAAGAGATACAAATTTAACCAATAAAGTAACTTCTAGAGAGAACAGGTTTTTTTTTTTTCCTAATTGAAAGTTGTCTATCACTTTTTGCAGGTCTGCTTGTTTGTTTATTTGACCTTCCTTTATACTGAGGCGACAGAGTGGCTGATAAAATGCTACCTGCTTATTTTAGAAGACAAGGAAGCAGCTTTTCATTGATATCTGAAGACAGCTTTTGGAGAAAAACAGGAACTTCTCTTCATATTTCAAAGCATCCTCTATGATTAAGATTTAAAGTAGAGTCACACTGGCTTATAGAGCAGAAAAGTGGAGATTTGCATCTTTAAGTTTCATAGTTATATATTTTGTTAGTCCTAGAATATATCTCAACCTACCTTTTACACACTGTGAGGAACATTTCTGTGCAACTACCTCACATCTACTAACTGATGCTGGCTTACCTTGTCAGACATGAGGGTAGAGATGGAGCGTCCAATCTGATGGTAGTCCATGCTGGTGGTTGGAGGTCCAAGCAGAACAAAGAGGAACCTGACTGGCACAGGCACTTCCAGGACAGACTCCAGCTCCACGGCCTCCTGCAGCCTCACAAACGCCATGGTGGGCTGCTCCAGGAAGTCCACACTACCTGGAGGACAGCAAGACAAACACGGTGTCAGGTGTGACTTAAGTAGTGGCCACTTCTGTTTCAGTAAAACATCAGGAACTCACCCACAAGCACCACCGTGGCCTCTGCATTCTCAGGAATCTTCTCCAGCAGCTTCAGCTCATGTTTGGACTTGGACCGATGCATGCCAGAGCCCAGAGTCGGCTCCTTCTGCTTAAATAAGAAACGCACAATCAGGAGGACAAAGAAAAGAAAGCCACTTCGATTCTTATGAAACACTTCAGACTTAAAGTTACCTGTAGATCATTCTTCTCCATGTCTATGCGTGTGTCAGTGTCCCCTGTGGAGTTGGCGGTGCCCATGAGGGGGTCGGTCACCGAGGGTTCCTGCTGATGGATGTGGTTGGTGCTGTGGTGGTGAGCAATCAGACTGCCAAGGCTGGCTGCGGAGATGTTTCTGGGGAAATGGCTATTGTGCTCCTTCTCATCGCTCGGGTGACTTGGGGAGGCAGGGAGAGGAAGAGAGAGGGTGAGCAGGAGCAGGAGAGGCAGCGACAAAGCATAAAGCCATCTAATAGCAGGATGGTGGCGACAGTGAAAAAAGACAATTTGAAAGACTTCAAAGAACTTGTTATCTCTTTGGTTTGAGGTCAGAGTGTGTGCAGTTATCTTCTTGTTTACACGTTAACAGCAGTGGATAGTGTTATTTATATTACAGACAGGACTTCTTACACATTTATACATAAATGCGCAGCTGATGACATGATGGAGGAATGTCAGCCAATCTCACTGATATACTGTATAATCAAACAGCTGTTGTGGTTGTGTTTTCCATTTTCACATGGAAAGATAATATCAAACCTATTCAGATCTAAGGCATCCTCCATTTGGTTGTCAGTATTTTAAACATGGATGTATAAAGCAAAATGGGTTTGACAATGAAGTTTTCCAGTTGACTAGTCCCAAATGATACTGATCTGGATTAGATAAGAGGCTGTTTTTATACAAGTTTACCTATGATGCCATCAGTGGTCATCAGTAGAGTAACAGGTATTTGACTTGTAAAAGATAATTTGCATAATTAAATACGTGTCTCATCACAAATCACCAGAAACGTACATCTAACAGTAAAAGTAAAGAGGATTTGTTTATCAATATAAATGTAGTTTGATTTAAGTCAAAACGAATGAAAAGTTCAACCTGACTCCACCAATTAAGCGTAACAGCTGCACTTTCCCACCTTATCAAAAACATTAACATCACTTGCAAAACAGGCTGGAAAAAGACATGAGAATATTTGAGCTGATATCTTCTAAATTTGCTGTCAAATATTCCAGTTCACTGGATGAGACTAAGTGTGAACGACAGAGAGACCCCTCCTATGAAAACACAGTATACACAGTCTGCTTTTGTTCAGCACCATTGCCTCACTACCAGCTACACATTCTTGGAGTCTGCTTGTTGCTATCAGCCAAATGCTGTCACCTGTGTTTTAGCAGCAGAGCTCTCAGAACGTTGGCCCGGTCTTCAGCTTTAATCTGATCTGAAATGATCATCTTCTCCACCACTTGGTGAGCAATGCCAGGCAGCGTTTTCTGGTCCAGGTCCAGCAGCACCGCACCTACAAACAAATAGATCTCAGCCATCTTCAAGAAATACAGCACCAATGTGCTTGCATTTTCCTTTCTTTTACCATGGGAGATTGTCTTTCTGAGCTCCAGCAAGCTGCGGAAGGAGAGTGAAGCAACATGAGGTTTCCCCCAGCGGTCCGTCTCCTCCTCAACATCTTCCTCAAACTTGATCCAACGGGCCGTCTCCTTCCACTGCATCTCCTGGTTCTTATCCATGGTCAGCTCATTCAGCTCCACGAACACCTGAAGGCCACATCACACAGAAGCACATGGGTGCAGGTAAGTGACTGTGCAGAACATCCATATGCTGCTGTCGGTACATCCATGGTGGGCATGTGCCAAACAAGGAACATCTGGGTCAGTTGGTCCAATCAAGCATGATTTAGTGGTGCTTTTTTTTTTTTTTTTTTTTTGCTCAGAAACCAAGTTGCACGTAAGAAAACAGACACCATGCAATTACATAAAGTGAGCCTTTTAAAATCACTAGAAAAAGCAAAAACGTAATTCTTTAGTTTGTTTTTTAAAGTTTGACAGCAACAAACTGCCCGTCCCTACTTAGCATTCTTAAAATAGTATATGAACATTTTAATGGTTTATTACACCATATACAGGGTTCCTACACGTTTTAACAAGTTAAATTTAAGACTTTTTTAAGACCTTTTTAAGACCACTTGGAACAGAATTTAATGCCCATTTCACGGACACACTGGCAGAAACACAGATTCCTCTACATTTACAAAGATATTTTCAAAAAAGATAGGTTGAACAACAACTTTTGGCCATCATTACCTATATTTATCATTGGTACCCAGTTCGCAATTTTCTTCCAAACAATAAAGAAGATGTTCAGGCAAACCTCAGGCAGATAGGTGACGGCTATGCAAAGACCCGCCCAGATCTCTTCCTGATTGGTTAATATAAATCTGTTGGAGCATAAGATAATTTAAGACCTACCATATAAAATTTAAGACCACAACTGTCAAATTTAAGGACTTTTTAAGGTATTATATGCACATTTGTAAATTCAAGACTTTTTAAGACCCTGTGGGAACCCTGCATATAGTGAAGTTGTATTTGTCAACAACTGCATAACTTGAGTTGTGGAACAAGCCTCCTATCTGAATCCATGAACTGAAGCAAGCCAATACAGTAAAAACACAGATATAATATGAAATGCCTTTTTAAGGGTCTATTAAACTCTATTAAGTGACTAAAAGGTCTGCTGTGCCTCAGCATCCATCATTTGTTAAAGGAAGTTAATTGAACACCATGCTGGTCAGTCACAGTCCTGTGTGCATCACAGCCAAAACATAAGTCTTTAATCTGTTGTCCTGTGCCGTTATGCATCTTCTGCATGCCTGTGAAATCACGCTCGCGCTAATCAAACCTCACTCTGGCCGGTCACCCAGCCTCACCTTCTGGTACTGAGCCATTAGACCGCAGTCCATATTCAGCAGGAGACCGTCTGGCCGCGACGGTGAGCGGTACAGAACCACCGGTAACGGCTGGAGGAGCGAAACGGTGCAGTAGAGAGCTCAAACAGCGACTCAACCAACAGCACCAAAAAGGGTGAGACCCTCACACATACTCAGGTAATTCTTTGTCATCACACACTCCTGACAGGGGCTTGATGCTGACTGCATACAAGTGTGTGCGTGTGTGTGTGTTAATAAAACATAGCCCCTTCTTTCTCAGGAGCTTCCAGTGTCTGATTACCTCAGCTCCTCTCACCCCTCTGTTTTCCTTTCTGCATGTGAAAGGAAAGAACTCATTCATCCATTTTTAATTGTCTCCTTCCCTCCCTGTCCCATTAACAAAAGAGAAAGGGCTCGACTAAACTCGAGAGGGAGAGATGGGAAAACATTTCCAAGGATCTGTCATCATTCAGAGCCACATTTGAGGTAAACAAGCAAAACTCCAAAGACAAGATCTAAAGTAGAAAATATAGATTACAACTGCGTGTCATTTTAAAGAGAATTTTATGAACACTTTAAAACTATATTAATGTAAATAGGAGTTGATTTTTTTAAGGATAGTGATGGATGATAGTTGAGTTTTGCTGCAGGGTCTCACCTCATGTGGGGTGCGGTCCTGCTTTCGACTGCGAGTTGTCGGCTCTTTGTGGTCTTTGCCAGTGTGCACCACTTGTCCCTTGGTGCTCTTCCTGACGAGGTGTCTGCGGACGCCAGGAACATCCTCAAAACGGTGACCTGGAGGAAAAAAATGAGGCAAGAGATTAGAAGGAACTTTAATCCTTCGAATAGTAACTGACAAAAATCAAAACGCATACACGACTCTGAGAACATGATCCTGAAGTCGGAGAAATCCCAGTCAAACCTTAAGAAGTTACAGGTTGTGCAATTCCAGACTTATTTTGTGCTCCTGCAGCCCAGAGCCTACACACACTGACCTTACAACCCAGGTTCAAATCTCTGCCCACCTAGTCCGAGGCCTCTTTGCTTTTTTTGTTTCTATGGTCCCACAGCAGGGAGTAGTGTTACTCATGCTGGCAGAACACCAGGCATTGAAAAGGATGTGGAGAAAGACACTGGATAGCACCGACACAACACTGAGTACTTCTGTCAAGAGTTCAAAGATCAGTGAAACTGCTTGCAAAAAAGACAAAGAAAAAAAAACTACTGATGCAATAAACTTGAACCAATCAATGAAAGAAACAACTTCTGTCTGATGTTCAAAACTGAGAACACTTGAAGTGATCTGAAAAAATAAATAAAAAACTAACAAAAACATGAAAAACTTGGCTTACCGTGATCAGAGCTTGCAAATATGTAACAAACGGTAAGGCTTTTGAAGTTCTTCATCAAGGTTTTAGGTCCTTTCAGGGACAAAAAGACATTTTATCTGCCGCCTTGTTTGGTCTGTCACTTCCACAGGTTATACTAAGATGGAAAACTGGTGTCCATGGTGTCTGCCTGCAGGGTGAGGCAGACCTCCAAGTAAAAACAAAGGCCTGAAAGGATCTTGAAGGAACAGGAGGGCTTGAGGTGAAGGCGGGGGGTTTGGGTTTGAGCTGGCACTGCCAGTTGTCTACGTGACACCCCTCCTTCCCTTGCAGCTCAAACTGGAGTATGCAACTTGTACTTAAGTTTTGAGAAACTGGGAAAAGCTGCAGTTTCTTGCCCGGCATCTGACCCCAGATCATAATGCATCAGTGAGCAGAGGTGTTAACTGGCTCAGGTTGTGCAAAAGCTGAGGGACAGTGATCTAATAATTCCTACTGTTGAGCAGCAGCCAGAGACGAGGACACTTTCCCAGGATGATTTACAGTGGCGGGAGGAAGATAAAAGAAGACAAGGAGAATAACCGGTGATGAACCTGTTCGCAGACTCAACTCTGTCAGTAAGCCTCATAATCACAAAAATATCAATCCCACACCTCCATCCTCAGCATCTTTTATCAGGTCTTGAAGTCAACTTAACTCTACCTCTTGTTTCACTCCTGCAGTGATTAAAAGGTTGAGGACTGGAGTCCAGGTTTCATAATTAGCCACAAAGTTGACTTGGTCCTAAGTCCAGGGGCCTCAGCTTACAGCGGGAATGCCTAATTTAATAATGCAGGCCTGTCTGCCACACTTTCTAACAAGTTGCTGCTCTCCGCTGAGGGGTTGACTTTTTGACGTAAATCACCTCGGCCCCTGAACACGGGCCCACGCTGGGCAAGAGGCTGATAACGTCCCAGGACAGTGGGACGCAAGCTTAAAAAAGCAGGGACTTGAGAAGGACCCGCCAAACCTTAATGTTTCTAGAGGAACCTGAGCATCTGCAAAGCCAATGAAGTGCCGATGAAGTGATGAAGGTGGATTGAACTGAAGTTGTTGGATCTTATTTTGTTGTTGATGTTGATGAGAACTAAACTTTCCAGACTAATGAAAAACTGATGTGAATATGTGGCGGTGATCATCAGCAGTTTGTCACAGCAATCAGATGCGATCTATTGTTACTGTCAATATACTATTAAAACAGCATTATGGGGGCGTTAAGCTCAAAAGCAGCTGCCCCATGTTCAGAGGCTACAGGTCCTCAGCGCAGCCTTCCCAGGTTTGATTCCTGACCTGGGACCCTTTGCTGTATATCACTCTCTGACCCTCTTCCCTGCCAATCCACTGTGATATAAAGGCCACTAAAGCCCAAAAAACCTTAGAAGAAAAAAAAAAGAAAAACAGCATTGTAAATGCATTATTTAGGTACAGTGAAATACAAAAGTCTTGAGTCACCCATTAGATCTCTAAATTTAACTTCTGAGCTGTCAGACTTTCTTTAAATCTTGTAATGTGGTCTTTATCAATAGTTTCCAGGCTTTCTGAAAGTATTTATAACTCTATTTGAACATTGGCTGCTTTTTCAACCACTGTTAGTCCAGTCCTCGTACAGTACCTGTACAGTTTCAAGGGAATGGGTGAGCCTAACACTGACCTATCAATCAATCATTCACTCAACCACAAAAAACCACCAAACTCAAGAGGTGAACTGGTGTTGTGTCTGCACATAACTGAGAACCCAAATTTAAGTTATATCTTGGATAACTATGTCGTTACTAACAGCCTACTGTATTACATAGAAGCATCATTTGTTCCCAATTTTTTTTAGCTGCAACTACGAGCAGATTCCATGATACCATTGCTTAACGGACAAAAAAAACAACTTATTTTTGTTCCAACAAGGTAATCACCAAAGAGTAACTTGGCATCAGAAATGGTCTCCATGGAAGAGTGGCTTTCAAGAAGCTATTCTAAAAGAGGAGATGCAAAATGAAACAAGAACTAGACTGAAAACCAATAGCAGCAGGTCTTAATGAGCAATAAATCCTACCCAGAGCTCAGGCCTTAACTTCATTGAAACAGTATGGGATTATCTTACAAACAAATGGAAAAAAAATGGCAGCTAATATCAAAAGAAGGCCTTTGAAATGGCCTTGTCTAAGAGGGTTCAGGCTGTGTTAAGAATAAATTATGTTGTACCACACCTCATTAGAATCGTGTAGACTATCTTTGCCTATATTCTGTATTTCACTTTATTACATGTTTTTAAAAAAGTGCTTCACCCATCTCCCATTTGATGAGGAATGCATAAAGATCTAGGGCTGCCTCAAGACTCAAGCACAGCACTGATGCTGTAAGAAAATTTACTTAGCAAAGCTGAAGTATCAGAGATGGTGCTCCTGAAGGCTGTCGCAACAACATAAACAGGTGTGGTAAAGGAATATTATTATATGCTATCAAAACAAGGTGAAGACTTGGCATCGTTTTAAATATGATAACTAAACTGTAGCTACAACTTTAAGTTTGCGTTATTACCATAAACTTTGCCCACAGTTGTCACATTCGCACACAATGCATGGCCAGGAGAAATCAGATCTGCTCTGTGCCACGAAAATGTGTGTTAACTGTAAAATAGTCAGGGTTTTTCATCGCAGTTTTATTTTATATGTCAGTTTAAGTACTTACTCTTGATGCCATCCAGGTCAGCAGAAGCAAGCGTCTGGGCTTCGCTCTCATCCGTGGGGATGCGCTGGTACTTCGCCTGCTCAGCACCAGTCATGTTGCCTGTGCGCCGGCGCTCTTGCAGGTCGTAGCTGCGGCCAGCGGACGAGACCCGGGTAAGTGGTTGGTGTTCAGGTGGAGCCGATGGGGGAGTAGATGGGAGAGCAGGGCTGGAAACGTCGGGTGAAGCTGGTTTACTGAAGAAAAGCAGAAAAATAAGATGAAAATACGGGTTTAAAAATGAGTAAATAACTGAGACATGGCTGTTCTTCTTCACTTGCTCTGCTTATTAAAGTCTGCTGCTGCCAGCCTTCTAGTAATACATCCATGCAAAGTAAAAGTTTGACATGAAAACCTCAGCCGTGATAAATCCTCCTCAAAAGACATAACCGACTTACCGTCTCAAAGTCAGCTCTCCACAGTATTTCAGCACTGTTTACTAACTTTAACTCAATTTTATAGAAGGATGCTTCATTAACTTCTGTGATTAGCTTGCTCTCTGATCAACTATAAAGAAGCTAAAGTTGTTACACAGATTCATCCCAGCCGGATTAAAACCCCATCAAGTAGAAAAGTAAATGCCATAAGGAGGAGCCTGAGGCTGCTGAGGTGCGCAGTGTCGTCTATAGCGACAAGTGATATATGGCTCTGTGGGAAGAGGATTACTCTGGTTCATCAGATCAAGCCCAGCAGGCCCACTGGATGCCTGAGACATGGTAACGTACAGTGTGCGCCTCATAGTTCAAACGGGCATGAACCTGGACGCTTTCGCCCAATCAAAACAGCTGTGAGAGCATTTCGGCAACATGACAAATACTTGCATTATGCAATCGTCTCAGCAGGAAAGGCTCATTATAAACCAAACAATGCCCAGCATCCTTTTCTTCAGGTCAGAGGATTTGACAGCACTCACTCAGTAACAGACCCATCTTCAGTATCTGTCCCCTCAGCAGACAGAGGAACAATGCTCAGCTCTCGGGACGAGTGTGGACTCTCTGTGCTCTGTTTGGCCATTTGGTCTTCATCAGACAGGAAGAACTGTGGGTGGAAAACAAACATAAAAAAGCCCCGTTTACAAGCAGGAAATCAATGTTTAGACCTGGAAAATTCAGACAAAGGAACAACAAAGCCTGAAAAGCTCAGAAAAGAAAAATTTGAGCCAATCAGATATCAAATATTGAATGTGAATAACACACCTTCAAATTCTGGGATGCTTAAAATCAGTTTGAGGCGTTTTGTTAATATGTGGTACAAGAATTTACTTTTAAAAAAAAATCTATTTATTTATGAATAAGACAGGTATCACAGGGTCAGGAGTGTTAGCAAGAAAAATGTTCAGCTTTTTTACTTTTAAAACAATTTCTCAAATAAATTTAAATGTTAGACTTGTAGTAAACCAGTAATGAAAGTAACAATTGGTCATTTCAGTTATGTCTAGGCTAATATTTCTCCTCAGGTGTTTGCCTACATCAGCATGACCCGAAAAAAAAGAAAAGAAAAAAATGGGGAGAAAAAGCAATGTTGTGCAAATGTCAAGTCATTAATTCGTCTCCTGGTTATTTGGGAAAAGGGCCTGCTTTCAGAGAATATGTTTTTAATATGAAGACACATTTTTCAGCATAAAATTATAAAGTTGAGATTTTCTGTGAAAGCCTGACAGCAGTTACACGTTTTTCTAAAGGTTATGTTAATACAGATAAAGCAAAGACCTTCAGCTCTTATGAAACTGAACCTTTGAGCCCAAAGTGAAGGTTTCACACATACTTATCTGAAAACTGCACAACAGCCTGGAGATATAATATAGACTGTCACAAATAAACTTATTCAAATTGGATTCTGGGCTTCAAAATTAACTTTTATATTTTTGAGTAAAGCAAAGTGTAAAAAAAAAAAAAAATACCTAAAAAGGGTTTATTAGTCAGAGAGGAGCTGAAAACAAACAAGCCTTTGTACAAATATTAAATAAAGCAGCTAAGAAGTTATTTGTATTAATTCTGCAGCAGTGAATGAACATGGACCAGAGCATGAACATCAACTCTGCTTAGATCAGATCTGCTTTTGCTTCGTTTACGATCATAACAGCAACCAAACATGAAACCAGCTAATGAATGATTAAGGCGATACTGAAATATTCATAAAGGAAAATATGGTAATCTTACAATGGTGAGTGACCATCTTGGGAATGTGAGCAGCGTGGACAACTGCCATTTGTACTGGAACACTTATTAAACATGGCTTTCTCATTTAATTTGGATGGAATGATAATTCTGACAGTCCAAATATTAAAGTCGCAAATACAGGATGGTTCCAGCTAAACTGATTTACGTGGCAAAACGTCTGCTGATAACTTGACTATGACTTATTTAGAGATGTAGATTTAATTTCTGACAAGGCCTCAGTTGCATGGAAATATTCGTCTCTCTCTGGGATCCACCAAAAACCTTGTTTAACAATAAAAGATCATTAATTTAAAAAAAAAAAAAAAAATCCAAACACACAAATCACTTCATATACAAAAAAAAATAGTATGACAACCTTTTAGATAAATGATTTTGTGCACTAATTGATGAGAAAAGGAAACATTTTTAGTAAGGCTGTCAAAAAATTAATCCTAAATTAATCCTATTGTCAAACAAGAGATTTTTTTTTATTAATTAGTACTGCTATATGCAGAAAATACATTCACTTTTGTTTTACAACTTAAAGACTAAAACCAAGCCAGAAATCTGGGAGTAGTCCAGGACTTCACGTTAATACAGTTGTGAAGTCAGCCTGTGAGGACCGTACCAGCAGCATTCTGGACTAAACTGCCACCATCTGAAGGACTTAAGGGGGACATGTCAGCACAGGGTTTCAGTAGTCTAGTCTACTAAAGATAAATGCAGAATTCCTGGTGAGACACCTTTCTTCCTAAATGTGTTCTAGAAGTGATAAAAGTAATGTGATAAATCAGGATTATTTTTTTGACAGCCCTAATTTTTAGGTTTCCAAGTCTTAAGATCAAATAATGAACATAATAACAGATTAATAAAGAATCAGTAAAACAGCTACACATTCTGTCTTGTAAAAATGTTGAAAATTGAAAGAAAGACTAATGACTTGGCATTTTTCTGACCAAACACAAAAAATAGAGCGGTAGAGCTACCATGAAAAAGAATAAATGTTAATTATGTTTTGCATGCATCCCCTTCTCCATGCCAACATGTCCTTGCCACAGGAAACTATTCCTATCTACAGGGTCAAACAATCATGTTCTCACTGGCTGCCGTCTCCAGGATGCCACGTCAGCAAATCTCACTGAAGGACTACTCCAGTGTATCGGATCCTTTTGAAGGACTTTGTCCTTCATTTTGTGGACCCTCAAAACACCCACAATCCACTGTCCATGTCTGGTATGTGGCAGACTGAAGATGGATCGATGTCAGTGCAATATACTTTTAAAATAAACCACTGTGTTTGCTGTCACCATGAACATGATGTTATTTTTTACCTCATTTGTTCCACCAAAAGACAGCACAGAATAAAAAGCCAATATAAACAGCAGTTAACAAGAAGCAAGCTCACGGCTAACAAACAGCAATGGCAGTTTTCTCAGTGTTGTTCGTATCAGGTGTAATTCACAGCCACCATGAAAAAGTGTGTTATAAATTATTACATCATTACAAAATCTGAATAAGAAAAAACTATACATATTTTTCAGCACTATCATCAGTATCAAACAGGTACAATGTTTATAATTACCTCAACATCTTTGACTTTCTCTGACTCAGATGGAGCTGAAGTTGCCCCCTCATCCTCTTCTTCCTCTTCATCCTCCCCCTCCTCGATGGGACCGCTGCAGGGAACATGGCTGCTTTTGTGATCTTTGTCCTTCCTGCGTTTCTTATTGCTCTTCTTTCTGTGGCCCTCAGAGGGCAGTTTGGACAGAGGCCGGTGGATGTGGTGGGAGGAGTGACGGTGGTCTGCACAAACATAACACACGGATGATTCTAAAAGCTTTTACCACGTTATGTCTACACGGCAGGAGTGAGGCCTCCATCCGCTTACATTCGATGTCCTCCTCATGGTAGGTGTGGTGCTGCTCGTCAGGTACGGAGGCAGCAGGGTGGAGGATGTGCGTAAAGCGCTGGACACCCAAAGCTTTATTCAGGTCCCCATCATCTTCCTCTTCTGGGCGTGGAACCCCATGTGGAGAGGAGGATGCAGGAGCTTCAGGCTGAAAAAAAAAGGGGGGGGGGGGGGGGGGGGGACATGAACAAATCAA
Source organism: Atherinomorus stipes (assembly GCA_023101725.1). Taxonomy (NCBI): domain Eukaryota; kingdom Metazoa; phylum Chordata; class Actinopteri; order Atheriniformes; family Atherinidae; genus Atherinomorus; species Atherinomorus stipes. Next base: position 228,711 of record JALJCO010010883.1, read on the forward strand.
TCACACTAAATATATTAGTGTAATCTGACAGTATGTGAGCTTGCCTTTCACCTAAACCAACACTAGAGGGAGCTCTAATCCTGTGAACGCACCACTATCCAGACATCATATGACCAGTCCTCACATGCATGAACTCCCACATATGAGATTTAAACTGGAAACAAAAGCTGTGTACATTGATCAGTTACACTTTTCCATGCTGTGGTGTGACTTGGATCACGTGGGGGATAAGAGATCTGTTTTTTCGCAGCACCCTGCTCTGCTGGTGGGATATTGTGATAAGGATGGATCTACTCTGGTTGACAGCTTTGTGTCAAAGACACCTCGTGGCAGAGTAAATGTTGCCATGGCTACTGTGCAGGTGCACGCAGATCCTGCAGCGAACCCTTCCTGCGGCAAAACTCAGGGGTCAGAAACCATCTGATGCTCCAATGAACGGTTCTCAGGACACCAACAGGCTTTTCTCTACGCTGCAGGGAGCGCGTGATGATATAAGATTACTCTTGTGCATCTTGAGCTTCTTATTTTTGAAGAAAATGAATCTTTTTCTGTTTATACTCATCAAACTGCAAGAAAAGTACCACAATATATATGCAAATTTTTCCCCGGCTGTCTAGAAATAACTCGATTTTAACAAAAAAAGAAGAATGTCTAAAATGAGCTACACATTATTTTGTTTTGCTTTGCCAATGAAAAGTATATTTTGTTGCTAGATTGAGTTACAGAGAAATGTCACACTTTATCCAAAGAATCAAACTGCAAAGAGCAAAAACTGCCCTGCAAAAAAAAAAACCCAATTAATTCAAAGCAACTCTTTCAACCTTTGTAAATCGACACATTAGTTGACTGCAAGTAGCATCCTGTTCTTGTTTAAACCTACAGTGCAAAGCAGCTTTGTATAGTTCAACATTTTCAACATGTTTAGCTCATCACATCCATCTGTGTAAGTTTATATTTTCAAATTCTCCTGTCATATCAGAGCTCAAACCTTCATAGAAACAAACATGTACACGACAGTGTGAAAAAGGGATTCCCATGACCCATGTAAATATTCACCCTTTTACTGTACCCTGTTTTTACATGCCACACACAGGTGAGAGAAGCAGAAAGCCCTGTTAAACTCTGATATTTATATCTTTTACCCACACATTCAATATTGACTCAAAGCTCAATTCCTTGTATTGCTTTTTCCCTTCACAATTCTATAAAAAAAGAGGATTAAAACCCTATAAAAGTACAAAATTCAGTCATTAGGATTGAAGAAACCACTGATTTTTCTCATAAAACTGATAAAACACTTGCATGTTTCAAAATCCACCCTTTCTACAACCAAAATTTTAAAACAGAGCTGAAAAATTCCTTAAATCTGGTGTAATGTTGGGTTTATTTCACTTGTCAATCGTTCAGTGTGTAAATATTTTGACAGAGCGCTCGGATATTGTGGTTTCACAGTGAATCCCGAGATCTGGGAGAGATGTGTTATAGATTCTCGAGGAGGTGGGAGAATTTAACAACCAATACGCTGTGCAAAAACAAGCCCCAGGAAGCAGAGTAAAAACTAAACGGACCAGATAAAAATCAACATTTTTCTTTTTGTAGTTTAGGTTATTTTACTCGTGGCTATATGAGCTTCAAAGAACGTTTTTTGAAGCCTCAACATCTCTAGAGAACAGCAGGTGGGAGGTATCCAGCTTCTTCTGGGTATGTCATATAATCATCTGAGGCCAGTCAGCTAACCTGCCATCAGTCTACCTAATGTACCTGGGCAGAGAATAAAAGACTTGCATTACAGATTTGCAGACATTTGCACCTGGATGCTTTTAGTCACCATGCCTTAAAGGGAAATGCAAATGGATATGGGCAAACCACCACAACACCTATCTAAACACAGGCTGTGAGCAGCAAATATTGATCAAAGATGTTTAATGAAATAAGACAGGAAGTTGCTCTGAACAAAACCACAAAATTGCTTAAACATTTAGAGGCCATTATGAATTTCAAACCCTTCCCTTGTAGAAAAGTCGCAATCTCATTTATCCCGTAACTACTGTGCCAACTCAATAATAGTAATCATAAAACATTTACCGATGTAACAGCATTTGAATTTATGCTCATTTACAGGAATTAGAGATCCAGAGTTCATTGAATGCATTCACCCAGATACCACCAGACATCTGCAACAGTGAAATGTGGATGTCTGCATTAATTAAATAAAATGCATTATCAAAATAACAAAAATGCACTTGTTGAAAAAGGATGAAAACTTACTGACACACAAAGCAAAAAGTAAAAGTTACTTATGCTTAAACATTTCCAAATAGATTTTTTTAAATAAGAAAGTCAATTAATAAAAACATAACTGCAGTTGTAGTACTGAGATAAACCTTGGTTGCAATTATGACAATGCCAACACAATGATGCTGACCTCCTGTAACGTTTACAATGTACATTATCTTAGTTTAGCATTGTAGGTTGCTGACATCTGCTGAATAACAAAAAACACGGTGTACCAGAAGCTAATGATTGTTGGTTCATCTAATTATTGATCAACTGAGCCTGAAAGATGACACTACAAAAAGAAAAGGACTAACAAATATAATGAAAATTCAATTCTTGACAAAAAACAAACCAACAACAACAAAAAAAAACAAAAAAACAATGTTTTTTTCAACCAGTTTTGGAGCATTGCTCTCTGTGAGAAAAGTTAGTGGCATTTATAAAAACTTTACACTTTTTTGCTTTGCAAATCTCTTGCATGCAAAGAGAGAAAGAGGAGGACATACAAACCCCAAACATATTTGTTTTTTACACCAATTCCTACTTAACCTAACTTAATTCAAATAAATACATACATACATGACAGAAGTCCAGTGTTCTTTCTTTATCTGGTAGTAACAGAATTGATTTTGTGAAGCAACAGTCTTTAAAAGGTAGCGTGCATGTGCAGTGACTGTGTTGTGTGCTGAAGCTGATACCCAGTGTGTAGCAGCAAGAGATTATCTGTGTTCTGAGGTAGTCTCAAATCCCACTCAGTCAGCACTTTGAGGGGAAAGAGAGGGGATAGGCTGCAGATGCTGTTGTGATCATGTCATACCATACGGCTGCTGTGTCACTGCATTCCTGCATATCTTAACATGACTCTGCAAGGAAGCCCGAGCACACATATGCCAATTTTCCTCTGAATGCATGAGTTGTAATTAAATTACGCAAAGCCAGTTTGCTTTTCAAAGCCTCAACCTTCATGATTTCACCAAATGTGGTTGCCCAAAATAGTCTTTTTACTCCTCAATTATATCTAACAAAAGATGTCTCACTGATAAACTGAGTTGTGCATCAGCGGCCAGATGCTCATCAGGGTTCATATTAAGTTAGCTGCAGAAGGTGGTGTGAATCAGAGCACTGATCCTGATCATTGGCTAGAGACAGTCTCATTCACAGTAAGTGATATTTATGTCCCTCTGGAATGCCAAAGTTCACAGCTGCATACATGGATGACAGCATGACAAAGGCTCAGAGTACGTGTGCAGTGTGTGACATAATCTATACCTGAAGAAGTGAAATGGTAAAAAAAAAAAAAAAACCTCCATGTTTCCACTTGTTCAATACGAGTATAACTTAATCCTGCCCATGTATCAAAGTAGTAAACAGAGGGTTAATAATTTTACATGGAGCAGTTTATGGCTTATTGACCTCAGTGACTTCTTTCATTACAGTCAAACAGTCCCCCACTAAAGTTATGTAAATATAACCACAAGGTACTGTGTTAAAATAAAATATCAATTAGATGTAGAGTTTCCATTTCTCTTCAGATTCAAAGCCATTCTCCTTGTGTCTTTCTTTATGCTAAGCTAAGCTAAAAGGCAACTAACCACAGGGTGGAGACGTGTGGTGTTGCACATCAAATTTGCATCTGGTGTTTCCTAAACTGTAAATCCTTCCCTAAGAAGGGGATGTGTGAGAAAAAAAAAAGTTGTGAATCTCATCTAAACAGTTAAACTGACAAATGTAGCAGATGTTTGCTTAAGTTTTGCCCCGACAACAAGAAATGAATGCTATCATTGAATGACACACAATCTTTTACACCTTCGTTCTCTTTAAATACAAAACATATCAGCTAGTCAAAGCTGGCTTACACAGTTTATGCCCCCTAAATACCCCTGTGGGCAAATCCACCTGCTGACATTAAAGGGGTGACTATCCGCAACTAGTGACTTATTAAGAAAGCATTAAATAGTAATTATTACCTTTGACTGATACCCAAGGGAAAATAACTCATAAATCTCTTGGCAAAGTAAAAGTACACCTTGAAAGTAAAAGAACTAGTAAACATTAACCACCTGCAGAGTTCGCACAGTATTAAATATACCTGAAAAACCAAAGTCAGGCTACGTCTTAGGTTCAGAAAGTCTGTATTTGCACTATTTAAAATAAAGAATAATACCGACTAGAAATGATAAGAGTAAGACTAAATACCAGACTGACAAAAAAAAAAAAGAGAGAGAGAGAGAGAGAGAGAGAGAGAAACCACATTCAGGACTCACGTGTGAGCTCAAGTCCTCTCTGTCTTAAATGTACACACTCACCTTAAATGGATACAAAAAGTCCATCAAATTACATGCAGGTGTCTTTGTGCAGCTAATGGATGTGAAGTAATAATGGTTATATTTGCTCTCCCACCGTTAGAACATAAAAGCAACGGACGCCAGGCAGATTTATGGAGGACAGTCTGTTTCCCATTTCAGTTAGCCCTTATCACGTGATCAGGGTAGATCCTCAGAGGAGGAAGAAGACATTTCTCAAACATTCAATAGCTCAAATTCAAACGGGTTTATATGAACTCTCCCTGGCCACACATACACAAAAGGCGCACATTGTGGAGGGAGTAATTATTAACTTGGAAGAGCTGGAACCAGGAGAGCAGCCAATGCTTGTTAACACACCGCCAGAGAGCAAACATTTGTATCCATAAGGAGCTTCTTGATCAGAAGGCTACATGTTGGTGAGCCTTTTCAAGCCGAACCTGATTGTGGCCCACAACAGCAATAAGATCTCTGCAACTGCAGAAAAAATAACAGCTTCACTAGGAAAAGAAACTGGTTTCACAGTGGCTAATTAAGCAACCCTTATCTTTTTTTTTTATCTCATTAAAAACCAAATTCCTTTAAAGAACATCCCGTCTTAAAGTGATTCTGACAAACGAATGATACATTTGTTAATTAAAGCTAAACTAGTGTAAACTGCAGGCGTACTTTCCCAAGTTTCTCTCAGTGGGAAGCCGACCCATCAGCCCCGTCTCCTGTGGAACTAGAACCCACTTTGTGGTTGGGGGGGTAGGTGTAGCTCTCTGTTTTTAGGACAAAGCTTATAAAATTTTGATAAAGCTACAAGCTAGTACTGGTTCTGTGAATCTGAACCATCCCTCAGTTAGAGGCAGCCATAAGCCAAGGTTGCTGGGAACTCCCAGAATGCACTTTTTAAAAATTTTTTTTACTCTTGGTACATATTTAGTATGTGCAACATGTGCTAATTTAGTTTGTGTGTTTACCGCTCTGTCCTTTGTCTACCTGCAGAGGCATCTATGGATTCAGAACTGCATGTTTCTGATGTAATATGGGTTTATGTCCCCGGTCCATTCTGCCCTCACCTCGTCCGGTCAAGTACAATTCTCCTTAGGAGTTCCTGCTGTCACATACAAGTTTGGTCCTCACCTTTGACAACAAATGCTTAACAAAATATATAAGATATTATATTTGAGATATCTCTCTTATGTTGATTCTTTTAGACAACTGTGATGTATGACTGCATTTTTAAAAACATTTTTGTTTTGAGTGAAGACGTTTGAGCTGGAGTTGTGCTTGAAAGGTTTTATACTGTATCAATTAGGACTGCACAATATATTGCCAATTTATTGTCATTGCAATATTAGCTTGCACAATATACATATCACACAGATGTGTAAACTGCAATGTGTAATAGTGTCTGTGTTTGCATATATTTAAAGAAGTGATTTGATAATGTTCCAGTTGTAGCTGTACGTTCTTGTGCTGTGTATCAATGGTCAATCAAATATGCTTTTCTAATAGAACAATGTTGTGATGAAAATAATCCATTGATTTGTTTCTTGTTATCTCAATAGGCTACTGGCTACCTGGTGTCTGAAAAACACTCCATATCCAAGTACTTTATTTATCGCGACTCGTATTGTCATCACAAGTCTCAACAGTGTTATCGCACATTACAAGTATTTTTTAATACCAAGCAGCCTCAATACAAATAAAGCCCTGAAATAATTATTATGATTTGATGACAAGTCAACATAACATAAATGTTTTGTGAAATGTCAAAACGGAAATGAGTTGCATTATAGATTTAGGTTAAGTTGGTTGCTAAATTTGAGACCATTACACATTTCCTCTTCAACTTTTAAAAACTGTCAGCATTGTTCGTGAAAAGGTGATCAAGCTGGACATTTCTGATAAGATGCCCTCGTGTTATTCCAGGATAAACTAGCAAGCAGCATTCAATTCAGTCATATTCATTTAGTGAACAAAGTATGGCTAGTTATAAGGATTAGCTGCGTCTTTAAGGTTTTTTTTTTTTTCTGGGGAGGAGTGTGTGTGTGGGTGTAAACTAGTGACATTAAATTCAAACAGAATTTTACATCTAGAGAGGAAAAACCAGAGTTTTTTTTTTACAGGTAGTTACAGAGATGCGGGGATTGTCAGCAAAGTCACACAGTTGTGCAACATTTGGGAGGAAGCAGCTCACAGAATGCTGACAAAAATGCAAAGCTAAGGGAAAGCAGGCATTTCCTAAACTGGTGCAGCGGCAGAGAGAACAGGTCAGTTTGGGTGCTTAATTTTACACGGTGCGCCCAAAAGAAATGACTGAACAAGAAACTCTGTACAAGGAAAACTTCACCTGAAGAGAGGAGGCGCTTAGGACTTATCAAGTGAAAAATACATCTTGTATTTGCTCCTGTTGTGTTCACCGTTTCCACACACCTACATGTTGCTGAGCTAACATAAATGTAAGCTCCTTTCTGAGAAATATGGGAAACCCTTAAGTAAAAGAACACGTTATGCTTAAATCAATAAATAAATCAGGACTCCTGTTATTCCTGGAATTCAATCAAACAAGTAATCCTGGGATTCTCTGGCATCCTTAAACTGATGAAATCTAGCAATATGAAACTATTAGAGGTGGATTTTCTCTTAAAGCTTGTTATATTTACCTCTGCACCATCTTAATCAAGTGAAGAGCTTGTTGAGAACCTCTTGAGAAGAGGAATGTTGCTTTCTTTGGCTGCCAACCAGCTGCTTAAGGGGTTTGGCAGTCATATTTATCACATCAACCCATCCAGCAGTCATGCAATCAGCCGTTTTATTATGGGACAATATCATTTTACTGTTTCCAATTGTGGCAACTGCTCAATCTAAAGGGAGAAGGAAAGGGTTTTATTGTGGATTTGGCATTGTCCAGTATTCTAATAAGAGAGAAGTTTCAGTAGAAGTAGCTCTTTGTGCATATTTGAGCTATTCTGAGTTTTTTATTTTATTTTATTTCTTTCCAGTCAAAACTTCTGTACTTTGGCAGGGATTAAATGTGACTAGATTTGTACACTACAGCAGTAGAAGCAATGGTACAGTCCAAAATACACACTTGGATGCCAGAGAGTGCAGATGAAGCTGATGCAGCATAAATCCTGCACAGAGTAGAAAGTGAACTGAAACGGAGTCTTTGGGACCTCATTGTCATGCGTGACAGGACCATAAACAGTCAAGTGGGAAATACTTGAGCAGCATTTAATGTGTTTTGTTTCCAGGAAAATCTTCTCAGTTTTATCATATGGCTGCTTGAGGCAGAGCCTGACCTGAGCTGTGCTTCTCTACATGTGGTCATGTGGACTTACACCGTGAATAACCGATGCCACAGCGTTTGTAATCTGGTTGGGTGCGCTGGGGTTGCTCATGGCTCTGCAGGTGGAGTTGCTGCTGGACAGGCGCTGGAAAGCTGGTTTGGACTGGTGTGGCTTTAGCCCTTCTCTTTCTCACTGGGACTCAGACAGCTTTTGGGCAGCATAACCTGAAGGCAGATACAGATCAGGGAGTTAGTTCACATGAACATGGAGATTTTAAACTGCTGTGTGAATAGAGAACGGGCAACGTGAACAATCTCTGATTATTACATGAGGCCACAAGAATGAGGACAGTAATATATTCAGACATATCTGGAATTAAAGTGAGATTTAAAAGTCATTTCTTACTTTATGGGTTTTCACCGTTTCATGAGTTTTTCATGCATGTAAAAAGGCTCCTGAACTGCAAAGAACACCTCATTTCAATCAGGCATTTTCTTCCTGTACCTGAAAACAGCATCGCCGGCCACTTTATTAGGTACACCTTGCTAGTACCAGGTTGGACCCCTTTTGCCATCATAACTATCTTCCGTGGCATAGATTCAACAAGCTACTGGAAACATTCCTCAGAGATTTTGCTCCATATTGACATGACAGCATCACGCAGTTGCTGCAGATTTGTCGGCTACACATCCGTGATGAAAACCTTCCATTCCACCACATCCCAAAGGTGCTATATTGCATTGAGATCTGATGACTGTGGAGGCCATTTGAGTACAATGAACTCATTGTCATGTGAAAAAAAAAACAGTCTGAGATGATTCACGCTTTATGACATGGCGTGTTACCCTGCTGGAAGTAGCCATCAGAAAATGCTACACTGTGGTCATAAAGGGATGGACATGGTCAGCAACAATACTCAGGTAGGCTGTGGTGGTTAAACCATGCCACATTGGTACTAAGGGGGCCAAAATGTGCCAAAAAAATCTCTCCCACAGCATAACACCACCACCACCAACCTGAACTGTTGATACAAGGCAGGATGGATCCATGCTTTCATGTTGTTGGCACCAAATTCTGAGCCTACCATCCAAATTTTGTAGCAGAAATTGAGACTCATCAGACAAGACAACATTTCTCCATCTTCTATTGTTCGATGTTGTGAGTCTGTGTGAACTCTGGCCTCGGTTTCTTTTTCTTAGTTGACAGGAGTGGCACCCGGTGTGGTCTTCTGCTGCTGTAGCCCATCTGCTTCCAGGTTGGATGTGTTGTGCATTCAGAGATGCTCTTCTGCATACTTTGGTTGTAATGAGTAGTTATTTGAATTACTGTTGCCTTTCTATCAGCTTGAACCAGTCTGGCCATTCTCCTCTGACCTCTGGCATCAACAAGGCATTTGCACCCACAGAACTGCCACTCACTGGATATTTTCTCTTTTTTGGACCATTCTCTGTAAACCCGAGAGATGCTTGTGCATGAAAATCCCAGTAAATCAGCAGTTTCTGAAATACTCAGACCAGCCCATCTGGCACCAACAACCGTGCCAAGTTCAAAGTCACTTAAATCACCTTTCTTCCCCATTCTGATACTCAGTTTGAACTGCAGCAGATCGTCTTGACCATGTCTACATGCCTAAATGCACTGAGTTGCTGCCATGTGATTGGCTAATTAGAAATTTGCATTTACAAGCAGTTGGACAAGTGTACCTAATAAAGTGGTCAGTGTGTGTATGTACATATTACGGATAATGCCTGAAAAGCTTGGCAACCGTTGAAACAAAGAATAAACAGCTGCCTTCAAGTCCTCGATTTTTGACCAATAGACCTTTTTCCACAGCAGACATTTGACTCAACAGTCGGACAAGCACAGGTGTATTACTGTGGTTTGCCTTCCAACCAGAGGATGTTTGGTTTGTATGCATGTTCAACTAACTAACATGCACAGGTGCAGATGCAGTTTGGAAGGAAATTCAAGTCCATGTATGTGAGCTGTGAAAAAGAGCACAGATCAGGCCTTGCAGGAGGGAAGATAACGAGACTGAAATCAACTAAATACCTCCAGTTACCCCCTTCCTTTCCAAGCACAAAGGAGAAACCACAAAGATGACTAAAAGTATTAAAGACTATCTTTAGAGGCAGTGTTTTGTTGGCCTGTCTTGTTCTGCTGTAATAACCTGGCACTGTAGCCACAACACTGTAGACTCCCTCATCTCTAAGCTCATTCTAAGGTGATACAAATGAGCAACTTTTCTTTTTTTCAGGCAGTTCTACAAAAACAAAATCACAGAAGCCTAAGCATTCAATTTTAAAGAAACTAAGAGTGACATAATCCTAAACCCACAAAAGGGCAATAATCTCAACTTTAAAGGCCAGATAGATGATTGTCCTGAGAGTCACAAGACAACAGCTCAGCTGATCACGTGATCAGTAACTTTTTGAAAGTGAATCTGAAAGGCAAGCGTTAGACAAGCAAGAAATGATCCATGATGAAATGCTCCAATAAAGACTTGGTAGATCAAAAATGTAATATGTCGATGGATGAGCATCAGACAATCAAGACTGGCAGGACATCTGACATCAAATCTTGGACATAAAGGCTTTACTTTCAAAACATGGTCCATTTTGGAAGCTGGTCATATAGTTTAGAGTCCCTGGACCTCAAAAGCAACTTGTCATGATGATAAAGCAAAACATGCTAATGGGTATGTTGTACTTGATATTAACAACTGCAAAATAGTGCACACCAAGTGGCTTCAACAAATATTTAATTCAAGCTTTTCCTAATTTCAAGCTCTGCAGCACTTCCCTAATGCCCTGTAAGGTCATTAACCATTTAGTCTGATAAGCGGCAGATAACAGTGCTACTGTGTAGAGGACCCTCTGATAAGCAGGAACTCGTGCTTCAGCCAACCTCCACCTCTGTCTCTCTGAACTCTTAAAAGTATCTCACTGGCAACTTTATGAACAAAACTATCATTTTCTTCTGCTCAAAAGGGAGGCTAGTGCTGTTTGTTTCATTTTTCAGTCTTTTACACTGAAATGATGCTGTGCCAGAACCAGCCTGGCCTCCTGACAGCAGCTATCAAAGACGCGATAAGCCTCTCTGATGCCTGAGCATAATCATATTGACGACCTTGTTGACAGCCAGGAATTTAATAGGTGTTTCTTTAAAGCGCAACAAGAGATTAAAGGCAAAGCAGTGATACGTTGGAGCTGACCAAAGACATGGCCTGCCAGAAAAGCTGGAAAACAATACACCCTCTCTCTGCCAAACTACAAATCACTGCAACAAGTGTTAGCTGCACACATACTGAGACTCTCCAGTTTGTGCAGTAATAGTGATAAAGGCGTGAATTAGATTGGGTGAGTTTAAAGATTACTTTCTCAGTAAACCTAGAACCCACCACCGTGGAAGAGGCAGGGCTGGCTACACAGGGATAAAGTTACTGAACCCTGGGATCCTGGGTAAAAACCATGGGAACCAGTTTATCTACCTCAGGGCAAGTCTGTAATAATACCGCTAGGATAACAATATGGATAAGAAAGAGAACATAATAATACTAACTACAAATATCTTTTCAAGTTGCTTGGAGGGACGACACACACACACACACACACACACCTGAACTCAAGTGATCAAAATGCTTTCTGCCCGTCCGATTCAATCAGTCCATCAAAAAGGAACTGGCAGCCTTGTGTAACAACTAAAGGGATCACAGGGACATGGATAAGCTGACAGTGCAAGAGGAAGTGAGAACAAGCGCTTCATCGAGTCTATTCTGAGGAGTAAAGAAGCTCTCCGTACCTCACAAAGTCTTTCTAAAGTGCAGTATACTGTATATCAACATATGTACCCCCCCCTTCCAACTTTTCCAAGCTGGATTCAGCCACTACCTAAAATGTGTGCACACAAGGCTTTGGGGGAAATATCCCTCTGGGAGGAAGTAGGTATGAAAACAGGAAGATGGTAACTGCAATGGATTGACGCCTTTCAGAGGAGCTTTGAACTTCGGGGGGCTGAGCAATCTGGATTTCTTTAAGCATCTACAATGTTACATCTTAAATAAGTGTGAGAGAAAATGAAAATAAAAATACACAGACAAATGCAAGGACAAGACCTTTACTGTAAAGCTAGTCTGGGTTAATGTGAAATGTCTGGATGTACTTTAAGCCATTATACGTTAACTCAGCTTGTCACAGCATAACAAGCCAATTTCTTCTGTCCCTCCAACTACGCATGTGAACACCAACAGAACAGTCAAGTCATGTGAGTGATGACACATTTGTAGAAATCTTCTAGAGTGTCTATTCTGTCGTCACTTTAACTCAAGCCCAGGAGTTGTACATTTTATTGCATCAGTGCACCACTTCAGGTGTTCATTTACACGCCTTTATGCTACTGGAGTCCTGAAGAATTAGTTTAGGCAACAAGAAGTACAGATAGTCCTGCAGCAGATGGTACAGCTCCCTGAGACTCCTGATCTCAGCATCATTGGGATTAGAGACAATACAGATTGGGACACGTTTTCCAAGATGCTGGAATAACCTTCCTGCCAAATGCACGGAAAAAAAAAACTGTGAGCAGGGATCCCTTTAACAACAGAAGTGGTGGTCTTTCAAAAGCAAAGGTGGTCTGGCCCAGTAGTTGCTCAATTTAGGGTTTTTATAGATTTTCTATGAGGTTGATAACTCTGACTAACTACTAACTACTACTGGCTGCATCATGTATTGCAGTGGTTTCCTGGAGCTACTGACACCTTCATTCTTTCATATAAGCCAGTCATATTAGGGCTGGGCAAACTTAATCAGTTCTTCAACATTTCTATTAATAAACAGAACTTTGAGTCATAATTTTAAAAGGGGAGTACACAGAAAGAAAGTAAAGGGCAAACTGCCCTGCAGATGCAGGCAAATGTGGCAACTTTATGCAGGGGTGTGGTAAAGTCTGAACTACTAATTTCGTACTTGATAAAATAACCACTCTAGAAAATAGAGAAAAGAAAATCAAATGTTTCATTTTTCTATTTTATGACTTTGTTCTCACATTCACTGCTCTCCCTCCCCAGTCATCTCTCTCCCTATTGCTGATTGAACCAGGTAAGAATTCGTAAAGTTTGATTGTTGTATTTTTAAAAAAAATGAAATTAAGAATGAAAAATGAAGAATGTGATATTAAGACATAAAGGCACACTCAGGACTGGAATGCATGAGCAATCAGAAATGTTCAGTGCTTTAAGCCCCACCCTCAAAATACCACCACTGTTAGAAGAACCTCCTCGCCACAGGTCCATTTTGGGTTGTGAAATATATCCCCTGGTGTTTAACCCCCGATTCCAAAGTTGGAAAAGAAAAAGGCCAAGGACAAGAGCCTCAAAAGTCCTCTGCTCCTGAGAAAGGTTACTGCTGCTGAAATGCAGCTTTTAATATTCCTTTAGTGATGACTCATGTCCTCCAAAGATGAAGTGTGTACCTGTTAAAGTTTGGCATGCTAGAAAATTTCCACTGCTCATGAAAAGATCCGACTCACTTCCAAAATGTTTTAAAGAAGCATTTCATTCCTCTTTTTAAGAATGTTAGCTACCTTGAAGGGAAAAGGAGGATAGGAGGCTCATTAGACATTCAAGACCATGTCTAGCAGGGATGATTCAGCACAAGATTCAGTGACCGTCTAAAATAAAAGCAACCCCTAATCAATCACAGAGATGTTTACTCTAGGACAAGATGTTTAAAAAAATGCATGTTCTACTCAAAGAAATCTGCACTTTCATCTTATTTGACCCTTTCTGTTAAAAGAAAAATAAAAGGTCAAAAAATTTTTTTACGATGTCTCATCACAGTGATAAGAAGCGAGACAGTCAGATGGCAGGACAGAGGTCACAAGCCAGACTTGAACTCGCAGCATAAACCCGCACGTGTCCTGAATCAATGTTCATCCAAGACGCCCCGTCTGGGCATGGCTTCAGTCCGCAGCTTGGCTTGTGAGCGCTGACCGCAGACTGTATGCCCATCTACAAATTCTATCAAAGCAGCATAATTAAAGAACAGTTCAATAAAAAGCACAAAGTGCCAATAAAAATCCCTTGCACCAGAAATAGAACCTCGAATGTAACGTCCAGACCTATACTTATAAAAGCTGGACAATGACAGGGAAGAAAGGACAAAGCCTTATTAAAGCAGTGAGGTTTTTTTGTTTGTTTGCTTTAAAAAGAGGGAAAATGTTTGCATATGTTAGCAGACGGTGCATGTTTGAGGAGACAATTGCAGTAACCGTTCCAAGTGACAAAAGATAATTTGTGTCCTTAAAGCATTTCTTCATGCCAGATAAAATATTAACATTTTAGATACAGCCAAATAGTCACAGAATGAATGCCATTATCACCCTTTTAAGAAAACATAAAAAGCCATGTGAGTGATTAACAGGAGCAGAGACGTTATCTTTAAAATAAACTGGGTCACAGATTGTGGTCAAAGAAAAGAAAAAATCTGAAGAGTTACTTTTTGTTCTACATCTGATACATTTTTCAGCACTCCTCGAAAAATGGCCTTTAAAGCCTCTTATGTAGGATTTCAACTAGTAAAAGAGAAAATCTGTGTTTATTTACAGCCAACTTCAAATCATTGAGGTCCAGGCTTGACACAGATCTTGCTGGGATATTTAGGAATGATTGTATCACAAGAAGAATCAAGTTTCATTTGTCTTTAAACAATGAATTAACTAGCTTATTGAGAAAATGAATTAAACAGATGACAGAAAAACTTGAAAATACATTTGCAGTAATAGTTGACTAATAAAATGACATGAAAAAATTACAACTGATAGAAAAATAAATGATTGTACTATACCTTTGTGTGCTTACTGCAGAGAGGCCACCGCAGACATTGTAGTGCAATTCTGAACTCTGCTGTGTAGGGGCTGGTCAGAGTGCAGGAAGAAAACAAACAGAGAGAGAAAAGAGAGATAGGAGTCAGAATTAAAAAAAAAAAACAAACGTTAGTGATGTATTTCAGCTGATCATGTGCCGTTGCGCCTCTCAGCGAACCAGTGCTCTCTCAGACCAACATACACGGACTGATAACAGCAGCCTTCCTCCTTAGGATTATGTTTCCTCCTCCAGCCTGCTGACAAGTAGCCATGTGACTCCAAAACCCATTCAACACTGAGTCAGAGGCTGCTGCCCAGTGTGTGTCTGATCTGTGTCTGACACACACACTCACAAACACACACACACGGACAGGCACAAGCTGAAAGTGGAAATTTAACTCCAGTAATCAATATCTGTCTTTGACAAACCCTAACAAGGTATTTGAGCTTCAACCTTTTTTGGTTCAAGTCTCTTTCCCAACTTCATGCAATTGCCTACAAATGTTCAGTTAGGAAAAAAACAAGCTTAACTCTTTTGTATAAACTTTGTGTTTTATACCAAAAGGGAATAATACCAAAAGGGAATAACACCACCCATTCGTATAAAAAAAACAACTATGCAAGTTAGAAAAATACATTATTAGTGAAACGTTTAGACACATTGACCCATTAGATGAAGGAGGAGGAGGTATGCTAATGTGCTAAATGAGATGACAGTTATTAACAATCAAAACTCAGCATTGTTTCAGGTTATTATGCATATAAGCACGCTTACATTTAACTTACACTACCAGTCAAAAGTTTGCGATCACTTTAATGAAAAAGTCTACCTCAAATTGATAATTTCACAATATTTATTCAAATAAGAAGGAAACAAACAAAAAATTACTATGTTATAATTTAGTGAAATAAAATATTGTTTTTGAGTTGTGGTTGAAAAGAATAATTTTTGAAAAAAACAAAAAAATTATCCCAGACAAATTAGAACACCTTGCTCATGAACAGTGGACCAAAATACCTGTCAACAGGTGCAGAAGTGTTTCTGAACATTACAGAAAATCACTTGATTGCAGAGACTGCCTCAAAATGTTGTTCAACAAAATTTCCATTCAGAAGTCCCATCATGCTTGCCTTATTCTTTGTTTTTGATATTTCTGTTGAAACACAATCCAAAATCAGTCATGATTTTAAATTTTTTTATTTAGTATTACTTTTGTCAAGTTTATCACTGCCCTGTTGGATTTAATAGGAAAGTGATCCCAAACATTTGACCGGTAGTGTACATTTATCTTTGAAGAGAAAAAAAAAAAAAAAAAAGAGAAAAAAATTCGAGGCTGATCAGTGAACACTAGCGATCAACACGGTAACCAACTATGCACATATGATACTTACTGTATTATGTATTGCAAAGAAAACTATCTTGGTAAACTGGAAATCCAAAAATAATCTGAGCATTAGCCAGTTTAGGAATTTCTTAGTAGACCATATCAGTATTGAGACGATGTCTGCCTCCTCTAAGAACCAGTTAGATGAATTCCACTCCCTCTGGTCCCCTGTGATTAGCTCCATCACTTAACGTTGGTGTAGGAGAGCCGC
This sequence comes from Atherinomorus stipes, assembly GCA_023101725.1. Lineage (NCBI taxonomy): Eukaryota > Metazoa > Chordata > Actinopteri > Atheriniformes > Atherinidae > Atherinomorus > Atherinomorus stipes. The sequence goes on from JALJCO010010883.1 coordinate 245,026, forward strand.
CTCGGCGATGTGGGGGTTGGGTGCCGGCGAGTGCTTGATGGCTATGGATCCCTGGCGGTTGACTTGGGGGGGGGTCTGGGCTGCCTCGCCGCTGGGGCGGGGCTGTATCCAGCCCGATGGGGGGCATGGGGGTCAGCGGTTGGGGCTGCTCTGCGGCGGTGGGCGGGTCGCTGGTGGGGCCCTGGCCGGTGGCTGTCGGCTGGCGCCGGGTGGCCGGGGTCGTCCCGGGGCGGGGGGGGGCGGGGGGTCCTGGGCCCCGGTGCTCCGGGGTGGCCCCTGCCTCCGGGGCCGGGGGACCCGGCTTGGCGCTGGGGGGGGCGGGCCGGCGGGACGTGCCTCCTCTGGATTTGGCCGGTCCTCACGACCTGGTGACGTCTAGTCACTGCGCCGGGGGCCGGGGCGCCTCTGCTGTGTGCGTGCGGGTGTGTGTGCTGGTGGGGGTGTGTGTGGTGGGGCTGGGGGATGTATCGTTGTCGTGTCTGTGTCGGGATGTGGGCATCCGGGATGTTGGTGTCGCGGGGGCGGCTATGTGGGGGGTGTGGATTTCCCCTGTGCTTGTCCTGCGTGTGGGGCTCTGGGGGTCGCGGACGGAGCTGCGCTTTCCGCCGGGGTGCTTGGTTTTCGGCGGACCCGTGGTCGTGTTGTGTCGTATCGATGTTGGGGTGTCTGGCGTGGCTGTCGGGGTGTGGGGTTTGGTCCATATCGTTCAGCTCTAGTGTGTGGAGGTGGGGGGTTGCGGGGTGGCCGGGTCTTTTCCACGCCGGGTGCCTGTCCCGCCCGGCCGCTGTGTCGGTTGGGGCTGGCCTGCATTGGTGGTCTTGTGCGGGTTGGTCTCGCGTGGTCCGGGGGGCTGGGGGCGGTGGACTTGTGGCGTGGGGGGGGCTGGTGGCCCCGTGGTCCCCGTCCTTGGTATGTGTGGGTGGGTGTGTGACTGGAGGGGGGGCGTGAATGCGGTTGTGTGTGTGTGTGGCTGCCTGTGGGGGTGTGTGGAGATGGGTGGGTGGGTGGGGGTGCATGGATGATGGGTGTTTGGGTGTGGGGGTGGTGGTGCATTGGTGGGGTTTGTGTGTGTCGGGTTGGGGGGGGCTTGGGTGGGGGAGCGGGGATGGTTCTGTGGGGGGATCGGATGCGGGGCGCTGGGTGGGTGGGGGGTGTGTGTGGGTGGGTGGGTGGGTGGGTGGGTGGTGGCTCTGGCGCGGCCTGGGTGGGGGTGCAGGCTTGGGTTTGGAGGGGGGGGGGGCATGGACACTGGGGGGGCGGATGTGCGGGGACTAACTGGTTATACAGGAGGGGTGGGAGGAGGATGGGATGAGGGAGTGTTGACGGGGGTAAAGTCGTTGGTTGTTTGAAGTAGGGTTTAGGGGTGATACAATAGAGTGGGGGAGGAAAGGGGGAGGAAAAAAAAAAAAAAAAAAAAAAAAAAAAAATAGCAGCTCTGCGTGCCTCTTGGGGGGTTTGCGAGGCCTGGGGATGTTGGGCCGGTGACTCTGGCCCCTCCGCCGACCCTTTCCGCTCCCGTCCCTTTTCCCCCCTCCCTGGCCTGGCATGGTCGAGCGCCCCCAGGGGCCGAGGCTGGCCCCTCTGTGGTGAACGCCAGACGCCGGGCCGTGGGGGCGGCCATGCCTGCCCCTTCTGCCCTGGGGGGATCCCGGGAGGCAGGGGTACCTAATGCCGGTAACGGCTCTTCTTCCAGGGGGGGAATTCATATACCCCCCTGGTCTCCTTTCCCAAGACCTCCCCCCCCCCCTGCTCTACCTCACACACACACACGTAGGGTTTTGGGGAGGGTGCGTGTCAAGCGGGCGTGGTGAGGGAGGGCACCAAAAGTGCCTTTGCTTGCCACGTCTAGAGACAGCCTGCTCCCCAGTTTTAACCACACTTAGACACCTAAACACATAAAATAACAACAGCTCACAACCACTTCTGAGGGGCGGGCCATATAGTGTGTGGAAGGAGGGAGGGGCCGGTTGGGGGGTCATGCCCCCTACGCGACCCCACTCCCGGCATGACTTGGCACTGCCCCTTAGTTTTAACTGCAAACAACACACATCTTACACACACAGTCATGAGCGGGGGGTGGGGGGGGGGGGCAGGGTCCTTTCATACCCCGGTCTCCCGGGCGCTACTGGGGGGAGGGGGGGACAGTGGCTGCTTCACGCGCCAGTGGTTAAGGCTGGCTGCATTGCGGGGGAACTGCTGGCCTGGGGGATGCCTGGCCTGCTGCGTCCGGGGGTGGGGGATGGGGGTGGTGGTGGGGGGGGGGGACGTGTTGGGGGCTTGGAGCTCACGGCTCCTTCCCCGGCCCGAGCTACCACTCAGGAGGCACGAGGGCATGGGCAAGAGAGAGGTGGGTATGTAAGAATAATGAATGAGAGTGTGAAAGAGGAAATGTGGGAGGGAGGAACTTGGGCTGGAAGAGGGAGGAGATGTGGGTAAGTGGTTGGAGGAAAGGGGGGATGGAGGAAGGAGTGGCATGCTCGTGAGTGTCTAGTAGGGATGGTCATGAGGGGCTGAAGGAAGGAAGGGCGGGAGTGTGATAGGTCAGAGGGATGGGCGGGGCTGGACATGTAAGGGGGGACTGTATGGGGTATTGGGGGTATAGGGAGGTGGGGGCGTATGTGTGGGGGGGTAGGGAGGGGTTGGTGCAGCTATGTGGGGGGAGTGCATGTGTGTGTTAGAGGGTATGAGGAGGTGGGGGTAGGTGTGGACGGTAGAGGGAGGAGAGTGTTGGGGGTGGAGGGAGGAGTGAGTGTGGGTATGTAAGGTCGGAGAGCGGAGTGGGTGGGTGTATGTGTGTGTGTGGGGGGTACACGGAGGTGTTGGGTAGGGCTGGGCGGTGTGGGCGGAGGTTCGTATCTCGGTGTTCGTGCCGGGCATCTTGGTGTCGGTGTGGTGCGGTGTGGCTGCGGGTTGGTTGGGGGCCGGGCGCTTTGGTGGGGGGGTGCGGTTTTGTTTGTGGCTTCCGGGGCTTTTTGTGCGGGGCGGGCGCAGGGGGGATCTGTATCTTGTATGTGGTTGCTCTTGCGGTATTGATGTCTTGGGTGCCCGTGTCTCGATGCGGGGGCGGTGGCGGTATATCTTTCAGCCCTAGTGTTGGGGTAGGTGTGTGGGGAGTGTGTGTGTGAGCGTGGTGGCGGGGTAGGGGGTGGTAGAGGTGGTGGCGCCCTGGTGTCAGGTGTGTGGGGCAGGGACGTTGGGGTGGGGGCTGGCCTGCCCTGGGGGGCGTCGTCTGGGGGGTCCGGTCCTCCTGGGTTTCGGTTGGGCCGCCCGGGTCCGGGGGGGGGGGTGGCTGCTCCTGGGCGCTTGGGCCCTGGGCCCGGCGCTGTCTCCGCTCCGGGGGACGCCCCGGCGCCCGGTGGGGTCGGCAGCTGCTGGTCTTGGTCCGCTGGGGCCTGGGCCCCCAGACTGCAGGGGGCTCCGGCTGGGGCCGCCTTTTGCCGCCCCTTCGGGGGATGCATGTCCGCTCTTTGGGGGGGGTAGCTGGGATCTGGGCCTCTGGGTGGCTGCTGGGGGCCTGGGTCGTGAGCCTTGCGGGCTTTCTCCTCCTTGCAGAGACGAGGTTGCATCTGCATGACTGTATCACCACGGAGCACCCTTTATTATGCATGTTGACACTGTGACACTGCTTTCCATTGCGATGACTAGGCTGTACCTCTTCTCTACTTCCCATTGCGATGACTAGGTTGTACCTCTTCTCTACTTCCCATTGCGCTGACTAGGTTGTACCTCTTCTCTACTTCCCATTGCGATGACTAGGGTGTACCTCTTCTCTGCGTAGTTCTGCGTGTGTTTGTGTGTGTTTGTATGATTTTGTTTTCCAACAGAGACCTTGGTTGTTTAGGGATCGCGGTACAGATGTACCAGTGAACTGTGTAAGTGGATTCATGTTTTCTCTCCTCTCTCTCTTCCTCTTCCTTACTCCTTTCTCTCTGTTTCACTTTCTATCATTACCTCTGTTAACTTTCATTTCTCCCTTGTCAGGCCCAGCAGTATGAAATGGAATGGTGTAATAGACAAATGTTTAAATAAAGAAATAAAATGAATAAACATGATATCAAGTGGAGCCTTATGTTCATAAAGCTCCGCTTGGTAAAGCAAAACTGTTCAACAGAATAAAGCAATCAGATTTCCATTCTGCTTGCTTCGATGCTGGACAGGACAAGTAAAAAAAAAAAAAAAAAAAAAAAAAGTGAACACTAGCGAAAACAAACAACAAAAAAAGCCAATATGCTCCCAACAGCAAAGGAAACACAAAGTATAGCTTTATACAAAGTATAACACAAAGTAGAACTTCTTAATCCAATCTGAGTTTGAGTAGATTCTTGACTGGTCTGGGTTTCTGGTTGGGCACAACAGTCCCTCTGACTCTTGCAGTATTTTCGTTAGGGTACAGATCCCAAACACTGAATCTATCCAAAAGAATACTTTCTGTTACTATGGTCGGTCTGGTTACAGCTTCCAGGATTTTTTTAAGACACTGGAAATCAGTACTGCCCCCAAATTTGAAAGAATGGACATAAGTCATGGTGGAGATGGTGTATTATGAATCTGCAGTATGTTGCACAGACTGGAGGACTGCATGGGGGAGGAGGGGGAAGGGAAAGCCCATGGGATCTCCTCTGGACAAGCACTAGAGAGGCATTCATATTGTAAACCAGACTTTATATGGACGAATAGTAATTTTACTCTGCTCTTGTGGCTCATTATTTAATGCTGGAACAAATTCTGTTGCATATGTCAATAAGCCTGTACCAACAGACCAAACTTCATGTCTGTATGTGCTCTAACAATGTTTCTAATTGAAAACTGAAAAATTTAAATGACAAAAAAAAAAAAAGATTTCCCCTTGATAGATAAAAAAAAAATCTTGTATCAGACTTTCAACTGAAGAACCTCAACATCTCAGTTGGGCAAAATTGCACATTTATATTTCTACACCAAAGCTGCTCCTTCTTTGATCAACAAAAACAAAACAGAAAATTAGAAAGCTGCAACAAAAAAATGAATCAACAAGCTCCCTGTAACCAGCTGGAAGTGAATAATGTAGACTATACCATGTCACCAAAGAACAGTGGTATTAGACATGTTCCTTGTGGTTGTAAAAACAAAAGTAGTAGTTGCTGTAACCAAACAATCTTAAAAGTAGGATATTTTTTATTATTATTATTAATCGCGTCTTCTAAATGTGAATCAAAAACAATGAAAATCTGGTAATAGTTACAAATTCATCCTGCACTCAGGAATGAACAGTGGGTACAGAAAGTATTCAGATCCCTTTAAACTTTTCACACTGTTTCATTGCAGCCATTTACCAAAATCAAAAAAGATCATTTTATTTCTCATTATTGTCACTCAGCACTCCATCGTGACAGAAAAAACAAAAATGTAGAAATTTTTGCAAATTTATTAAAAAAGAATAACTGAAATATCACATGGTTATAAGTATTCAGACCCTTTGCTCAGTACTGAGTAGAAGCACCCTTTTGAGCTCGTACAGCCATGAGTCTTCTTGGAAATGATGCAGCAAGTTTTTCACACCTGGATTTGGGATCTTCCGCCATTCTTCCTTGTAGATCCTCTCCAGTTCTGTCAGGTTGGATGGTGAACGTTGGTGAACAGCCATTTTTAGGTCTCTCCAGACGTGCTCAATTGGGTTTAGGTCAGGGCTCTGGCTGGGCCAGTCAAGAATGGTCACAGAGTTGTTCTGAAGCCACTCCTTTGTTATTTTAGCTGCGCGTGCTTTGGGTCATTGTCTTGTTGGAAAGTGAACCTCTGGCCCAGTCTGAGGTCCTGAGCACTCTGGAAGAGGTTTTCTTCCAGATTCGGCATTTCTGTTTTTTTCTGTCAAAATGGCCTGCTTAGTGTACATTAATGAGAAATAAAATTAACTTTGGTTTTAGCAAATGGCTGCAATGAAACAAAGAGTGAAAACTTTAAAGGGGTCTGAATACTTTCCATAGCCACTGTATACTGTATGTTTATTAAAAAAGAAGCTTTAATAGGCTCTGATTCAAAAGCTTTAAGTTCTATCATCAGTACAAAATTCATTATGCATTTTCCAAAAGTGATTATGATGTTATCGACTAATGTCACTCAACTCATCAATATGCTGATGGTACATATAGAAAATATTTATAACTAAGTAGATATTATGCCTAGGTATGACTAGGCTTAATTAATTGTGCCATGACAGGCATTTAGTCAACTGTTAGTGGTTAGCAGTACATATTCAAAACATTTTATATTCATTAGTTTTAATTTGTTCACGCATGACCTGTTTGGTCAATTATACAGCATCTCATACATCCAGTATTTTTCAGTTGGTTAATACTCACTTTCTAAATGGTTTCCCATTCTAATCCACTTTGTAATTTTAGCACAGAATGTGCACATCCTGTTATTGATAATGCTGCATGCTCCAGTCAGGATTTTGCTCTCCATGCTTCTCATTTATTTAGGGTCCCTACCCCTACCCAAAACTGTTAAACATGTCATAAACCTTGGATGACCAGTAGCAGAGGTCATCATTTGCTAGTACTGCATTCTAGAAGCTCATACCTGGGGTTCCCAGTTACAAACCTAACTACATCGTTATAGACAAATTGTACTCAGACTGAAAATACAAGATGCCATCAGCATGGATATGTGTGTTCATAAACTTTTTTTGTTGTTGTTTGTTTTATTGTCCTCCAAAATTTACTTGGACCAGTAATAGGACAAAAGATTGAAAAATGCTTTCCTGCTCCTTAACCTCACATGACAATCACACACATTTCCCATGAGGAAGTACTACATCTACTCCTAAAATATCTATGACTGTCTTTTTCTTACTTGATAAGAGTGACAAAGTCGTGGTGTAACACAAAGACAGCAGCTGATGAGCTGGAATGAAAAGACTTGACATAAATCAAAGGTAGCATGAAATACCAAAGCCTGGTTTACCACACGCAGACAGATGAATAAACATTCATCAGTGCGGCGGGACAAGGAGTAATTCATTGGCCCTGTTCAGATCTGGTGCCAGCATGTGTCCTAGGTGACCTGAAAACAAATGAACCGCTCCAATCGCTCAGGCCACATTCAGAGGTGGTCCAAGAACAGTGTGAACAAAATGTGTCTTGATCGACAGTGTAGCACCACCTGCTGACCCGACATGACCCCACAGAAGCAGCAGCATTTCCTGCCAGCCCTAGAGTCGCCTTTTAACGGGCCTCACCCCGAACAATCTCCGTTTACTGCATGACAGAACAGGGCCAGCGGCCACATTAACTTCTCTCCGGGTTTGGCAGAATCCAGTACTTCAGCATGACTGGGCTTGGGTTTTGCCTTCTTCCTGTAGAACTCCAACTGGTTATTGCCTGCAGACAAAATGCTGAGGCTCTTATGGCAGGGACCTGAAACTCCAGTCCTTGAGCACAAAGGTGCTGCAGGTTTTAGAAGATGTTCCCTTGCTTCAAACACCTGTCGCAAATAAATGGGTCATTGCGCAGAACTTAACAAGCTGTTGGATCCATTCAATTAGATCAGGTGTGTTGGAGTAGGAAAGCATAGAAACCATCTAAGGCATTTAAATCTGCACTACAGGGGGATCTGAAGACTTAAGATTGAGATAAAGACATTATGGTCTCAAGAGGGGGGGGGGGGGGGGGCAGTCAAGACTAATGATGCTGGCTTTCATATGAAACCACCACCATCGAGAATGTTTAGACGTCATCTGGAACTACAGAAGGGAGAATAATCAGTGTCAGAGATGACAGACAACTGTTGGCCAGTTAAAAATATTAAATGGTGACACTTAAATGGGGGAAAGAGGAAAACAAACAAATGTATATGCATCTTTGTTCAAATAGTTCTAAACAAAAATGACCTTTCAGTCAGCAGATTACTTGTTCTTTGTAGGTGAAATTATGGATCCAAGCCCACAGAGGCAAGTAAATAGTTTCCAGCCCAGCGGTGCTAGAATCACATCGTTTGTTTTCTTGTGGTTTTTTTAAGTTTGTTTGTTTTTTGTTTGTTGAAACTCTATGAGCAGTCTTAGGTTTGCACAGGGAGTGGCGGGTGCAAGGAGTGACCTCACCTATAACTGTTCTAGTTTTTTTGCATGATTGTATCCGTTGTTGTCTTACTTCAAAATGCTATACAAGAAAATCAAATAAAAAATCTCAGCTGTATGTTGCATGTGTGCAACCACAAATACAGACTCTTACGTATGAACTTCTTATAAAAGGTTTAACAATTTCTGTTCTAAAATAATCTGCCTCTACCAATACTAAAAGTTAATGTTTTAAAGTGTTATAAATGTCATTTGTGAACGTGCATTAAATGAATGCAAAAAGCAACAACATGCTGTCTAATAGTCATAGATCTTTCATCACCAACTGGGTTATGTCTTTTAATAATTAAAAACATTGCATGTTCAAATAAAAATATTTCAGTTTGGGTCATTCTTATTGAATTTAACCTGGCTTATATGTTTGCACAAATTAACCCTCTATGTTAAGTCAAATTCCCTTCAGGCACATTGCGTGGCACAGTATTAAAGCATATTTGGCAATGGAAAATTGAATTTATGCCATGAAAGGATCAACACCATTACACAATCCCACCAAAAGTCAGAAAAGCCACCAGATTAAAAGTGTTTTCAAGTGGACAAAGAACAGCCCTGTGATCTAAACATGTTACTTTCCAATTTGCCAAATAATCAAGCGCTGCATTCCACATGAGCTTATATGTGCCCAAGGGCTACAGAAATATCCAGCCTCAGTGGAAGTGTGTGTATGTGCATGTCTGTGCATGTGAGACATAATTGTTTGTCCCCAGGGATGTAGGCTCACTGCAGGGTCACATGCGTGTCTTGCGGGGAAAAGAAACGCAGTTAAAGCCGCAAGCAGCTAAAACTGAAGCCCACTTCAAAGTGTGGAGCTTTCCACAGCCCCAACAGTGTGCTGATAATAGCATTATCCACTGTGGTCAAGCTATATAAAGAGGTGTGACTTTATACATGCAAGGGCACCAACAGTTTACAGATGCTCATATTGCAAAGAATATTAGCCTGTCGAGACTAGAAAGACCCTCCTCATTCTAGCATCTTTGTGACATTTTATATTGAGTTTCATTGAAGGCTCAGATTTTTTGGCTAAATGTGGTGAAATACTGGAAACTGTATTCAATCCAAACCATTTCGTGCATATTTTAAAACAAGTTCCTCCCACATAAAAAAGATTAAATTATAAAAATAACTTGACAAGAACACACACAAAAAAAAATCCCGCTTTGTGTTTGAGTTTTTTCTTTTAATTTTATCTGAAGTGTTAACAGGTCTTGGAAGTTGTTACTCTGGCTTCCTGTAATTCTTTTCTCCATTCAAATCTAAAACAAGCCTGCTGGGCCACATCAATGGTCATAAAACACACTCTGAAGTGGTTCAGATGAGGACAGACTGTGTAATTACAAGTGAATGGCATCATGTCTAAAGGTAAAAAGGCGATGCATTAAAGTAAAAAACAAACAAACTCCAAAGCCACACAGACAAGAAAACCCCAAACTCACCCAAACCCTGCTGAGTCCTACACAGTCAAATCTTCTTTACGGTCAGATGCAGAGGCTGACCTTGATTTATCGTATACCTGCCTTGCCTTTGGACCTCCGCTGGGATTTGGCCTTGCTGTTTGTTAATAGCTGTGCCTCCAGTCTATTGCCTCTGAGTGTTTTAGCCTGAAATAGCTCAGCAGTTTAGAAGTCACCCAGCCACCTCCTGAGTCTTTCAACATGCAGGCGTCTCTACCTCCCCACTCTGCTCTTCACAGCCCAGTGGCCACATTAACTTCACTTAGGGTTTGGCAGCGTCCAGCACTTCAGCATGACTGTGCTTGTTATGTGCACACAGTCCCACACAGCCCGACAGCTGCACACAGTCAATCTAGACCCATCTTTATTTCACGCGTTATCCCGCCAGAGGCTTCAGGCAGCAGCAGCAGTGGTCATGGAAAAGGCAGCACCTGTCTTTGGGTTGAGGACGGATTTAAGAGGCATCTGAGTTCTGTTTGTTAATCTAATGCCCATCTATTGTCCTCCTCATCCAGAGACAAAACAGCAACCATCACTCAAGCATTTTCATACCTTTAAGAGGTTTATGATGCTTTGCATGACGTAACGGAGGGAGATTAACATATTCTCACATGAAGAATAACAAATGCAAAATTAATGTTGAAGACAAAGAATAGGTTAAAACCACAGCAATAAAAATCTACCCAGTATTGTGCAGGATTAACTTGTGCAGACTTAATATTTGTAACTTGTTGCAGCTAGCACTCCATGGCTAGCTCTAAATAATGCCAACGCTGGATGCTTTCGATGGTGTGAAGGCCTGCACTTATGACACCTGTCATACAAGTTTTCATATTACAGTAGTTCTTCTGTGGGATCAGACCACATGCAGCAGCCCCCAACACACACCAAGTACCAATGTTATTATGTAATACCCTTACCACAATAACTGGAGAGAACATTGATTATTTTTGTATAATCTTTTGTTTTAAAGTATAGGTTAAACAGATCTGCTAATGACTGTAAATTTCCACAGTTTGAATTTTGTTTGCCTCCTTTCTAATGTCTCCTTGTTGTGCCCCTTAAGTTTACTGTTTAAATGCAGCTTAGTGGGGAATTAGCTCTACCAGAAGTTCTAGAGGTTCTTAACTTTTCTGATTACGTTTAATAACACAAGCGGTAAAAGATTAAGTTGCAAAGACAAACACAACACAACTATTGACATGTTTTAGGTTTGTACTGAAAGGAAGATGGAGAGGCCAAAGGGGGAAAATACTACAAACTAAACAAAAAAAAAAAAACAGTAGCAACACCCATGTGAAAATGATTAAATAATAGTAACATAATGGTGTGAAATTGTTATAATTATTTGTATAACAGTCATAAACCAAATTTTCATGGTTGTAACAGTTGTTTTCTTTCCTCAGATATGCGACAAAGAATTTTTTTACTCCGAGTCGACCTCAAAAAAAAGAAGCACGGCGAGACTTTTTGCAGAAAATGAACTGGGTTTGCAATTTTCTCTACGTTTACCTATGCAAGACTTGCTTTAAACTTGCATTAGGCCCAGTTAATAAGAGGTTTTAGTTTTAACATTATATATGCAACCTTAGCATCAGTATCAGGTTCAAACTCAGAACTACAATGCATTACAACAATGCTTTTATTCAGCGAGTTGCTTTCTTGTCATCTGAGCCATGAAGAGCACAGATTGCACAGTGGAATGAAATTGCAGTGAATAATGAGATTAATTATAGGTATAAAATTAAGGCTCTAAAATGTGAAGAATACACAGGACCACATTGACTAAAAAGAAAAAAAAAAAAAAAGGAAGAAGTCATTTCTAACCTCCACTGGACAATGTGACCTTTCACTCCAGTCTCCTGAGACCGGTCTTATCGAGCTCTGATAGTGTTAGGGGGTGGCTCTTCTTCTCAGACCTGCACTCAGAGATGCTCAGGTTGCACCAGCAACACAAAACATAAAGCTATGTTCTCACAGAAACACAGTAATTGTGAAGCTCTGACCTGGTGCACTTTTAATAACTATTTACTCTCCTGAGACGCTCAGAGGCGGGAATAAAATATCCCCCAGGCTCCCACAAATACAACAAAGGCCTAAAATCTCATACTAGGGTTAAATACAAATCAGCTGTTTATTCATTTCCTGGGAAACAATGTTGTGAGGTTATGTTTGTGTGGCATACGGCTCAACCTGTAGGAAAGCAAAGGCCATTTAAAGAAGCTGGAAAACTCCAGTTTCAGATGGTAAACAAGACTAAAATTGTAGTGTTTAGTTTAAGATTGATATTTTCTTCGGCTTCATGTGTTTATGGACAAAATAGTGGCTGTATTTATCTACACAAGGGAAGGTCAAATAAACACAAAGAGGCAAAAGCCTGTGTTTAGAAAAAATGCTTATTATCATCATGCTCTTTTCCTTCCTTCTCTTCTGCATGACCAAGCAATTCACAACAGGAATGTGGAGACGCTCTGCTCAACTGTTTGGGCTTTCACCCCCCCCTCTCCAAACAAAACACAAAACTGTCGTCACAGGTCAGTTTAATAAATCTGTTTGACATATTCCACCGAGGCAGAGGAAAACAAATAATCAGAGAGATAAGATGGATCTATGCGATGTGTTCAAACGCTGTGTAGTATTAAGCAACAAAAGAAGCTGAATCACATTGGAATTTCAACTTTTTTTTTTCCTAAGAGATTGAATAATGTCAGATTTACCAAGATAAACATTTCAGATTCCACCGTCTTATGAGTTTTTGACTGATCTGGGTTTTGTAAGGTACATTAAAAACCTAAGTAAGGTGGTTTGTTTCTCCTAAATTTTCACTTTATTCTGTATCTCAGCTTTATATCCAAGTAAAAAAATCTCTTTAAAAAGTCCACAGTGAGATGATATTGGTGAGTCAGCAGAAGACGCATCCTTCCTCTGTCCTGCCAGAGGCCACGTCCTAACATTTATCAGCCATGTATGCAAATGTGGGAATGGAGGTCCCTAACTAGGACGTAAAAACTTGGGAGGATCATTGGGAGAGGATGGTTTCAAATGCAAAACTGATCCAATGATTTATAAATGATGCCAAAAACTCTAAATCCAAATGACAGATTTAGATCATGAAGCTTTTCCTGCCACATACTGCTGCAGAAGTAGAAGGAAATCCTTGCTCAACCATAAGTAAATAATAAATGTGTCAAAGTCTGACAAATTCAGAGGCAGAAAATTTCCAAATTGAATTTCCTAATAAGTTTTTACAACGTCATTTTACCCTTATCAAGTTTTTACACAGCAAGTCACTGCTTCACGAGGAGTTAAAAAGATAAGATTTGAAGTTATTTCATTTTTTTAGAACCATTCCCATAGTTGATGATGATGAGAGACATCAAGATGGTGGTTATCAACAGAGTTTCTGGTAACAACTAAACAAATGAGATGAGCTGATGCATTTCTGTTTAATCTGTTGATATATTAAATGCAATTATGATTAAGCCATCTGTTGCATAATGAGCAGCATAATGAATGAATGAAGAGGAAAAACATAGGCAACACCAATCCTCAGTGTTTTCTTGCTATACACAGCAACCTAAATTAAGTTTAGGTTTGAGGTAATTGTTTGGATATCCAAAGAAAATTGAAACCAAACCAAATTTAAACAACAACAATAATAATAATAATAATAATAATAATAATTTAGTATAAGCTGATTGGCAGCCGGACAGTATGATGACTAAAAAGACCAATCCAGAGAACTTAGCCACTTAAAAGGGCTATATGCACAACTTCACTACTTCCTGAACTTAATAGTGCTCCTTTGTTTCCTGCCTTTCATTATTGGACAAACTGATTCATCCAAGTGTCTGGCCATTTTCGTCATGAGGTCCGGCATACCTGGATTAATCAGTTTGTCCAATAATGAAAGACCGGAAACAAAGGAGCACTATTAAGTTCAGGAAGTAGTGGAATTGTGCATATAACCCATAGACAGGAGGTCTCTCAAGGTACAAGGAAGACTTTGGGAATTTCATCATGCATATCCTTAAAAAGAAAGGAATATCTGTACTCAAGGGACCTTGTTGAAATTCAAAGGTTGAATGGCCCTGATCTTTGAACCCACGGGCAGCACTGTGTTAAAAACAAACAGTTCTCATGTGGAAATAACATGAGGACAGATTCTTGATGCCCCCACAGAAGAACAGTTAAACTCTATCAAAAGAAGAAGAGTACCTAAACAAGCTGTAGATATGCTGCTGTCTTAAGACCAAGCCCACTTATCCATTCAGACCTGATGCAACATAAGATTACTTCATCTTTGGGCTTCTTTGACAAAAAATGTCTATGAACATTAGTACAAAGTCAGTTTACAATGTAAACTGAGGGTTTATCTTCTAAAAGGATTCATTTAATGTTTCTAGTGTTTGCAGAGGAATAGAAAGGTTTGAGTGAATTAAGATAGGTTTGGATAAAAGTCCAACTGGAAAGCTATTGAATCTAAGAAAATTAGATAAATCAAGGGGGAAATACTATTTTTCTGATTTTACTGGCCACCTTTCTGGTGACAGATCTGTGTCAGCCAATGACTGAGAACACAAAGACTCAATACTTCTCTTGTTCAGCTGAGAGATGAATGACTGAATGAATGAATGAATGATGAATGAGTAAATATGAACACACCCCTAAACTCAAAACTGCTTGGTGAATGCTTAGTTACTCAAGAAACATTGACTCTCTACTCATCAACATGACCACTGTGGCTGATGTCAGGAGGCGTTCCTGCTAGCTGCCATGAGGAACTTCAATAGCATCATCGTTAATATTCTTCACAGCCTGTGAAGACGATTCAACTAAAGGTTGATGACCCAAAAAAGGGGAACAAATTTCACGGACTTTCCTCTCTTATATCACCTGGTTAAGAAGCCAAGAAACAACGCTAAGTCATCCACCGGTGAAAGGGGACAGCTCTCTGCATGTGTGGCAGTGAGTGTTAGTGCCCAGTCTGTTCACTGAAAAATGAGTCAACAGCTAAGACTTGTCAATAAGCCTAAAACATAACACTGGTCAAAAGTAAAACACGCCTTTTCATCAAGTGAAATCCCTCCGAGACTCGCCGTCACACAAAGATTATTCTTTATTTACTCACCAGCGCCTGGTACTCAGCTCAAACTCTGTCTGAATCACTCATTCGATGTTTGTCAGCTACCTAACATAATGCCAATGCTACTTCCGGTTAGAGTGTCAAACTAAAATGATTTAAGCTACGTTGTGACCGCCCATCTCGGTTACAGTTTAAATATACTGTTTCAAAATTGCTTTGAATGAATCACACAACCACATAGCAATACACAAAACTGTGTTAATTGTCTGTGTTTTTTTATGAACGCCATTCTTTGTCTTTATTTGAAAAGATTTTTCAAATAACTTCCGCTTTTTCTCTAGTAATTTCTGGCAGATTCTCAGCTCTTCTGGTGGACAGCTATTGCGGCGCATGCGTGCTAGATGATTCACGCTGTTGAGTGTTGAGGGCGTCGTTCCGTTATGTCGCTTATAATCTCTATTTTAAATACTAAAATATTCAAAATTAATCAAGAGTTGGTTTTTTTTCTTCCCTGTAATGCTACTTTGCTCTTTTAAGTTGAGAAATACATACAATTTAAACTCTTTTAGGAATTTATGAAGACTTAAGTCAGGAAATTCCACCCTTGGCAACGGATTAATAATAATTGTCATGATTACGTATAATACATTTATAATACAAATACGTTTTCCGTGAAAATTTACTTTCATTAGCGAAAACATTTTCCCTTAAAGAAATACATGTCAGACATGTAAATTTGTCGTAGAGTTCTTCCTACATCCATTTTGCATTTAGTAGGGTTTTTATTGCATCAGCTAAAATCGCATCTTGGGACTACTATGTGTTATCAACACGATACAATTCACTATTCTGAATTCTGACTTTACGTTTTCCACAAAATCCCTTATATCAACCGTGCAAGACTGAGCCAAGATTTAAAATGAAATTCCATGACAGGACATTGTATGTTACATGAGTTTATGTGCCTATCATACTCTCCCCCTGAAGACAGCAAATCTTATCATAAATGTACAGAGAAATATGTTTAAATAAATGGTCAGATTGTAGTGGTTCCAGTTTACACCACTCTCGCCTGCTTGTTTCAACCTTTTTTTTTTTTTTTTTTTAACTGTTACGTTCTTTTTATAACCAGTAGGTGTCCTCAGCTCTTCCTTATCAGTCTACCTGTCTACACACCTGCTCTTCATCTCCTTTAAATTACTAATTAAGCACTGGTTTACTTGCACTCACTAACCTTTTGAACTTCTGTGAACTTTCAGGTGATCAAACAAAAGATTTGGCAATGGTTCTGCTTTTATATGGGGTTTACTAGGAAACTTTTATCTTTTATTGCTAGTGTTGTCGCCTGTTGAAACAGCAACTACTTGTATTATAGTTATGTACTACAAAGACATGAATGTATTTCTTTAATCACTAAAGATATTCTTGCAATGTCACTTTATCAAATAAAATTTCATATGTATACATGTTGCCAAAGTGGCAATAGTTTCATGCTTAACATTTGCAATAGAGCAGAGGTTTTCAAATTGTGTGACAGGCCTCCTCAAGGGGGTTCAGTAGATGGAGGAGAGGCAACGTTAGTTATTAAGGAAGATGCAGCTTTTGTGATGTGTTTGAATTGGCCATGTGATTGTCACAAAATCAGAAACTAAGAGAAAATTCCTGAGAACAGACCTTGTATGTGTTAAGCGAATGGATATACCAGGGATCAATGTGTGGTTGTCTTGACTCACTTGCTGAGCATCTGTGGGATTAAATAGCATAATCAGGATCTGGGGCATTAAGGAATTAAAGGAAACTAAGCATAAGGTGGAGCGGGTGTTTTGTCTTTTTTCCAAACTTTATCTGGGGGCAGGTTTAGGCCCAATCCCAGTTCATCCCTTTGGCCATACCCCCATACTCCCATCCATCCTTTCATTCATCTTCTGCTTCATCCACTCACCCTCTGTTTTCTGTCGGGGATCAAGTAGTAGTGGTCTTCCACCTTTTCAGCTGGAGCTTTGAGGCCAATGTGCATTTAAGTGACTAGATGAGCATCATCCCCTTATCCCTGGAAAAAAGTGGGGTGTAAAGCAAAGGAGTAAGGCCAAGATTAGATCTAAGA
Source organism: Atherinomorus stipes (assembly GCA_023101725.1). Classification (NCBI taxonomy): domain Eukaryota; kingdom Metazoa; phylum Chordata; class Actinopteri; order Atheriniformes; family Atherinidae; genus Atherinomorus; species Atherinomorus stipes. Next base: position 261,783 of record JALJCO010010883.1, read on the forward strand.
TTAGACCTTACTGTTTCAAAAGAGGGTTTATGGTTCACAAAGTGTGACTGACCCCTGCTGGAGGTTTTCTGCTAATGAAGGGGTAGGCAACCCTGGTCCTCCAGAATGACAGCCCTCGAGAACTGGAGTTGCCCACCACCCCTGTCCAAAATGTAGGCTTTTGTGATATAGACAGGGCCAGGGGTACACACATCCAGTCCTCAAGAGCTACTATCCTGCAACTTTTACAGCAACCCTTCTCCAACATACCTGAATCAAATGGCTGAATTACATCATGTGCATGTGATTAAGCACTGCAGAGGCCGGTTTTTGCTACAGCCCCTACTGTGATTCAGGTGTGTTGGAGAAGGTATGCTCTGAAGGTTGCAGGATAGTAGCTCTTGAGGCCTTGATGTGTGCACCCCCTGGGTAGCCTATAGATTTTCTTTTGGAAACTGTTTATCCGAATGATGAATTTATCATTTTAATTTTTTTTCTCTTCTTTAAGTCAAATAAGGTGTGTCAAATACTTGCTGCCTTACTCTATGACCTGTATGTCCTCTAACCTACTGCTCAAACTGTTGTTTCACGTGTATGCATGTAGCAGAAGTAGCAGTAGTTTTAGATTTTCATTTTGACAATGTTTTGCAGAATTAATCATGAAAAAGTCAATGAAAATATATACCAAAAAATAAATATAATATAATATACTATACAGTATATTATAATATAAAAACAGTAAGACTGACCCAGTACTGACCCCTGCTGGTAACTTGGTGGTATTGAATAGTGACTTGTGAAATATCTATTTCTTTCCCTGCCATGATTTTAAAAATAATCTGGCCAATAAAAGTTATTTTCCATAAAATTATTTATCATTTATGCCACCTGTAGATGTTTTAATGCTGCAACGGTTGGCTAATTTTTTGTTAGCACTTTGTGACGCATTTCACGTTGGAAATTCTCTGTGTCAAGGACTCTCTGCTGTCTTTGTAACCATGTTACATAAACATAGCTTCCATTTTCTACTATAATTCGTTTACCGTAAAACAGACAAACAAACAAACAAAAAACGTTCGTGATAACTCATTGGTTGATTGGGGTTTAAGCATGTCAATCACTGAGGAGCTAGTTGGGATTTGTAGACTACAGCTTGCTGGGGGAAAAGCTTGGGTCTCCGCAGTGTTGATAGGCTGCTTTTTAGTTGATGTTCTGTCAATCTGCAAGTAAAAGGGGGAGAGGTCAGTGTGGCTAGCGTAGCAGACTGCTCTCTAAACGCAAACAGGAAGCCAACAAAGTTGATTATTACAGTAATTCACTCTCTGAATTTGTGCAGTAACCTTGAAACAACGGCATGAGTTCTGCTGCCACTCCGGTAAGCTCCAACGGAAATAACTGTCTTTGACCCAATACTGTATTTCACAAAAATACATTAGGCTGCTAGCTGTTGTAGCCTTAGCCTAGGTGTCCCTTAGCTAACTGTTAGCCACTATGCTAGCGTTGTTTGCTGACAGCTCTCATTGTTCCACTTAACAGTATAATTTGCTTTTGCTGCTCCTCAGATTTGAGGCTAATTTGAAATTATTTGTCTTTTATTGCTTTCGGTGAATTTAACCTGCAAGAGCTAGCCAGCTACCGAAACTTTATGAATAATTGTTAAGTAACAGCTGGATAAACAAACCAAATAGATTGACACAAAGCTGCTCTCGATATTTCAGCATAGTTAGTATTGTCCTCCTTTGTTAGCATACTGAGAAATGTGATTAAACATTATAGCAACAACAAATGAGCATTTGTGCTACGTTGTAATAGTGTCTCTATACCGGTACATAATACACACACTATGATATATATTTATACACACACATATAGGTGCACACATCCAGTCCTCAAGAGCTACTATCCTGCAGGATAGTATATCACCCCTGCAAATGTTGGAGAATAGTAGATCGCCCCTTCTCCAACACACCTGAATCAAATGACTGAATTATGTCATGTGCATGTCATTCAGCTCTGCGGAGGCCCGATAACGAGCTATTCATTTGATTCAGGTGTGTTTGAGAAGGTACGCCTTGAAGCAGTGTCTCTCAACTCTGGTCCTCAGGATCAACCGCCCTGCAGGTCTTGGAGGCAACCCTACTTTTACACTCCTGATTCAAATGATTGGCTCATTAACAGGCTTGTAAAGAACTTGATGAAGAAATTCATTAATCTGAATCAGGTGTGTTGGAGATGGGTGCACAGTGAAGACATGCAGGGTCCTGAGGACCAGAGTGGGCTGGACTGGAAATGTGCACCCGTGTGTGTGTGTGTGTGTGTGTGTGTGTGTGTGTCTGTGTCTGTATCCTTTGTTGCAACTCCGCATATAGAGTCTGAGGAGTCACGTGACAATTCTGAGCGAAGCGGAGTCGCGCCGCCATGATGTTGGTACGGATTTGACTGTCAAAACGAGAGCTGACGGGAGTTTTAACATTGGAGGGAAAAGGAGCAAAGAAGAAAAGCCGTACAGAAATAATTTAATGTCTAGCACAAAGAAGACTTATTTGGAGAAACTAGGGGACATGTCCGGACTGGACCCATCTGAGCTGAATGGCTCAGAGTGGGACAGTAGTCTGGACCGCTTACCTCCGTCCTCCGTGGAGACATGCGGCTGATGCATTGTGAATTATTTAGTCTTTACAATCAGTTTGTAACGTGGGAACATTTGTAATTTTGCTATGTTAAAGTTAGAGAAGTGTTATTTAGCCTTTTACACAGTTAACTGTTATGCTGCTAGTTAAGAAAACATTTGTGAGCTGTCAGTAAACATGTAAGGAGGACGATATTTAACGTGGTTTCAATCATTTATTTATAAAAAAGAAAACAGTGATTAGTGTGTGTCTTATTTGTGAAAGACCAAAATAAGCTGTCAGGCAGATGTCAGTGGTGTCAAACATCACGAGTAAACAGATAAAAGAAAGTAACCGGAGTTTTCATCAACTTATGTTAGCTTGAGTGCTCGTCTTGACAACAACGATTTAGCATAGCTACGTTTGCAAATGCACAGCAAACAAGGACGATCTTATCCAGGGTCGTAGTGTCCGGTTCATTCTCACAGCAAAGCAGCATCTTCACAGACACACTGGTATGACTGGAATATTGTTTACTGGTTCCTGCAAACAAGATGACATGTTCCACATGACTGCTCCCAGCTGAGCACGGCCGTGTGTGAGGAAAGGATCTAGCGGCCACATCGTACTGATTGATTCCTCATTATTAAAACTATCTGCAAGGACAGAATCACGGAGTAGTTTTTAAGGATACCACAGTTATCATCACAAAGGGATCACTAGCTGGAGAACACACGGCATGCTGCATGTTGCTAATCTCTTTCCTTCAGACTGCAGCTGTCAGCCACTTGGCGCCCCCTGTCACTTCAGCAGTTTACAATCTGATTTTTTTTTTTCTTTTTTCAAACCGGAGATCTTGAAAAACCGTAACTCGCCCTTGTTTGTCTTTTTTTTTTTTTTTTTTTTTTTGATCATCTTGACTGTGCGAAGAGCTGGCACTGTCCTTCACTCAACATTATAACCCAGCATCTCCAGTCACGACCAACGTAGCTCTCAGTAAGCGTACAAACAACATGTCGGAACGCCGGTTCGGAGGGGCGGGGCCACACGCTGTGACGACAACTCCTCAAGCTCTATTTACCGCTTAGTCATTTCATGTTTGTCCAGATAGAATTAACAGTTCAGCCTCTTTTTCTAAATTTTAAATTTAAAAAAACTTGTCAAAGTTACAATGGTATTGTAAATGTGAACAGTTAAATAAACAATCTTCCATCTATTTCTTGGACTTATCTTCAAACAGTTAACCAAAATACGAATAAAATGTTCTATTGAAAATAATTATTTGCTGGCAGTAGCTATTTGTGTACACAAATATTTATTCAGTCTTATTGAAATAATTTTGAGAGATGCAACATCAGGGATGCCCCAACTAAGTCCTTAAGTGCTACTATTCTACAACTCTATGCGTCCCTTCTCAAGTACACCTGGTTCAAAAGACTGGCTCGTTATCAGGACTCTATAGAACAGAATGAAAAGCTCACGGGGTAAGTGAGGTGTGTTAGAGAAGGGATGCACCTAAAAGTTGCAAGATAGTAGCACTCCTGGACATTGGCACCCCTGGTTTATATTAAATCCAAAGATTAGAAAAGAAAATGAGAAAAAAAGAATGATCTGACAATGTGATTTTCCTTTTGCAGTCTTTGGGTTGTTCACTTGCTTCAAAGCATTTTATCAGAATGATGAAAATTGTGCAAAATGGATCTAAATCTAAGTGTAGAAGTGGAAAAAAATTATTTTCCAACTTTTATTTTCAAAATTTCAGTCATGCAAAATACAAAATGAAGACACTGGTCCTGCTTCTTCTAATGAACTAGCAGTTTAATAGCAATTCCAAACTTTACCTAAGTTTATTGTGACCTGTAGCCTGTACAATTCAAATGGAAAAACAAATCGATCTGCAAGCAGGAAAGGTTTGATAAGCTAGTTTAATTACTTACACACCCCTAATTTTTTGAAGCATTGTATAATTTTAGTTCATGCCATTTAATCTCCATGGGTAAAATGCCTGTGATCAATTAGCGGTTCCCCATAACTTCCCAGAAAGTTCAGATGTCTTTGTACAGGGGTGCCCAAGTCCGGTCCTCAAGAGCTACTATCCTGCAATATTTAGAGCATACCCTCTCCAACACACCTGAATCCAATTCCTTCATGCACGTGTCATTCAGCTCTGTGGAGCCTGGAGACGAGCCATTCATTTGATTCAGGTGTGTTGGAAAAGGGATGTAACCAAAATGTGCAGGATGGGCTCTATGCACAGCTCCACTACTTCCTGAACTTTAGGTAGCTCCTTTGTTTCCTGTCTTTCATTACTGGATGAACTGATTAATCCAGGTGTGTCTGGCCAGTTACTGAGATCAGGACTTGAGGCTCCAGTGAAAAATTCCAAATGGGTGTTCATTTGATTTCGGGCCCTTTTGAGTTTTCTTTTTCTCAAAAAAAAAAATTTTTTAATAAAAAATGGAATGCCACAATACCTTGCCACAACCTATCTTACCTGAATCGCCATCCTTTTGCAAGTCAAAATCTAAATATGTTGATATACATTAATTTTAAGATTTTATTTCTAAAAATGGGTCTTTTAGTCAGATATCTCATAGAAACGTCACCACAAGCGTGGTGGTAATGACATTTTACAGTTTTTAGCTTACTGTGCTAAAATGGTAGAGTTAGAATAAATAATCTTTTAGCTAGATAGAACTGTACAATGTTTTTATATGAATCTGTTTCTGAAAAGTTTTTGCACAAAAATCTTTAAATATCTATAAACTACAAGCTGTTTGTTAATGACGTGTAATAAAAATATCCTGCAACTTCTCAGTATGAACTCGGAAAAAAATTGCTGAAAAACTTGCATTTAAAACGTCTGTTTGCCTTCAGTTCTAGCATGTGCTTGAGTGGCAGCACAAACTGACACAGGCAGCTAAAGAATTAAATTCAAAATAAACTTTATTGATCTAAAAACGTTTAACGTGGTGGTAATGACAGCAATACTAAGGGACAGACATATTTATTTAAGAATTCAATAAATGAATTAGACATTTATGTCAAATATAAGAAATCACAATTTCTATTGTATTTTAAGGAATTTATACAAAAAATGCACAATTTAATAATTTTTTAGAAGAAAGATAAAGTACTGCATATTTAAAATCTATCCTGGGGACAGAGGGAAAACAGTAAAATATTGCCATAGTAATGTATAAAAAATGTTATACAAAAAATGTTTTAATTAATTTGAAATTTTAGACAGACATGAGAAATTTTGTATCATCACCTCTGGTTGTTAAAAAATTCATAAACTTTTTTTTTTTTTTTTAATTAATCAGGGACTCAAAAATGCCAGAAATCAAATAAACACCCAAATGGCAGTCACTTTTGGCCCAAAACCCTCAGGTGTCTGAGAGGAAGCTGAAGAGGAGTCTCACCTTTCCATATGAGCTAAAGCAGACATTTAAATACAAACAGACTCAAACAAGAGAGATCCCCTCAAACTGACAGATTTGGAGCGTATTTGCAAGGAAGAGTTGGTAAATATTGTTAAGTGAAGATATGCAATGCTGATAGAGAAAAGGTGCTTCACCAACCAGCTTAATGTATGCTTGCTTGTTTGTTGTTTAAATACAGTACAGGCCAAAAGTTTGGACACACCTTCCCATTCACATTGATTGAAAAGGTGTGTTCAAACATTTGGCGTGCACTGTAAGATTTTCTTTAATTTGTGTTTTTTAGTTTAATTGTACAGATTCTAGGTCACACTCAAGGGTAAGATGTTTAGAAATGATTTATAGTGATTTCATTATTTTATTTCACAGAAGCCTAACATTTTAACTGGAGTGTCTACACTCTTATATCTTCTGTACACTTCCCCCTGCTTCTTCTTCCTCCTTCAGTTCTGTGCTTCTTAAGTCTGAGGAGACTGGTGGAGGAGAGTTGATTTACTGAACATAAATGGAGCACTTTCAAGTAATACTGACAAGATGTTAAGCAACCCTCAAATATTTCAGGCCTCTAATGTTGGGTCCAAAACAAAGAAGTGTGAATTTGCAGCTCTCATATTTCTGAGTCTCTGAAATTCATCTCAACATATTAATTCCCCAGACCTTTGGCACATCAAAATGAGGGCACCAGATCTATCAACACATTTTCTTCACCCTTCTGATTCTGACAAAAATCTATCTGACTATTAAATTAAATTTAAAAAAAAAAAGAAGTCTGATTTCAGTGATATTTTGAGGCATTTTTTTCCTGATTTGGACTATTACAAAAAATGTTAGGTGAACAGGTCTCTTGTAAATGAGACTGTGTGTGGCAATGGGACTACTTGTATCAAAAGTTGAATAAAATAATTTATTTATTATAAAAGCGATCCATATACAGCTGATGTTTTATGTCTGGAAGCCACAAACCTTTATTTTGACTTCAGCGTGTGAAATGTTTCTTATTTTGGGTTGAGATCAGGCTTCTTTCTTAGCTATAGCTGAGCGTTTCACTCCTCTCCTTTCAAAAACTCCTGGGTTGCTTTCTTACTAGTGTTAGGTCATTGTTTGTCTGTTCTGTGGCACTTTTTTCTATCAATTTTGCTCAATTTGGCTAATTCTGAGCAGACTTTTCCCTGTGCTGTCTTTTGTCACATCACCAATAAACCCTGCTGTTCCTGTGCCCGTAAAAGTCATGCATGCCTATGCCAACATGTGTTACAGATGACTGTGTGTTTCAGATCATGAGCCAAAACTTTAATGTACTTTTTTCCCCCCCAGTTGTTCCGGTACAAGTTGATCTTAGTTTAATCTGTCCAAAGATGCATGTTCCAGACCCTTTTCTCATTAAACTGATGTTGAAATGAAGCGACACCCCATAAGCTTTTGAATATGTTGTCCAGTCGCATTTGTACTGCATGTAAAGCGGATTTCTGTATAATATAGATCTATAATTACTCCAATTTGGATGTAGCTGCCTGAAGCTAGAAAAAAAAACAAAACTGGGAGTACCCTGATGTCTAATCAGATGAAGTAGTTTGAATTAATTATGACCCAGACAAACTGAACCCAGGCTGTTTGTTTACATTTCTTTTGATTTATTCGACAACTGTTCTGTGAGCTGTTTTTTTTTTTTTTTTTATGTTGTTCTCCAGACTATCGGGGAGTTATTCCTCACCCTACGTGAGATGGGTTTCTCCGAAGAACAGATCCAAGCGGCTGTGCAGGCGGGGCATTTTTCAGTGACAGAAGCAGCTGAGTGGTGAGCAGTCCCAGACCTCTTCTCAAACCAGTCATTAAATGCTATTATAACATATAACTCTCTTAATCACTTGTCTCCCTTTATTATATGTTGTCAGGCTCTTACAGGGTCAATACCCACGGCACACGCTGCTTAAACAGTCATCACAACCAGCTGAGACGGCTTTCTCTGCTTTCAACCCTCCCAAAGAAGCAGCAAGCACCTCTGCTCCACACGCATCATCCCCTGACAGTCAAGGTAATAATCATTCATATGCTCTAAAAGTGAATTGGTTTAGAATGCAAAATAATGTCTTTTTCTCTGTAACAGTCCGTCCCTCTTTGGTCCTGAGGCCGTCACAATCATGCCCCCAGTCCCCCGATCCACCTCCAGTTGAGTCACGGATCAAACAAGACAAGAGTGACTTTGAAGAGAAAGAAAGACAACGTGTAGCTCAGGAAGCCAGAGCAGAGAAGAGACAAAAGAAACAGGTCAGCAGTGTCATTCAAAGAGGAAAACCCTTCCAAGTCTGGTATCTGAACTGTAATTTAAAAAAAACAAACAAAAACATCTTGTCTTGTGTTTTTTTTTCCTACAAAGGAGCGTGATATGGTTTTAAAGCGAATCGCTGAGGACCGGAGGAGCTTGCAGGAGAAGACCCAGACTAGTGCTGCTGCAGACTCATCTCCTCCCATTGATCAAGGGCAGAAACTTGGGGGAAAGATTCAGACAAATGTAGATAACAACTGCATCCTCATGGTGAGGTTATGGCAAATGTTCATTAAAATTGGATTTAAATAATCCTTTTGCAGTGATGTAGACATCAGATATCTTTGTTGCTGCAGATTCGGCTGCCATCCGGTGAGTCCATGCGTGAGCGCTTCTCAGCTGATGCCCCTCTACGCAGCGTCGTGGAGCACATCACCGGACGTCACCCGTCCCTACCCTCCTTTTCTCTACTTCAGGGTTTCCCCCGGAAACGCTTTGGAGAGGCCGAGCTCGCATGTTCGCTGCGCTCTCTCGGGCTCACGCCTAACGCTGCACTGTGTATTCAAACAACTCCCCCAGAGACACCTCAGGATCCACCAAGTCCCCCTGATCCCCCTTCAGTCGTCGAGAATGAGCCACCTCCATCTGTTTTGCCTCCTCAGCCACGTATACCCGTCCGGGAGGGGGCAGAAGGGCCAGACCCTATGGTTCCACCTCTATTACCCAACCATCTGTGGGAGGAGGCAGTGAATTATGCTGGGATACCTGGAGCTGGTCCTGCTCTGTCTGGGCCTTCTCACTTCTGGGGTAAATGGACACAAGCAGCTTATTTCTGCTGTACTTCATGTGTTTGGATTCCACATCAGAAACTTTGGCTCCAGTTTTGAACCCGAATCTATTTATCCATCTTTGCATTATCCTCAAATTTTACAAAATTTGAAAGTGGTCACAGACTGTAAGGCAGACAGGCTGACAGTCAGTGCTTTATCAGAGATGTTTTGACATCAAATTTTGATCATTTTATTCATGAGGAGTTATATCTTCCTGGTTAATAACCAAAATGAGCAGCTCTGAATATTTAAATATGCTCAAGCCTTAAATACTGTTTCCAAAGTGAACAAAGCAACTATGGCTGACTACACACCACGTAGAATGTGATCATTTTTATGTCAGCTGTCATTTTAATAGAATAGAGCATCTGCAATGGCTGCACAACAGATGTAGCTTGAGCAATCCTGAAGCAGCGAGAGGTTTGGCTACATGATGGTGCATTAGATAAGCCTCTGAGAAGTGGTATTCATTAAAATAGACGGCTGAAATCTTTGCTGGTCATGTTGACCTCGTATGAAGCTCCCACGCTGCCAACATGACGTCAGCCTAACTGCTTGGTTTTGCCTCAACACTGTTATTGGACTTTTTACGGTCTGAGGTTGGATTTTTCATTCAGATATACATTATTGCACAAAAGTTCACTTCACATTTTTATGTACACATGCATTTTTTTTTCATCTTTTTCTCCTAAAAGACAAAGAATCTCTCATTGTATTCTTTCTTTGCCAAGTCAGTGAAGCATTTAATCCTTCTTAACATCCTTCTTTTAGGTTTGCAGTGTCTATATTAAATTATTAAAATAAATGTTTGAGCTAAATGGTTGTAGAGACAATGGATGACATTCCTGGTTTTTGATAGGACGAGGCCAGAGGCTGGTTCCTGGCAGTGCTGAGGATCCTGGTGCAGAAGTTGGTGAGGAACAAGAAGGAGAGGAGGAGCTACCACACATGCTCAATGGTACTGCTTGCTGTGTCTGGGACTGCAGCAGAAACTTCATTTCTCCTTTGACCTACATTTAGCTGGGCCCTCCTCCCCCTCCTCCCCTTTTACCATTTCCATGTGTCTCCATTCTTCATCCAGAAAACCTTTTCCTGCCTCATACTGTACACCATGCTACTGGAAAAGTTTTCCCTCTGTTTTATAGTCTCAATTGCATAACTGTTCTTGGGTGGAGAACATCAGACCAACTGCCCCAGAAATGTGCTGCATATTTAGGAGAGATTAGGATTAGGAAACGTGGGTGAATGCACCCTCCTCTCAGACATGCAGTACACTGGATCAGCGCTGCTCAGCCCCACCACTGTGAACCGAGTACCCTTACTGCATACTGAAGGCCAGCCAATCATATTTAGTATTTCAGAACATGTGGTTTCTATACAGTATTCTGAATGTGTGTCAGACCAGAGAGAGAAAAAAGAGCCCTTACAGTCGAGGCTTGGTCAAGAAGAAACAAAGATCTACAGTAAAAAAAAAATGTTAATTAGAGGTGTGTCTTTTTTTTTCCTACTGTAATTCCAGAGAAAAAGTTTTTAGTTAGTTTTTTTAAAAAAATGTTTTTAAATAGCGTCTCAGCTCTGTCTGTATGGATTATAGTAATGACTTATGAAATTTTCACAGGGATACCCAGGCTTCCTTTCTTTCCGGAGAACAGGATTCGAGGAGGATTTGAGCCCCGACACCACTGGCCAGAGCAAGGCAATCGACTCAGGTGGGTGCCCAGACAGGATCTAATCCATCCAGTCTCAGATGAAGTCATATTAAGTACTTTAAGCCACAAATCTCATGTAATGGTATTTATTTCAACTCAATAAGCAGCAAATAAGTTTTCCATTGTGCAAAAACTAAGACAACTAGGTTTTTTTTTTCTTTTCTGTCTACTTATTAAAGGAAAAAACATTCCTATTGTTTTCTTTGTTCTGTGTGAAAGTGCTCTGTTTTAACCAGCATGCAAAATAAAAAGTGCTGTATGCATGCAGTACTACTTACCACTATAGTTATGAATGAATGACCATCATTGTGGACTCATTTTACATTTCTTTATTGTGTTTGAAATATATGATGGCTGCTATCTAAACAATGACTCCAGCAGTTTTGTAGCATTTGAATGGGGATTTTTGAAGATATGCTTTGATCAGCTGTAACAACATTTAAAAGACTCGCAGATTAAATGAATGACACTACCCATGTTAGGGCTGCTGTGGTTCAGTTGATAATGTGGACATTCACTGTACCTGTGTGGACTGAACCCCACACAGTCCAGAAAATGTTTGACTGAATATCGTGGAAAAAGTGCTGTATACTGTATATAGAGTACATATAATATTCACCCTGTGAACTCTGCGCACTCTGAGAAACGCATACTTTCAAGGTTAGAAATTACAGTTTACATATACAGCACGATGCTGTGCCCTGCATCATGCTCCATCCCTTACTTTTACATTTCCCATTTGAAGGATTTGTGCAAAGTAACGCCCCTCCACTCGTAACCTGAAACAGTCTGAGGTATTCACTCCACTTCCTGTCTCCCCAGATGTCAATCTGATGGCATCTTTGGGAAGCAAGCCCAACCCATAAAGACCCCACCCATAATGTTCTGGTATCAGTCATTGGATGTTTTATGCCTGAGCCCTGACTGGTCAGAGTGCTCTTAGCAGCATGCCTGATGAAATGAAAAATATTTAACTATTGAAATTGATTGACAATGATAATTGTCAAAGTTTTGTTCCAGAGGGCAATGGCTGCTGTCAGGAATCACCACCTCAACTTGTGTAGCTTTCTTCTCTGTACAGTCAGCTCCAGAGTCATCCCCAGCACAGAACCAGCCTTCTTGATCAGTTTGTTCAGTTTCTTAAAGTCTCTGGCTGTGATGCTGTGGCCCCAACAGATGGCTGACTGTACTTCCACAACAGACAGAAGATATGCAGCATTTTGGTGCAGACATTTAAGGATCTCAGTTTCCTCAAAAAGTGGGGTCCACTCTGTCCCATCTTGTAGATGACCTCCGCTGGCATCAGCTTGTGTTGCGTTTCCAGTCTAATCTGATGTCTAGCTGAAAAATCAGATTGACCTCACTGTGCTGCCTGATTTGTTCAGATGAGATGTGTATGTCAAAGATAGTTGTGTCTGTGTGTCATAGAGAGGCCCCAGAGGTGGAAGCTGCAGCTCCTGAGGAGTCGGGAGGTCCAGTGGCACCAGTAGCTGCAGGACTGGCAGCAGTGGAGCGTCTTCAAAGGGCTGCACTGCAAGAAGACCACAGTGCCTCCCAGGGACAACCATCACCACCTAAAAGACCCTTTAGGACACCGAATGTGCCATCCCTGTGTGCCTTGGCCACCCGTGCAACCGTTCAACTCATGACTGGTGAGAAACCATGAGAGGAAAATATTCTAAGACCTCCCAGCAAATGTATCAAATGAATATTCACTGTATTTACTTGTCATTCTTGTCCTTGTGTCTGAAGCTCCCAGTATGCAGTACAGCAGCAGTCTGGCATGCCTGACCCCAGAGCTGGCAGAGCTTCTGCTCAACCACATGTCCAGAGAGAGGCTGCTACGTCCACGCACCCTTGAGCTCTTTTTCGGATGCCCATTGCAAAAGTTTGTCCTAAACTGTTATCCTTACTCCACTAATGAGCTCCTGCGACAGCTACGGGCCTTTACAGCTCTGAAGCATCTAAGTTTAGTCAACTCGCCTCTCATTACAGGTACAACTTGTGTACCACAATGTTATTTTGTTGTTTCTTTTGTTGGTAAAACTTTTGTCAAATCTTTGATTTGTCATCTGCTTCCCTTTTAACTTTCTGGACTGCTTTTTGTTCAGACTCTGGCCTGTCAATCCTGTCCAACCTGGTTAAACTCCAGTATCTTAACTTGGCTTCCTGTAGTAAACTGACGGACTCCTGTCTGCAGCATATCACAGGTTGGGTTTTTGATACACTCGCGTTTTTTGTAAACAAGCCCCACATATTTTAGCAAAATATAAACCTACTTACTTTATTCTTTTTCTGTCCTCAAGGTTTGAAGAGTCTGTGTTTCCTGTCCCTGGATCAGACCAAAGTGACAGATGCTGGGATGGTGCCATATCTTGAGTCAGCGCCATCCTGCCTCTCACAGCTCAGTCTGAACCAGACAGCAGTAACTGAGGCAACACTAGCCGTCCTCCCTGTCTGTGTGCCACAGCTGCGACTTCTCAGCATCAAACATACTAAGGTTTGCTTTCACCGTTTTTGGCTCGAGTTGGCTCACGAGCCCATTTCGTGTACTTTTGTCATTTCATTGTCTTGTGTGTTTGTGTGGCAGGTTAAGGATGTGACCGCCCTGGCAGAGATGTCCAGTCTGCAGACTCTCAGTGTGGATGGAACAGGTGTGACAGAAGTGTCTCTGCAAAATCTTGCTACCCACCCTTCTCTGTCCTCTCTCAGTCTGGGAGGAATACCTGTACAAGATGGCAATCACACCCTTCAGATTATCTCAGGTTTGTAAATGTAAAGTCTAAAAACTTAACCGGCAAGTGGAAGAAAAGACATTTTTAAACTGAATCTCTGAAACCCCCCCCAGGTCTAAAGTTGACTCATCTCACCCTTCCCGGACGTCACACTGTGACAGACAGCGGCCTTTCATACCTCTGCAAGCTGTCTCTGCTGTTGGAGCTGGATCTGACAGACTACACCCAAGTCACGGACCAGGGCGTCAGCCAGCTCTCTGCCATGATCAGGTCATTCCCACGATCCCTGAAGTCAGACCAACAGCTCTTTCTGATTAAAACAAGGACACTGATGGCAGTTTTTTTTGTGTGTGTGCGTGCCCTTATACAGGTTGAAAAAGCTGTCGCTTAGCAACACTCAGGTGACAGATGCAGGGCTTCCCTCTCTGCATGGCCTGCAGGAGCTGCAGGAGCTGTGTTTAGACCGAACGGCAGTCACCAGCCGCGGAGTTGCTGAACTAATCACCTGTCTGCCGCACCTTCAGGTGATCTCCCTTTTCATATGTATATTTGCTCATCTGCCAGTTGCTTTGGGCAAACCTTACTAATTGTTTCCTGAAAAAGCTACTCTGGTGTAGTTTAGTGTTCAAATGTCCATTACAGCCCATTGATGTAGTTGTTGTCTGGTAAAATGTTATAACTGAAAATGAGGAATTTGATGCATTATTATATTATGTCTTCTAGGTGTTGGGGCTAGCCAGCACACAGGTGGGAGACACAGTAGTGAGGAGGGGTCTGATCCGCTGCCATCAGCTTGTTAAACTTAATCTCAGCCGCACCCGGATTACAGACCATGGTACGATAATTTTGACAAGTCTTAATTTTATTGATTCAGCCACAGAAAATAACTTTCTTTTTGTACATTTCCTTCCCCCCAGGTCTGAAGTGCCTGAAGCACATGCATCTTGCTCAGGTGAACCTGGATGGCACAGGTGTCAGTCTGATGGGTATTGCTAGCCTCCTGTCTTTGACCAACATCAGCAGCATTCGGGCTAGTAATACTCGCGCCATTCCACCAGATGAAGTCTCAGATGAGGAATGGGAAGCTCAGTGAGCCTAAGTACCTTTGTTTGGTTCAGATATACTCTTATCTGAGCACAGTTTTGACTGCTGCTGGCCCCTTTAGTCCCTGAAAATGCTGCTACCAGGATAACCTGGAAACAGTAACACTCCTACTTGCACTGTTTCAACTGCAGCTAATGCCACTAATCTGACAATCGTGCATGCCAAGTTAAACCTTAAATGGAAGCCTCGTGTTTAACTTCATCTAAAAAGTTTACAAAGCGCTTGCAGAATTCAGTTTTTCCTGTATACACTACAGTGCATAGTGTCTGGAATGCTATGACAGACTTCACAGCTTCATGTACTGGCTTACTGGATGGAAGACTGTTTCTAACAGCTGGCATTTTAGATTTTAGGTTAATGTACCACATAGCATGTATTAGCAGACTTTAAGTACTAACAGAAACTGCTACAAATTAAATGGAAACTTTCAATTTAACAAAAAAGGATAAATATTTGAGGAATGCGAGGGCAAATTATCTTCCAGTAATGGCAACCTGTCCGTTTTTTCATTTGGTAGAATTACTCAGCATTTTGGGTAATTTTAAGAAAATGTTCTTTAAGTTGCATCCTGGTGATGCACTGCCCTCAGCTGTTTTCAAAGTGACATACTTCAGTTTGTAAAACCTCAAATTTCAAGTAGTTTTGGGGTCAGCCATATTTTAGCAAGTTATAATGCAGCAACTGTAATATACAGTAGGACCTGTGTAGCCATACGGCTCAGGAGACAGAACCCAAAGAAACTTTAATCACTTAGTTTTTCATCCTTGTTTACAGAATTGTTAATAGTTTATTTTCCCTGAAAGCTTTTGACTTTTGAATACAAGCACCATAAACTGCTCCAGTTAATAAAGTGTTCTCAATGTAAGTGTGGTCTTTGATGCTCCGTTTATTGAGACAAACTTTTATTGCATTACATTGTTAAATTATAAGGCAGAACTGCTTTTTGTTTTTTTACACTGGGAAGAAAAAAGAGTCAACTTTTAAATATCATAAAATGACCTAAAAGCTGCTGCATACATGTTGGGATTTAACAGAACATTTGGAAAAAAAAAGGTTTTCTATGAAGACAGCACAATGGAATGCATTCCAAAATGCACTGAGATGCTTCAGGTGAATCAGCCAATCAGAGTGCAGCCTGAGGTGAAGGGTAGGGGCAGGGTCAGCATGATGCAGCACTGTCAAACTGAAATGGAAATACAGTACAACAGGTACAGGAGACAAGTCCAATAAGATGCATAAGATTGTTTCTGTTCTAATTTCCTGGTCATCCCTCCAGGTGTGGCTCAGTGATGCAGCCTTAGATATCATGCGCTTGCTGCTTTTCAATCTTGGATTTCAAATGCTCCTTGTACGCCAGGATGTCCTTACTCCACTTTGTGATAGTTTGATTCTCACACACCCAGATCTCCTGAGCAACCTGAAGTGAGAAAGGTGGATTAGATTTTTATGTAGTCTCAAATACTGAAATCATACAACAACAAAAATAAAGTACATACCTGCTGAATTAGTCTGAAGTCGTGGCTAACCAGCATCATGCCACCCTCAAACTCATTGACAGCTTCTGCCAGTGCATCAATTGTCTCAATATCCAGGTGGTTGGTGGGCTCATCAAGGAACAGCATGTGAGGGTTCTGCCAAGCCAGCCAGGCAAAACATACCCTGCACTTCTGACCATCTGACAAGTTCCTGATTGGACTGACCTGGAAGGAGTTTTAAGAGCCATTTCAGACATACTGAGTTCTGAAAGGAGGGGAGGGGGGAGTATCCCTTAGCATCCCTTTACCTGCTGTTTTCCTGTCAGGCCATAGCGGCCAATGATCTTCCTCATCTCCTCCTTCTCTTTGATCTCAGGGAAACACTTCATCATGTACTCCAAGGGAGACAGATCAAGCTCCAGCTGCTCCGTCAGATGCTGTACACAACAAGCAGATTGAATAAAAAATGAAAATCAGTCACTGCATTTTAAAAGACAAGCTCATTTGAGAGAATAATGGGGCTGAACTTTACCTGATGATATCTGCCAATCTTCACATGAGAATGTTTCCGGATCATGCCATCAGAAGGGAGGAGCTACCAAAATGGGGGGAAAGGAAAAATGTCAAACCTGAAGACAATGAAATTTCAGAGTTGACTGGCAGGTCCATATACTGCACCAACCTCTCCCATAAGCAGCTTCAGCAGTGTGGATTTCCCTGCTCCATTGGGTCCCACTAGAGCTACCCGAGTATCCAAGTCAATACCAAACTCCAGATTTGTATATATGTATGGCTTTGAGACACAAACAACAAAATTTAAAGAAATCATTGTTTAAAAAAAAAAAAAAAAAAAAAAAAAGGGGGGGGGGAGGACGTGACACCAACTATACTCACTGTGTTGTCACTGTACTTGAAGCTCACATTCTGAACCATGATAACAGGAGGAGGAATCTTCCCACAGGGAGGAAAATAAAATGACAGAGTCTGGAGAAAACAGGAAGACATTAAAATACTGAAGATGTGTTTCAGTAGGAGCAAGGGGTTTAGTTCCCAGTTCAACAATCTGCAGCCAGGATAGTGCCATACCTTGTCATTCACAACTCTTTCAGTCAAGCCTGATGCCACCATCTTTTGCAGAGTCTTCTCTTTGCTCTGTGCTTGCCGTGCCAACTTTGCAGAGCCGTGACCAAACCTGGCAATGTAATTCTAGAGGAACAAACAAGCACAATTAAAGCCAAGTACTTGTTCATGGACACTTACATTACTGTCTAGGTATGGTGGGGGGAAAGAAAAAAAAACTTAAGTTATCTGTATCAGAAGACATTTTGTTTGAGATATGATCAATTTGCTTGGCTGTGTACCAATTCCCAGTAACTAAACACTGTCTTCATCTCAGGTCACTGCAAGTCATCTTTATGATGGCTTCTAGCTATGAAGTAATGCACCAATTTTCTTAAGTTTTGTGGGGTGAATGGAGCTCCCACTGTGCCCTTCAGTTACCTTCATGTGTGCAATCTGGTCCTGCTCCCAGTTGAAGCGCTTCATTTGGTTCTCTTCCAGCTCCTCTCTGGTCTTCACATACTGGTCGTAGTTACCCTTAACATATTTAGATTTGCATGGTCATCCAAAGGTACACAGACATAATTAGTAACAACCCACTCCTAGGTTCCCATTTAGCATCAAGAAATTAAATATGGCAGAGTTCATTCACGATATTCTCTCTTAGGGCCTTCCAGAATGCGAGAAGGGTGCTTCCCTTCCTGGCATTGAGTCTTCAGATCTCAAAAGGAGCCGCAAGCCCTTAGTTCTTACCGTGTAGTACTTCAATTTTCTCTGATGTAGATGGATGATGTTGGTACATACACCATTCAGGAAGTCTTGAGAGTGTGAGATGAGCACAAGGATTCGTTTGAACCTGATAAGATCAGATCAGGTTGATCAATACACATTCCTGGGTGTAACTAATAACTGTTTGGATAATTATACTTTCAAGGTAAGGTGTGAACTTACGACTTGAGCTCCTCCTCTAGCCACACGCAAGCATCCAGGTCCAAGTGGTTGGTCGGTTCATCCAGCAACAGCATGAAGGGCTTGATGAACAGAGCTCTGCAAAGAAAAATGGCTGCAATGTCAAGCTTCAGCTATCTAGGATGCATTTTATTAAATAATGCACAACCAAGTCCTTTGTCTTTACCTGGCCAGAGCAACACGCATCCTCCACCCTCCACTAAAGTCTTTCAGTTTTTTATTCTGCATAGCAGTGCTGAAACCCAAACCGTGGAGGATCCGAGAGGCTCGCATCTCTGCCTTGTCTGCATCCAACTCCTCCAGACGCTCATACAGCTCCATCAGCTTCTCACACTCAGCTAAACAGGGGTGAGATAAAACAATCTCTGGTCATTACAGCACCAACACCACATCATACATTTAGTTTTAGACATTTGCCTATGAAGTCAAATTAACTTTAACAACTGCAGGTTTTATTCATTTCAATGGTTTTGAAACAAAGTTGTCTCATCTGTGTAACAGCTGTTTAAATAAGCCATTTCATCTAATGAAACTCACAATCTTCATGGGCGAGTCTCTCCGCCTCCTTCTCCAGCATTATCCTTTGCTCATCAACTTCCATGACACACTGCAGAGCCGTCTTGTCGCTGGGGGCCATCTCCCGGGTCAAGTGGTAAATGTCTATGTGCTCAGGAATGGGAACCTCACGATGCCCAATGGCTGACAACAGCATGGATTTTCCTAACAGAACAAAAAGTACAGTGAAATACTTTTACTGTGATTAAGGCCAAAAATCTCTCATATTTTGGGGAAAAAGTTAGCTGTGTTGCAGGTGGTAGCTGATAGCAAGCATAATGAAAGTTCAGTTGCAGGATTTCTTACTGAAAAACGCCCAATGTTAGTCATTTACCTGTGCCATTAAGGCCAATGAGGCCATAGCGTCTGCCAGAGTTGAGCTCCAGACTGGTGTCCGCCAGCAGCTCCTGACCATGGAAGGTGAGAGACAGGCTGCTTATGTGAACATCAGTGCTGTTAGGGTGGGAGGCAAGAACACCTGTCACTGCCCGAGCCTCTGTCTTCCGCAACTCAAACTCATCCAGTTCCTTTGTCAAACTGGCAACACCTGTTAAAAACATGATAAAAATAAAATTTGAGAATATTTTGTCTTGCTTCAAATATTAAAACTGCAGTGCCAGACTACAGATCTGGTATAACCAGTCTTCCTCTCACCATTGCTGTCTGCTCCGTTACGTTGGGTTTCAGGTTGTTCACTTTCTCCGTTTACTTCTTCAGGTTTCTTGGTGCGCTGGCGGGCTTTGGCAGCCTCCTTCTTCTTTGCTGCCTTCTTTTTAGCCAAGTCTGACGGCATGGTTATGCAAAACTAGGCAACGGCAGAAAACAAATAGGAAACATAATTACTGACACTTTCCCATGTCAAAAAACGCACCATCAACGTGCGATTGTGGATTTCGAAATGCTAGGCAAACACTATGTACTGGTCCTACCATAAAGTATGAATCAGAATGACTAACCGCTTACATAAACGGGAGGAGAATCCCAGGCACGCATGCCGGCCGGCTACCCATTGTGTTCATTATTAAACTCACGTGTGGCTCATTTCAAAAGGACTTGTGTTAAATCAAAACCGGATATGATAAACGACTAATCCCAATGGTGGCATTGCCTATCAAAACCTTATTTAGAAGTGGATCTTCCATTAAAATCTGCCTGCACGCTTGGTTCTTCAGAGCATATCCTGATTAGCCAAGCCGCTAACGGCTACGCCGCAAACCTGATCTTTGCACTGTCACTTAACAGCGAATTAGCCGATGACAGTATCCATGTAGTTGTGCTTGTCGGTTACTACACAATATCACACACACGAAACAAATCGTCATTATATACTGAGGAAGTAACCAGTGTCGTATTTTAGTCCTTTAGCTGGGCTAATAACGTTAGCTTCAACTGACAGGCCCAGCAAGCTAACGCTAACTTGATGCAAGGCCCGAGTTTATTACGACAAAGTCTGTAGACGGCTAACAAGTGTCTCTCGAGCCGGTGTTTGTTTTAATAGCACCCAGTATAAGACAGCTATAAAAGTGGTAATTGTCAGACAACGACAACCCCGCTCTTACCTATACACTGAGCCACTTGTCTCCGGAGCACATCGACGTCTCGTGTCCACTTTTCGCCGGGTGGATGTAGCCGCTCGCCAAACCGCCAGACGGACCATATATGGCCACGAAGGGCGGTGAAAATACAAGTGCCCTCCTCTTCTCATGGTACTGCAGTAAACTATTCTTTTACGCCTGAACTGGTGTCAAATTTTAAATAGTAAGAATGTGTCATTAACTATGGTCAAACTCACAAAATATCAGTAAAAAAAAAGATGTTTTTAAATTAAAGACATACGTTTGATAGGTCGATGCTCAGCATACTTTGGTTTGGCTTAATAAGGTTATTAAATACACCTTATTATAAGAAAGGTTTAAAAAATGCGTTCACAAAGATATTTTGCGATAATAATATAATTTATGGCTTGGGCCTTTAAAGTACTGAATAAAGCTGTCGTTATCGCTGAACAGCTCAGGTCAGTTTGATAACCGATCAGAGGTGATGCTGCTGCTGCAGCAGCGTTAGTCAGGAAGGGATGATGAAGCTGAAAAACGACGCGAGAGAGGGACGCCGTCTCAACACTGTGTGTGTGGCAGTAATTTTTTGAGGAAGTGGAAGAAACTGTCGAGAATGGACGACATATTTATGGTTGTGCTTGATGGGTTTTTACCTGTATAAACGACGGAAAATGGGATCTATTCCTCACTGTCAGGGTTCGTGGAGGTGGATTGCCGTGTCTGCTTTAAAACAAGGGACGAGATGCTAGCTCGCTAGCTTGCTCTTTGATGTTTGCTCCTCCGACACATTAGAGGATATCGTTTTAGATGCAGCGACTAAAACTTTTACATCGATTTTTAAAACACTAATTAGATTATTGTTAACTGAAACGGCCAACTTCACAATGTTGCATTTAGCTTTCAGCTACCTTAGTTAGCTGACTTTGAAAGTAGCCATTAGCGTTAACGCTAGCCAGAATTAGTTCTGCTAATTAACATAAAGTTGGCTGCAAAGGTGTGAAATACTCCGAGTAACGATACACCGCATATAATGATTAACCTAGCCAGCTGAGGTTTTCGGGGGAGCAGTCATTAATGATGTTAAGATTTTTCCAAATATACATTCTTTTAATGCAACTAAGTTGTTTATACCAGTAGCTACATAGTTAATACATCTTAAGAAATGCAATAGATAAAATGTTCGCTTTCACATTTACATAAAAAGCTGAAATAATACGTAACGTTCAGACCTAAAGCTTCGCTTTGTGTGTTAGAAAACTATATCAACGAATGGCAAGACATAAACTCTTAAAAGCAACTTTCTTTGCGCTCCAGCAAACTAATTTCCTCTTGCCATTTTGCTAAATTAAGATTTTTTTTAAAGTATTAAATCAGGGAATAAGTTTTGGCCCATCGAGTTCTGCCATTTTATTCCTCTTCTTATTAAGTGTAGCTCATAACTGCCAAACATGCGTCTGTCCTCGTTTCTGGCCCTGTTCAGGCCTGCTTTACCCCTGATCCTCGGGCTGTCTCTCGGATGCAGTCTCAGTCTTTTGATGGTGTCCTGGACACAAGGGGATACAGATGACCCCTGTGGAGATGAGTTGGGCAAAGGTAGGCTCTTCCTGGGCAGAGGAGATGCCCTAAGAGACACAAGAGATGGAGCAGGAGATGAAGACTTTCAGCCACGTATAGTGCCATATCACAAGGACCCAAACAAGCCACACAAGAAAGTCCTCAGGTAGGAATGGTGAAAGGATCTGTTTATGTTTTAAGGGTTTTAAAATGATCAGCTCTTTTATTTTAAAAAAAAAAAAAAAAAAGTGTTTCAGCTGAAAGAAAAAACTTGCAGCAACTGACTCGTAATTACATTTAATGACAGATTTGTTCAAGATGCATCACTATATCTTATCAGATTTTCTTGAGAACAGAAGAAAATCTGAACTCAGGTGATTTACATGAATCAGTTTTCCATCCATAAGGTTGATATTTAATTATCCAATGGAGCAATTCATGATGAATTTGAGATTTGACAAGTTTATATTTTTATTTTATCTATTCTTTTTTTCATCTATGGTCTGAAACCATTGTTGACTTTAAAAATACATTAGTAGTTGCTTTAGCAGGTTCAGATTACGAAAGTGAATCCAGTTGAAGTTTGCACAGTTGGTGGTGAAATTAACTTTTTTGTTGGTCTTATTGTTTGCTCTGATTTTCTTTTCTCCAGAACTCGATATATCCACACTGAGCTGGGCATCAGAGAGCGACTGCTGGTGGCCGTACTCACCTCTCGGGCCACCCTCAACACACTGGCTGTGGCTGTGAACCGCACAGTTGCCCACCACTTCCACCGCACCTTTTTCTTCACAGGCCTACGCAGCCCCAAGGTGCCTCATGGCATGACAGTGGTTGCCCACGGTGATGACCGGCCGGTGTGGCTGATGTACGAGACAGTGCGCCACCTACATCAGCATTACGGCTCAGACTACGACTGGTTCCTGTTAGCCCAGGATGACACCTACATGCAGGCAGATCGTCTTTCGGACCTGGTGGGCCACCTCAGCGCAGGTCAGGACCTTTACATGGGCAGGGCGGAGGAGTTCATTGGAGGGGAGGAGAAAGCACGTTACTGCCACGGGGGTTACGGCTACCTGCTCTCCCGCAGTCTGCTGGCCCGCCTGCAGCCGCATCTTGATACCTGCCGTAACGACATCCTCAGCGTGAGACCTGATGAGTGGCTGGGCCGCTGCATTATTGACTATCTTGGTCTTAGTTGCGTGGAGGTGCACCAGGTAACAACACAGACAGATACAACAAAAACACCCATTTAGTGCCGTTTCTATACAGTTCATTTAGAAAAATATTCACTTTTCCAGTATTTAATTTCATTGTCTAAATATTCTTTGGCCCACAGGAGATGACGTACCATTACTTTGAACTTGGAAAAAATGCAGATCCAGAGCGTGAAGACAGTATTCAGTTTAAAAATGCCTTCACAGTCCATCCTGTATCAGAGCCAAATCTCATGTACCGTCTACACAAACGCTTCAGCCACATTGAGCTTGAATGGACCTACCAGCAGATTCAACAGCTGCAGGTTTGAGACATTTCATTAAGGTCTTTTTTGCCTGCATCTCTCAGATACTCAGTTTTATCCAAGTTTAATATCTGATGGGACTGAAAGTATGCAGCTTGTTTTCCCTTCCACCTCGCCCACTGAAATTCCTGAGAGATAGAATATTTGAATAAGCAGGAGGTCAAGTTGAGGAGTTGTGACATGAATTGTTATATTCAAGTCATCTAGTTCTCAGCATGATCTGACTGAGAAGCCTTCATTTGCATAGTAGCACTTGATCTGTTTGGCTTTAAACACAGCACCATTAACATTTTTATACAGTTTGGATATGGCTCCTTTTTCCTTTGATTTTATATTCAGCAGTTTTTGTCTGTGTGTGTGTTCATCAGATGCAGATCAGCAACCTGAGTGACCTGACACCAGAGGGTAAGGCTGGGGTAACCTGGCCTATAGGAATCAACCCTCCCTTCAAACCCAAAACCCGCTTTGAAGTCATAAACTGGGACTACTTCACAGAAGAGCATATTTACTCCTGCATCGACAGCTCGCCCAAGTGTGAGATGAGAGGGGCCGACCGAGCCGATGTCAGCGCAATACTAGAGATTGCTGTGGAGCACCTGAATGAGCGCTACCAGCCACAGCTTCGCTTCCGCAAACGGCGTCTGCTCAACGGCTACCGCCGCTTTGATCCCACACGCGGTATGGAGTACATACTGGACCTCGCCCTGGAGGCCTTCACCCAGAAAGGTCACAGTCAGATCATTGCCAAGCGGGTCAACTTGTTGCGACCTCTTAGTGCTGTTGAGATTATTCCTATGCCTTATGTGACAGAGGCAACACGGGTGCAGGTCATCCTGCCTGTCACTGCCCAAGACCAGGACTATGTTGGTAACTTCCTCGACATGTACGTGATGAACACCTTGGATACCCATGACAATGTTTTACTGACCTTCCTGTTCATCTATGATCCCTTTGATGCACAGCGAGTCAGTCAGACTGACGTGTTTGCTGGAATAAAGGCTATGATTGGGGAAGTGGAGAAGCGCTACGGAGACGTGAAGATCCCGTGGATTAGCGTGAAGACTGAGGTGCCCTCACAAGTTAAGCTGATGGACATCATCTCTAAGAAACACCCTGTAGACACTCTGTTTTTCCTGACAAGCGTTTGGACAGAGGTCAACGCCGACTTCTTGAACCGCTGCAGAATGAACGCTATTAGCAACTGGCAGGTTTTCTTCCCCATCCACTTCCAGGAGTACAACCCTGCCGTGATGTACCGCGACCAGCAGCCCTCTGCCGCCTCCTCGTTTGCTTCAGAGTCGCTGCGAGACGGCCACTTTGACCGGCACGTCTTCGACGAGGCTTGCTTTTACAATGCAGACTATATGAGCGCCCGGACCAAAATGGCAGCTGACATTTTAGACAACGAGGAGCTGCTGGAAAGCATGGACGTTTATGACATCTTTGTGCGCTACTCAGGCCTGCATGTGTTCAGAGCCGTGGAGCCGGCACTGATCCAGAAATACATGCGGCGAGCGTGTAACCCTCGGTTCAGCGAGGACATCTACCATCGCTGCGTCCTCAGCAACCTGGAGAGTCTGGGGTCACGTTCACATCTAGCATTGGCTCTGTTTGAGCAGGAACAGGCCAACAGCACATAGAGGATAAGACTGTGCAGCTTTGAGAGTGCTGCAACCTCAAAAACTGCCTGTACTTAAATATACCGAACAGGAAAAAGGTGAATTCAAACATAAGGCTTCTTTTGATCCACAAACTGAGATTCTCACCCTGGTACAGGGTAGAAAGATGTCACTTAGTGCTGATTTCTCTGCATCCTGCAGCTGAAAAATCTCCCTGCTTGGTACGAGAACTTTTGACTTATGAATCTGTAACTTTACATGTGTAATGTCTAGACAGCGATGAGTAATGAGTCATGGAGGTGTCGCTCCATGAATAGACGTACTGAGGAGCTGTTAACTTGTATTCCTGCCATTGATGTTTTCTCACAAAAGGTGAGCGACAGTATTTATATTTACTATTTTTAAGACTCGTCTGATGTAACATGAACAAAGGCCTTCATTGTTGATTAAATGTTAAAAATACTTGAGCCATAAGTCTTCCTTTTGGAAGATGTGAAAAATAATACTGAAAACAAGCTGGAGCCATTGGCTGCCTTTTTCTTTAAGATATGTTCTTTTTTAAGAGGTATTAAAGAGTGATATTTATGCTCAGAGTTGTTTCTTTATTCGTATTACTCAGATTAAGTATGTGTTTGTTTTAGACTCATTTGATTAACAGTAACTGTGTGGGATCTGTCTGCAGAATGCTTGATCAGTTGTTCCTGGAGGTGTCTGTTATCTGCTCAGCAGAGCTGAAGAACAGGCAATATGGCGGAAAGATTTAGTGGTTTGTTTTGATGCTGTGCATAGATTCAGAGTATTGCATCTTGTACTCTCAATGTTGTACTGCAGCGCCTGGAGGTAGTGGACAGTTTGTTCCCAAGCAGCCCACCCTGCCTCATCTCCTCGCATTAAGTCAGAAAATCTCCCCCCCTGCCCGGGCCTCCCTGAGTTCTGGCAACTTGTTCCACACACATCTGTCTGTGGGGAGAGAAGTGAACCCAGTGCCCAGAGGGAGGGTCGTGCCTACATAGCCAAGGTGTGTCCCAGCGTAGGTGGTTAACGCTGACGCTGAATGACTCTCTTCACTGACAGGGTGAGAAGATTGTACCGAGGCCCCTTAACCTCCCTCACCCCAAAGACGCCTCCATGTCAGGAATTGGGGGGCTCGGGAGAATAGTGCAGCACCAAAGTGAAAGAGAGTCTTTTTGAGGTGGGAGTGTGGCTGCAATCTGCTGCCGTTCACAGTGGAAAGAGGGCCTTCACCTGCTTCCCCTGAACAATTAAATGCCTGTCTGCCACCTCTGCAGAACGGCTGGCTCAGGCAGAAAACGTAACCCGCTGACAAGTTGGAGCTCAAACACATGCTGATGCACAGTAAAAGTGTTCTTTTAGTGCAGCCATTTTTATGATCATCCAGCTGGTATGCAGGAATCCTGTAGCAGTAGAACTTTACTACCTTACTTTTAAGCAGGACCTACATAAAAAAATGTGATTTGATAGCAATAATCATGAAGCTCTTCTAGAAAGTGAGGATATTCTCATGTCTCAACTTGCACAGTCTGCTTGGAAAATCTAATGCAGGCACATCTGTGACCGCATTATATCACTTTTTGCCTTTTTTTTTTTCCCATGTTGACCCAGGAGGCAGTGAAATGTTGAGATTCTGGAGTTCATCAGTGAAACTTCAAAAAAGAAAAAATACATCTCACCTCTGTCAGAGTACAATAAGATGTTCATTTGTTTAACAATACAAGTAAAAATGTGATGTTAATATTTCAAAACTCTGAAGAGTTGTAATCTGTTAAATTTAGTATATTTCCCCTAAAGAAAAAGAAGACATGTTACAGAAGGAATTTTAATCTAAATCTTGGGTGAAGATCAGCAGAAAATTTCGCATCTCATCGCTCCAGAACAATTTTGTAGCATTTAGGAACCAGTTCATATTTGAAAGTAGTTGATGTAAAGATATTTATTACAGGGTGTACTAGGAAAAAATGTGTAATTGCAAGCATTTGACGAAACAAACCTTTGGAGTGAGTCTTGTGGTGCTAGTGTTGTTTGTCTCTGTTGGCCTTGTAATAGACTTGAAACCTGACCAAGTTGTATCCCACCTCTCATTTGAGAGCATCTGGGATAGATCCTGCCTCATGTGACCATGAATTGAGTGAAGTATGAGAACAGAAACAAATGGATGACCCTTTCCATTCTTTTTAGACCATCTTTCCCTGAAAAGTAAATATTTCAATCGCCACTGTTCAGTTCAAGGTGAAATTACTGGAATTCATTTATGTGAAATACAACCATTAAAACAGTTTTTTTTTTCACAAGAATGTAATTTCTGTTGTAAATTGGAATATTTGTGTACAGTCGTGCTCAAAATTATTACCAGTAAATAAGGGGGGAAAATGCAGCTGTCAGTGAAATAAGTTGAACTGGAACAAAGTAATAATATGTA
Source organism: Atherinomorus stipes (assembly GCA_023101725.1). NCBI lineage: Eukaryota > Metazoa > Chordata > Actinopteri > Atheriniformes > Atherinidae > Atherinomorus > Atherinomorus stipes. Next base: position 289,201 of record JALJCO010010883.1, read on the forward strand.
AAAACATTTTTATGAAAATCATGAAATTGATTTTGAATTGAGGTTCAACAGAAATATTAAAAACAAACAAAGAGTAAAACAAGTAAACAAGCATGATGGGGCTTCTGAACTAAAATTTTGTTGAGCAACTCAGGAAATCACTGGAATCAAGTGTTTTCTGTAACGTTCAGACTTCTGCACCTGCTGGCAGGTATTTTGGCCCACTGTTCATGAGCAAGATGCTCTAATCTGTCTGGGACAGTTTTGTTTGTTTTTCAAAAAATTATTCTTTTCAACTACAATTCAAAAGCAACATGTCGTTTCACTGAATTTTATTTTGTATTTTTTGTCTTACTACTTTTGAAAGTTTCTTGTTATTTGAATAACTATTGTGAATGAATTTGGTATTTTCTTTAATTGGAGGGTATGAATAAATTTTGAGGACGGCTGTATACATATTTATTGTTTACATTATGAAACCAAATTATTTTTAGTTTCTCAAGTTGTACCATGTATTTTTTCCCTAAATACATAGAAGTAGTTTTCTCATTTAATCTCTTAACAGCAAAAAAAAAAGAAGGAAAAAAAACTAAACAGCAATTTTATTTATTTATTTTTGGGCTCCAGTATTTGACTGAATTTCCCACATACGTACATACATATTGCTCGTACCATAACAATCTGAGTCATAGTTTAGCTAAATTGTGATGCCTGCCTTACTCGACTGTCCTAATACTGCCAAGTCATTGCCCATAAAAACCCTAAAATATGACTGGGAGTTGGGCTTTTGGGCTGGAGAGGTGTAGACTAAGTACATGTATTATCTATTATCAAAACGACAGGTAAAAAATTTATTTTGCCTTTTGAACTCTAAGCCAATGTTTCCCAATCTATTTTCCCTGTTTTTCGGTGGACGGCTCTTTGCTGAAGCCGTGCTTGGTTTCATGCTTTTATTTGCTAGCTTCTGGCCACAAATGATGCATTCTGACTAATTCCTTTCCTGTCCTTTGATAAAAATCCTGATGTAACCAAACCAAAATGCTAAAATACAAAACAAAAATTATTATTATTATTAATAATAATAACAATAACAATAATAATAACAATTATAATAATAAACGCGCATATTCTCACCTTTAACATAAAGAAAAAGGAGAAAGAGGGGGGCATTGGGCCAAGCAACCTCAGTTTGATTCCCCAGTGGGCCCTTGAGCAGGGTCCAGCTGCTCCCCGGGCACCGGGACATGGCAGCTCACTGCTCTCTAGTGAATCTAAAGATGGGTTAAAGAGCCTGAATTTCCCAACTGGGATTAATATAATATGTACTCCCCCCAGACAGGAGTGGGGATTACACATCAACAGACTCTTCTTCAGACCATTCTCTGTAAAACCCAAGTGATGGTGTGTGTGTAAAAAGCCTACTAGATCAGCAGTTTCTTAAATACTCAGTTTTTCCGATTTCGATACCAGTATTGGAAATGTCTCGGATACTGCCAAAAATGCTGGTGTTCGTATCAGCAAGTACTAGAGTTCAGGCACCGATCCAATACTATGTAATATATTAAAATAGCAATAGGAAATAGGAAAAAGGTCCATAAAAGTCCACTAAAACTTGGCAATATTCCTCCATACTGTGTCCTGAGTGGGTAGCGTCTATAACTGACTCGAATCAAGATCATTTAGTATATCTTTTATAGTCTAAACAGTACTACATCGCACTTCCTGGAGTTCACGACACTGCGGAAGCTGCGGCATTCAACGCCTACTCTGCTGATAATGCAGGCATAGAAGAAGAAATTAGTTTTGAGAAATGGTTTTGAATTGACCATTAATTTGCTAAATGAAATTAAATTCCAGATTAATATCGTACTATGAACTCAACATGGTTGTTTTTGTCTTCAGCACTCTATACTCAACCACTTTATCGGGTCCATCTTGTTAGTACTGGGATGGACCACTTTTAATCTTCAGAACTGACTTAATTCTGTGTAGCATAGATTCAACAAGGAAACATTCCTCAGAGATTTTGCTCCATATTGACATGACAAAGCTGCTATATTGGACAAAGATCTGGTGACTACGGAGTACAGTTCATTGTCATGTTCAAGAAATCAGTTGGAGATGATTTTAACAACTCAATTTTAGCAACTGTATCTCACATTAGATTCTCCCACCAGCAAGACTGCATTTAAAAGAAAATGGTTAAAATTTGAGGAATTATTAATGTTTTACAAAGGATTTAACGTGAGCCAGGTCTTACCACAATGATAATCATATTACAGTTACACAGGTGGAATATATCCTTTTATAACATAGTGGTACCGGTACTTGGCCAATACCCACAGCACAAGTATCGGAATCAGTATTGGGAGGAAAAAAAATGGTATCAGAACATCTTGTTCAAAGTCGCATGAATCCCCTTTCTTCCCCATTCTGATGCTCTCATTTGAACTTGAGCATGACAATGTCTACAAACTAAAATACACTGAGTTGATGCCGTATGATTGGCTGATTATCTATTTGCGTTAAATAATTGAACAAGTGTACCTAATTAAAGTGTATGGTGAGTTTAATATGTATTTCTTGTTGCAGCAGAGGACATTACATCATGGGTAAAAGGGGGAAATTAGTCTTGGGTACACAGTAATAACATTAAAGATGAAAAAAAAGAAGACACATCAGATGTTGTGGCATTTACAAACTTTGGCAAGCGCTTCTTTATTTACATCCAGGCTGTCTTGCAGTGTCACAGCTGTTTTCCCTTTTCTTTTTTTTTTTTCTTTTTAAAATTTTATCTGTAGGACATAATCACCAAACCCTTTACAGATATACAGTATCATTGCGTATACTATAATCTCCACGTTGGTGACCCTCAGTGTAAACAGAGAGAAAGAGCAGATCCCACTCTTCAGAAACACATGCAGAGGTTTAGACGAACATGTCAACAATATGTCAGGGTGCAGTAACAGAAGACACAGTAGTAATGGAAAAACTCTGATTACCAAGTTGGTCAAAGCTGAGGAGTCGCAGCTCTAGTTTCCTCCACACGAGGGAGCTGACGATTCAGTGACGACAATATGAATGCCCTGGCCATACAAAGAAAAATCACTCCAGGTCAGCCACAGGACCAACATACTACCTATGACTAATGTTTCTCCTCTACAGAGTGCAGTTAATATAACTTAGTAACAAAAACACAGCTCAAAAAAAAAAAAAAAAAATCACACCTACAGTTAGTTGCTGGTTGGGCATGTCATTTTTGGCAAACAAAGTTTCCAGAAGGCATTTCAACAAGTGTGCCGAGTCCCGCGCTCGTCACACACACTGCTATGCCGGCTTTTTATATTTACAGATACTGTCTCATCAGATGTATCAATGTCCATGGAGCATGCATAGGTCATCGTGAAATCACTTTTCATGGACACTGGGATAATAAAAAGGGGGCTCACCCATGATGGAGAGCCCCGACAGAGTTACAGCACAGTGCAAAGAAACCCCCCAAAAGGTTCCGATCTAGAAACTGCTGAGGAAAAAAAAAAAAAATCTCCATCTGACAGTACAACATATACATACAAGTCAAGTGTCATTTAAAAAAAGGTGTAAAATGAGATTGGTGCAGATTATATTATGTGTTACAGCTACTGAGAACGAAAGTGAGGGAGGTCGATTCAGTTGCAGCTCCCACGACAAACAGGGGATGGACCGAAAATAAACCACCCCAAAGCCAAGACAGCACACAGAGGAACACTAACATTCCTGCCCTACTAATTCAAAACTCATGGAGCTCTCATACTGCAACATGTAACTCCCCCTAAACAAACAAAAAATTTAAAAAAACAAACACACAGATCTTCTGTTGTATACTGTACAGCTGGCCCTTTATAAGGGACAAAGACATATTTACATTCACATCTCTACAAAAGAAAAAAAAATCTATTTTTTTCAGGTGAAAAACATGAAAAAAAAATGTAGAAATGGACAAAATGCCAAAATCCTGGGCTCAAGTGGTTAAAGGTTACTGGGAGAAACTGATCAGATGTTTTTAGGCTCAGTTCTTTGTTTTTGCCCACTTCTACTTCAGTGATCATGTTCTTTTTTCCTTGTTGCAGCCTTTGGTAACACCTTCCGAACACAAAAACGGAGGCAATGAGTCAACGAGGCCTGACACACGGAGCCATGTTTCTTTTTCTTCTTGTGATTAAGACAAGTTATGATTTGTACTTTCCTTCATTTAATCACCACAATGAACAGACACGTATAATGTGGTAATACTTAAGTTCAGTTCAGAAGTCTGCTCTTCTGGTGAGAGACATGTCAAAGGTTTTGTTACTGATTTAAACTGACAGTGAATGAAATCTACACCTCAGCGTGTCACACTGTAATCTCAGCTTTGCTGGTGTTATTAATTAACCTTTCAGAAACACTCAAAACAGATAAAAACACACAGTCACACTTCAAATCACACAATAAAATAAAATCTATGATGACTTGGAGATCATGAAGAGGACAAACTCAGAGCCATGTGAGAACAGACAGTGATGTCGTTTCGCTTCATGAAATGTTTGAGTCCAGAAACACAGCGGTGTGTGAGCAGCTGGTTAAAGATTTCTCCTTTTTCTAGTGATATATTTACACAGAACCACAGAGGGACAACAGCTGATGATTTTAACAATGAAGTCTTCCTAGTCCAAAAGGGGGGACATATGAAGTGGACACATTGAGATCTACATGCACATGGTGGCCGTTGTGTGAGAACCCCTCAGTTAAAGTCAAACACACCAATCAGAAACTGGATGATGAACACTTTTTGAGTTTAGTTAATACTTGTAGATTTAACATTTCACTAGACTTCAGTGATGGCCTCACACACACACACACACACACACACGCATACAGACAGACACAGCTCTGAAGTCAGATGCAGAAAAATTTCAGGAGAGCCTCCGCTTAGGTGTTGCGGACCGCTAAGGCCTGTTCCAGCTCCTGTCTCCTCTGCTGGATCTGTCAAGGGGAGGGGGGAGTAAAACAATGAATACTGTGTGCTGTAAAGAGGCAGTGATTTTGTAATAGACACAAGTGCTGCTTTTTCACCTTGCAGTAGAAATAACGGCTGACGGCCTCCTGGGACCAGGGTTCGTGGTAAAACGCCGCCCGCCGCTCCTCCTCAGGGTTCCCCACGACGTCTGTCATCAACTGTCACCAAGGAGGAAAACAGTCAGCATTCGCTGGCAAACATGAACCACATTTACTGTGGATACATTTTTTCTTTATCATCATTTACTTTCTAGGATATTTAAAAACATCAGAAATGTTTTTGAGTCATTTCTTTCCTTGATAAGCAGATTTTTGCTTGTAATTTACAGCAGGTACTGAAAATATGAGCACACTGCCAAACTGTAGCCTCAAGAGGGCGCTAGCAGGACTTTGGGGGCTTCATTTTAAATGCATTTCCAAGCAGTAAATAAAAAAATGTACGATTTATCAGTCAGTAATCACCATCAATAAGTAACCTGTGTATTCAAAAGGGTGATAAAAAATGGCAACTACTAAAACCATTGCAGCTCAGTCCTCCTGCCTCTTCAGCTGCGCATCATCATCCTCATTTATTTCCATGACGGATTTTTCTGCTTCGTCGTTTCCAGCTTTTACCTTACACTCACATGTGTAAAAAAACAAACCTTTCAGCTTCTAGAGGAATGAAAACAATGTGTGTGAATGCAGAAATAGTGCAAGTGAACCTTGAGGTCTCGGCTTTGGGATTTGAGCCAGTCCTGAATGTAGCCCTTGGGATCTCTGGAGAAGCTGAGCATGAAGTCCCTCTGGATCTTCAGCTGGTTGATGGACTCAATGGTCTCATGGATCTGAGAAATAACAGATGTTAACATCAATATACAAGAAGCTCTTTTCTGGAAGGTGGTGGCTTTTACTGTGATGGTTGCAGAAAGCCCAGGGAGGTATTACCGGCCTGTCCTCTGATTGGCTAATACTCTGGAATCAGGTTTTAAGGAATAATTTCATAATGATAATCTATTCTTAGATTTCTAAACTGATTGGATACATTTCTTTTTGTAATTGTTTTTCTTTGTGATTTAGTGGCTTTTTTATAATGATGTGTAGATTTTAATAATACTATTATCAATTGTCTCTTGTTTGTTTTTTTTTAATAATCAATTTTTGATCAGTTTCATCTCTTTGATGTACACTTTTAGACAGATGGATAATTGTTTTCCTCAAATATTTCTGCTTTTTCTTATTCCAGGGAGCCCTTTTAAGACCTGGCCAGGGAAACAGATGAAAAGTAGCTCTTAGCATATTAATAGGTGTTCCTACTTTTATTTTATTTTATTTTTTAATAAACTGTCCCTGTCAAACAAACAAGCAAATTAAACTCTGATGAGATGGCTGAGAAGTCTTGTATATCACTTATACCTAAAGACACTTAATCTGGAAGAAATCACGAGAATAGTCATTTTTTTTCCGGACCTAACACACCAACGAGAATTTTTTTTTTTTATTTGAAAGATTTTGAATTCATCAATCCATCACGTCTCTGCCACATAAATGGCTCAAGGTCATATTATGTGATTAATTATACCACTAAGAGCTATTATTCAGTGTTGTGCTTTATAAATAACCATAAAACTTGCTGTCACTTCTGGTCTTTCATCATTCTGAAAAGCTCAAATGATAAAAATAAATGTAGTGTCAAAAAGTTTTCAATTTAATTAGAAGAATGCTGCAGAAATCCTGCAGCATTTACACTCATTAATATGATGATAGGACCCCCCCCCCCCCCCCCCCCCTTTTTTTGGCTTGCAACACTTGCACTGTACACGATGACCTATTCTAGATGAAGTTCAGTCTGTAAGTGTTTGGGCAAAGAAACATTTTAACCAAGTATCCAGTACTTTAATCCCCAGGAGCATTATAAAAAAAAAAAAAGAATTTCAAAGGTTTTTTTAGTCCAGGGTGTTCTGCTTCTCCACCAACTCCTTAAATGCAGGGAAAATTAAGCAGATGACGAGTAAAAGAAAGTCTACACACTGCTGTGTTGGTGCTGCAGGGCTGACTGCGGAACATAAACAAAGCAGTGAAACCAGCTGCTTTCATTCAAATTCTGCTTATGTCACACATTTCTACAGGTTGTGGGTTTTTTATTTGTGCCTTTGAACGCATCTGCTGCGAAAGAAACACAGACAAAAGTTTATTGCTTTGTTGGCTCTTATTTTCCATGATGTCATTTCAAGCTCCGTAGAACTGGGTGAATAACTTTGAGCATTGTGGTTACAAAAAGTGGCAACTGTCCTTGTTAAAATTCAGGTTAGCAGATTTTTTTTTGTGCTATGATGGAGATTAAAAGTTAGATGTTAGGGACAAAAAGGCAGAAATACTCAACTAATTAGAAATGATCAGCGCTGCAAGCCTGGTTGTCCTCAGAAGTAAAACTTTCTGACAAGGTACGTTTTAGGAATAAATCAGCTCCCTCCAGTACTTGGAGAAGGTCAGGGAAAACACCCTCCAAAACTCCCCAATTCATAGGAAGTGTCTTCAATTAAACTGCAGCAAATGGCATAATTTATTCCAATTTTACCTTCAAACAGAAGTGGCTGCTCAATATAACCAAGATGTGACTAAAATGCAGACTTCTGGCTTTGGTGACGCTGAATAAAAAAATTGCTTTAACTGTTAAGAAAATGCAGGTTGTTTACTTTTACAGGACCAAAAGTAATTGGACAGACACACCTCTGCCACTGCGCTAATGCAAACTGGTGAAAATATCAAGTAATAAAAGCTGCACTGCAGCATTTGGTTATTTGTCCTTCTCTTCCTGCTCATTTACCGCAGCCACTTCAGTTTAAAAGGCTAAAATGTGTCCGTGAGACATGAATCTTTGTCAAACATTAACAGTTCCAACATTTAACACAATCAGGTGTGAAATTCACTGCACGCAAACCACTGCCATAAAGCAGCTCCCACTCTGAATTATATCCAATAAAACATGTTCCTCCCATATTTCATCACCTCAGTGCGACATTGAACGAGCCGTGGGGTGCGCGGCATCAAAGGCTGAATTCAGAGGGCGTACTCGGTGACGAGCTCACCTTGTTGTCGAGCGAGGCGATTTCCTGCTGGTTTGCGGTGGAGAGAAGGAAGCTGCTCATCTGGCTCTTCAGGGGGTCTTCCACCTCCACGTCGATGTCGTAGCACGCTGTCTTCTTCTGGTCGTTGGGGTCCACGCTGGGAGGGATGAAAACCAGAGAAGGAGCAAGTTAAAAGGATGCAGAGGAGTAAAATGTAAATTTATGGAGAAGCAGCAAGAGAGACATGCTTTCAGAAATGAGGAGGAGAGCTTTCAATAAATTCTTGGGTAAAAGCGAAGGTGAAAGTCATCTCTTCCATCTTTTAAGAAGGCAAAAGTCACTGATAAGATAAAGGTATTGGAATCAAATCTTTTTCTATAAATCAACAACGTACACATCAAGGTATTTGGTCTTTATCAATACATTTTTGTCAATTGTGTGCTGTCTGATGTAATGAAGGCTATTTAGAGTAAAGAGAGAGAATGAACCTGATAACATGGTTGATGACAATGGGGTCGGGGGGTAGCAGGAGGTTGGTGAGGCGTTGGGGGATCTCAGAGAACTTCAGCCGAGGGCAGTCAAAGATCTGTAGCAGGAGGAAAATACAGAACTTTAGAAGATAGTCTCGAAAGCGCGGCCAAGAATGCATCCAGAAAACACAAAACACCAATATGTAGATAGGAAAATTGTTTTATCTTAAAAGATTATACTCATTCTTAACTTGATCTCTGCAATGTCTTATAAATACATCTGTGATATAAGTTTTTTTTTGTTTGTTGTGCTTGATTTATGAATCAGATAACCAAACAGTTTTGCATCTCTTTTTTCACATTTTACTTGTCATGATGCAGCAGATGCTCTCATCAAAGCCAGGCCAGTTCAACACCTTGTTTCACATCATAGAATCTGGTTTGGAGATGCATCGCTAATATAAACAAGACAACTCCCTGAGAAAGACATCATCTGGATGGCAGCATATGGTGCTCGGAAACCAGGTTGTACCATCATGGATGCTGTTTGTCGAACTGTCCCTTTTCTATCTAGCCTGAGGGCGTTCAGCATTTGTGATTTACATCTGTGGATAAGGTGATTAATGATGTTTAATGCTATTATAAACCAGAGGTTACCAATAACAACATTTCTGAATGTACTGAAACAATCAGTCATCATTTGAATGAATTAGACATGGACAACCATTTGCATCTCGGAATAGGAGAGAAAATGTGTCTTTATTGGTCCACATCTAGATGTTCAATGACAGCCTGGATTAGTAAAGAAAAGACATTTGACTGCTCAGGTATGACTACAATGAGTTGACAAATTACACAGAAACAGAAAACACGTACATTAACAATTTTGGTCATGGCCATATAAACTGATTTAAGATAAGATAAATCAAATTAATTAAAATGACTGTTGTTATTCCTTTGCACTACATTTGCTTTTCGTTCTAACCTTGGATGCTGACTTGTTTTGGGTCATTTATTTCTATTTCTCTGAAACAATTCTACAGATTTTATGCTGATATTCTCTCTTTATTATTATTTTGTTTTGCAGCAATAAATGCCAAGATTTCTTATGAGATGAATAAAGTATTGATCCAACACAGGACAACAGACATGAGACCAGCAGTCAGAGATCTCTGTTCAGAGGGAGTGTTGTCCTGATAACAGATCTGTCCGACTTCTGCAAGAAGACCTGACTCGGAAAACATAAAACACATTAGTACCAAGTGTAACGGGCGTTTTTGATCCCTTTTACTTTTAGTCATAGCTGCTGTTATGAGGTGGGATCACCTCATCAACAGAGGCCCAGATCACAAGAGGAGCTGCAGACAAAGGATTGACCGATACATCGGCCGGCCGATATTTTAGGCCGATATTTGCGTTTTTTGCTAGCATTGTCATCGGTCGATATGTTGGGTGCACTGGCCGATACTCCCCCCTTGGGAGCCGATACTGGTGATGCAATATCAACCCATAATGTCAGCCCCAAATATCGGCAGGCTGTATCAGCTATCGGCTGATGTGAAAATATCTGTATCAGCCCTAAAAAATCTGTATCGGTCGATCCCTACTGCAGACCGGCTGAAACATGCCCCAGGAAGACTCAAAGTTAAACTTCTGTGTTCAATAAACTGCCTACAAATACTCGCTGGCTCTGCTTGAAAAACTTTTCATATGTATCCAAGACTGGACAATAACACACACTTCAGAAGTACATACAGTCACCTCTTCAATTGCTAATCGACTTGCTGAAGTTCATGCTGAGCATCAGAATGGGAAAAAGAGGGGAGTTCAGTGACTTTGAACGTGGCATGGTTGTTGGCATTCTTAAGAAGTTTTGATGCCAAAGTGTTATTTTATTATGTAAAGCGCTTTGTATTGCTTTAATGCTTAAAAAGTGCTGTAGTATAAATAAATAAAGATCAAATGTAAGTTAATTCAACGGAGCACCTTTGGGGGTGTTGTGGAACAGGATATTCTCATCATGGATGTGCAGCAACTATCCACCAAGAATGAAGTCAATTTTATAGGTAAAAGGCTTTTTAGACTAGAACTGGATGAGACTTTCTGGTGTTTACTACAATAATGAATTTTAAAATGTTACTTATGTGCCTTGTTTATGTATGTGAGAAATAAGTCAGTTTGTCACTACAATTATACTCATATGAATCATCCCCCAAAACGTAACACTTCCCCTGTTCATAACACTCAAATGGACACCTATTCAAAAGCTGTTTCTCTAGTATCAGCAGAAATTAAATTAAATTAAATTAAATTAAATTTGTGTTTGTGATGTCATTTGTCACATTTTCAATTCTACAGTTTCTCTAGTAAATTCATATTTTCTGTGACATTCTGCAGCTGATGGAGAGTCTTGCACCTGTTGGAAGTACTTGTCACAGTTGATGTACTCCTTGTCATGCGAATCCTGCAGCTTATTAGTCTTCACGTACTGCCAGAGGGCCTGGATGATGCAGGAGCGAGTCTGAGTGTGAATGCCAAGCAGGCGAGCCAGGCGGGGGTCCAGCTTGAACTGAGGCGGCTGTGAAGACAGCGTCATAACATTACAGCCCTTCTTTATGACTGCCCACATCTGAGCCTTTACATCAGCTCTAACACATCTTACATCATGATCAAATTAAACCAGCCTGGGAACCAATCTCAGGTTTGAGTCTGAAATGCACTGGAGTTGGTCTGTAAGCCAGCAGGTATCAGCGACATGGCGCCTGCATGTTGTCGCCACAGCAGCTGATTTCATGCTGATTTCATTTCTAACACGATTCAACCTGTGAGCAGTGATAGCTTGATGCTCTCACCTGGTAGTCCAGCATCAGCAGCAGAGTGCAGCGCACGCTCACATCCCCTGGCCGCTTTACCTGGAAGCCATCCGTCTCCTGCGTGGTGGGCGTGCGGTGCCACTGAAAGAACAGGGATCCCGCATGATCAGAAGGAAACTGCTACATTTTTCTCCCTTTTTAACCTTGTTTTGAAGGGCAAAGTCACATTTAGATGCGCCAATTAATAGGTTTGCTCCCATTATGGTATAAAATATGTTTCCTTGAAAAATGGGGATATAAATAAAAACATTATAGTGAATATTAAGTTGGATTTCTGCTAACACATCTCCCTAAATGCTTGTTCATTCATGCATCAGGAACCATTAAGACAGATTTGTATCAATCCTGCACGAACATTTCAGAATTTGAAGAATAGATCCAAGACATCATGGTGTTCCCCTGACTGTGTGACAGAATTTTACAGGATTTACTCCATGATCGGAGAGATTTTTTAATTGTTAAACTTCAATCAGCCCCAGCTTTATAGTACTGAAGGTAAGAAAGACTCTTTTATTTCTGCCTACATGGTCTACCTTGAACTTTTATTGTTGTTTAAAAATACTTTTAGAATCTCACAGTTTTTTGACTGAGTAAATCCACACACACACACACAAAAAAAATGACCTAGACCTAGACCACGTCTTATGTAAAATAACGTGTTAGATATCAACACAATAGCCCTACTCAGCATGCCACAACAACAAAGACAACAGAAGTTTCACTCTGTTGCTAAATGTTAAAGACACCCAATCAGCACAGTTAGGGGGAAATAATAAAAGCGGTGTTAAGCATGCATGTCGTAACCACTCAGAAATGAGGGGTAAAGAAAAATCCCTTCATCACCGTGAACTGACGAGCAATAAAGAGTTGTTTTCATTCAACTAATGGCTGCTTCGTGCAGAACAGTTTAAGCGGTGATTGCACCTCAAGGTAGGATGAAATTCTTTTGATTAAAAAGCATTCAAAAAGAAGCACCTGAGTGCCCAGATAAAATACCCTCTTAAAAAGAGGAACCTTGAGAAGTCATAATTTTCATGCAGAAACTCGTGAAGTGGATTTTTTAACATCAGTATATTTTTTGTGAAGGTGCACAGTGAAGGGCAGCTGCAGGTTGTTTGTAAGCGGCCATTTTTCTCCATCTACATGTTTAAATAACCTTGTATGAAGGAAATTTAAAAGGCTTCTCCTGTTATATGAAAACGGTTTATTAAAGAGGAGAAAGGGCAGTCCACTTTCTCAATCTGTTGTATTCTGCATTTACTCAGCAGGGACAAAGCGAGGAACTAGCAAGGCTAGTTTGGATGACAGAACCTGGAGGTTTAGCTATACAAGACGCAACAAGAAGTTTCACTGAAAGAGGCTGTCATTGACCCTGACAGCATGACCGGAGAGTCTAATTCACTGGTTTATGCAGCTTTTAAAAAAGGTCTTTATCGACATGGAATGAAGCGGTGAGAAAGCACGTTGTTCAGTTGTGAACGTTCTCCAGATGGGGGTGAAGAGTGAGTTTACAGCTACAGCACAACTTGTTAAGGGAAAAGTCTGACATTATGAAAAATGTGCTTTTTAGCCATGAGTTATGGGATGGCAATTATGTGGTTACTGGTCATTGCTTAAGCAAACTGTGACGCTCATACAGCATAATAATTGTTAATACAAGTGCTGAACTTGTTCAAGTCTTCATCTTAAACGGCAAGGGTGATGCAGGAAGTAGCTAATTAGTTCATGGACATAACTGTACAGTTTCAATTTTTTTAAAAAAATCAGCATTTGATGTTTTGCGACATTTGCTATATTTGCATCATCTTTGGTTTTGATGGATTGCACAGAAGCTTGTAAATATCGGAGCTGCTCTCACTCTTTCCACCAGCTCGTTGCCAGATCTTGTAACAAAGATCCTAACTGTAGTTTTAAAGGGAAATATTATTGCTTTTTCTAATAACTGTCAATCTGTGGAACAGATATCTGTGGAAATAGGAAGTGTTTTGGTTCTATCCAATGTTTGTAAAATGATCTGTCACTATAAATTTACATGTGAACGGCCACATATGTTTTTGTGCCTTATTCACATTTACAAAAGTCAGAATCAGTTAAAGAAATAGTACATCCACAGAATGATGTGCGTTCATTTTCTACTCACCGTCATGCTGAGCAAGACTCTGGAGCACTTTTTTAATATCTCAAATGCAGCCTGAGATCGGACAGGTCTCTCCCCTCCAACTTTCATACAATGGAGTTCGCCCGAACCAAAAAGGTCCATAAAAGTCCACAAAAACTTGGCAATATTCCTCCATACTGCTCGTCCAATGTAATCCAAGTCTCCTGAGTGGGTAGCGTCCATAATTTACTCCAAATGACATAATTTAGTATATTCTTATGGCTTAAATAGTACTACATGTAGCTGCCACGAAGCGCATCCATGAGAGTTCATGACACTACTTTAAAGTGTACTTTCTAAAAGTAAAAGTAAGCTTGAAGTTTTAGTAAAAGTACACTAATGGTATACCTAGAGGATTACTTTCAGTATACCTAAAAGTGTACTTACTAAAAATAAAAGTAAGCTTAAAGTTTAAGTACAAGTACACTCACAGTATACCAGAAGATTACTTTAAGTATACTTAAAAGTATGATTTTATATACTTAAATTGGGCCAATTTAGTCCCAAGAAGTACACTTGTTAGCATACTGGTAGTACACTGATAGCAGTGTACTTGGTAAAATAAAAGTACACTTGAGGGATATACTTTAGTATACTTTAGTATACTTAATGACATGTACTTAAGGAACACTTTTTGGTTAGGGTGCACTTTCCGGCAGCTTTATGTAGTACTGTTTAAGCTATAAAAAATATACTAAATGATGTTGTTTCGAGTAAATTATGGACGCTACCCACTCAGGAGACATGGGTTACATTGAACGAGCAGTATGGAGGAATATTGCCAAGTTTTTGTGGACTTTTATGGACCTTTTTGGTTCGGGCGCCGGTGAATTCCATTATATGAAAGTTGGGGGGGACGGGGGACGGAAACCTGTCGGATCTCCAGCTACATTTGAGATATTAAAAAAGTGCTCCAGAGTCTTGCTCAGCATGACGGCGAGTAGAAAATGAACGCACATCATTCTGTGGGTGTACTATTCCTTTAAGTCAGACACAGAACTGTTCTCTTCCTCCACACCGATGTCACAGCCTGATGCCTTTCTTTTTTCATCGTAACAAAAACTGATATGCAATAATCATCTGTGGTTTTAGGGGACTGTTTTTTGCACCAAACTATTTCTTGACTTCCTTGAGTCTCTGTTGGCAACGTCATTGTGAGACTGACCACCTTCGCTCTGTGTTTTGATATTTAAAGAACACACATGCGAGTTGTGTCAATCTTCCCATTGACTAACAGTTTTCTCCTTTCATTGTGATTCATTTGAAATAAAACAGCATTAATTTTCACAGCAGACGTTTTGGCTAGTCTTAATGGGAAAAATGTGCATAATGTCATAGTTAGCAGTACAGAACAGCCAAACTAGTAATGAAATACATGTGTGCTTCTTGTCACTATGACATATCTAAATGTCTGCCATGGAAAATGTCACAGGTTTCAGTTTGACAGTCCAGGAAAGGCACCAAAGAGATCTATTTTCAAAGGTGTGAGCAGACAGGATGAGCATGTTAGCTTCTTGTTTGTTGCTCAACTACACTGGTTGCAAGGACACGGATGGAAGTTAATAATGCTAAAAAAAAATGTTGAATAAGATTCTGCATGATTTACTTTTTACTGCAGTTCATTTAACATGAAAAGTCACTACTTGCACTTTTTGAGTCTCTTTTCAAGGCTACAAGGTTAAGTACCTGATATCCAAAAGACTATTTTTTCCCCGGATGAGTCATTTTCAAAACGTGTAGATCTGTTTTTTATTAACATCTTCAGTTCTTAGTAATACTATTTTGTTAAGAGCTGCTACACCTATAAAATGCAAGTGATGATGATAACATTCAGTGCTGCTAGCTCTGTTAATCTCAAGAGCTCTTAACATTGCTGGAAAACGGGACTTTTCTGCAGTCTTATGTGTATCAAAAAGCGATGATCAGATGGTGCCTGTGTGGGTCTAACATGAGCCTCTTCCTCTATGTAAGGGGCATAGATTCTCCATTCATGCTGACCTCAACCAGGTGGTTGTCAGGACCGTACAGGTCTTTGTCCAGCTCGATCACCAGGCTCTTAAAAAATGAGGAGAACTTCTTCTTTTGCTTCCCTGGCTGGAAAACATACAAACAAAAGGCAGTCAAATAATGTCCAGGGTCATCACTCATGCAGATTTGCAAATACACTTGTCTCATGTCTAATCTCACAGCAGGGCTCCAGACTGCGACCATTTTAGTCGCATATGCGACCAAAAATTTGCTCAGTGCGCCTAACTTTTTTTCTTGGTTGCACCGATGCGCCTAACATTGCAGATGCAGGTGAAAGATTTTCTCCAAATGTGTCTTTTCTGTGTTTATTTTCCTCCTAACGGGAGCTCAGAGAATAACACTGATAAAAGCCCACAGAAAGGGCGAGTCTTCATCTTTGACTGGCTCTGATCCACCCTGAACACGTGAACACCGTGATGCGCTTTAGTGTGAAATAAAGACCAGCGGGTGCACATTAGACTGCAGTGAAGAACGACACTGATGAGACCCGCGGAAACAATCAATTGTAAAACGTGGAATATGGTGCGTTATGCTCATATGTGGTTTTCATCAACCATCTTTATGAATTTACGAGTTTTGTCTGAGCGGCATGAAGCAGAAAGCAGGATGAGAGTTGATGCGCTGTGACTCTGCAGCCTCCATCTGTGTGACATCGCCTGACCTGACGGAGATCGAAAGTCCTGCTGCAGGTCCAGTTTTGGGCTACCGACCCGCACCCATCCAAATCTGTTTTGATGATTACTAAACCTGACCCGTTTCCACGGTTATCTGCCGGTCAAATCTGGCCCCGACCCGTGGATGTAGGCTAGAACCGACCCGTCGGTTAAAACATGAACTGTAAATACTCCCCGTCCCTCCTTCATTGTGTCAGCTACTTTTCTTTATTTGTTCTATTATCTAATATTTTCTAGAGGTTATTTGATAGTATTAATAAAGAAATACAACTAATGAGCTCT
Source organism: Atherinomorus stipes (assembly GCA_023101725.1). Taxonomy (NCBI): domain Eukaryota; kingdom Metazoa; phylum Chordata; class Actinopteri; order Atheriniformes; family Atherinidae; genus Atherinomorus; species Atherinomorus stipes. The sequence continues at coordinate 305,746 of JALJCO010010883.1, forward strand.
AGGATCTGAAAGAGAAGCTATGGATGGGCGATACCAAAATTTTTCATGTTGATACGATACCAGTAGTTTATGGTACTTTTTTCATTGATACCAGCACCAATGCCAATATTTTGGTCCCTTTAAAGAAAATCACATGATTGCAGTTTGCATTAATATCTTGAATCCAACTTGAGAAACAATAATAAACTATATTGATGAAGAAATTAAAAAAATAAGATTAAAAACTTCTTTTGATTATCAAATAGCTTAAGTACAGGTTAAGATTATATGTATTCAGTGGAAAATGTTCAAATATAAATTGTAATAGTAATATAAATTTACTGACACATAATGTGCAATAACCTGCATTAAAGTACTGAAAGATACCAAAACATCATCATCATCACTAATAGTAGCAGCATCATCATGACATCTGATAGGCTATCACCATCATGTGATACAAAAGTTAGAATCTGGCTGCTTTCACACATCATTTCGTTTCTAAAACTCTCAGATGTGGAAACAAATGCATATTTTGTATCTGTACAGTGGTATTGGAATACTCAAAAAAGTATCGATTCAGATATTTTGTCTGGCTGGTATCAAAGTAGCGACTCTAAGGTATCGATATGCCCATCCTGAAGCTTCACAGCCTGAGACATCTCAGTTTGAAATGTTTAGTTTCATGAAGTTCAGTGAAGCTTCCCCCTAAAAATGTTTTGTTTTCTACTGACATTTAAGATAAACAGTTTTATAGACCTCATTATTGTTCATAATAACTTCAATAACCATCAATGTCTATGCAAAAATAAATCCTTAAACTGGATTAAAATGAGCTGCATACAGCGATGCTGGAAACATTGAGGTGCACCTAAACTTTTTGCTGGTGCACCCAAATTACAAAGTTAGGCGCACCGGTGCAACCAGTGCTGAAAGTTAGTCTGGAGCCCTGCATTGATACTCATAAGAAAACCCACAAGAGACTGAGTGAGGTCAAAAGGAAAATGAGACAACAGATATTCTTGGGGTCCATTTCCTCTGAGCTTCACCTAAATTTTTTGTGGTTTGTGAAACTTTAATGCTTTGCTCTGCTGTGAAATGACAACCTTCCTGAATATATCAGAGCTGCACAAAGCAAATCATTAAGCCTTTAATCTTTAAACACTTTTCTCTTCATCACCTATTAATTTTATATCATGAGCCAGCCAAAACTTTTCTGTCCAAAAGTTGCGAGCAAATCATTACAGAGCATAACTGTGGGCCAAAGACAGCCCAGAATGGATCTGAGATCAAAGACCGGCACACTTTCATACTAAATAGGAAGATTAAAACCTCAGTTATTTTTTTATAGGACAAGCAGCCGTTTGACACACATTCATCTGCCAGGCATGAAATAAAATTACATCCCAGCAGCGGACCACTATCAAAGAAACTCCCTTTTTATTCATTGGATGGCTACTTACTGTGCAATATGGTTTGAGTGTGTTAAAGAAAACACGGACAGACATAGAGCTGATAACACAACTCACATCATCCAGCAATTTCCCTTCTACCCGCAGCTCCCATGATGCAATGCTGCCATCGGAGTCATCAGCATCGGGTCTAGCTGGGTTGAAGGTGTTTGAAATGTAGAGCCTCAGTTTACGCTTTTGCTGCTGACACAAGGGCACAACAAACACCAGAGTTTAATAGAAAATTTCACAAAATCACAAACTGAGGCAAAGCTGCACCAACTGGACTAAGAGATTGGCAAGAAAAGTGAGAAATACTGAAGTGGAAAATTGAGGTAAACAACACTGCTGGCCTTCTACTGACTCGGTGGCATTTTGGACTGACGCATGGAGTTTAACAGGGTGCACTCGCTCCTGGTGAGGGATTATTTCTTATTAATACCTTCATTGGTCTCTTCAGTGCCTCCTGGATGTCCACTCGTTTACGCATGATGGTCTGGTCCAGTTTGCGCTCAAAAGCCAGCAGATCCATGTAGGCCTGAGACTCCGGGACTAGCTCACGGATCTGCTCAAAAGAGAGAGGAACTTGATGTTAAAGGAGCCCTATCATAAAAATGGACTTTTATGAGCTTTTAACCATGTTAGTGTGTTATTTTCTCATAAAAACTTCATTTAAGGCATTATTTTTCTTCATTCGTGCATATTTGAGTAATCTATATGAATCTATAAGGATTTTCAATCCAAACTCTAGCTTCCTTCCAACAGCTGCCTTAGAAATACCTATTTTGACATCATTTCACCAAATTTCACCAATAATGAAGCGCAAAATACAGGTGCACAGCATCTGGCAAGATGCCCACTTTGTTCAAGAGAAACTCTAGAATCCTAACTTACTGTATCCACTCTTTCTGAGGAAGAAGCAAACAGCCTGCTGAAAGACTTTCTCTGGGACGGCTAACAGAAGTTTGCTCCAGCGACCAGAAAAAAAAAAGCTTCTCTCTTTTCTTATTTTTTCTTAGCTCTACATGACAGCAAGTTGGAAAAAAGGTGGTTGCGTTCGGTGTGGGAGTTGACTTGTACTGCACGATGGATCGACTCACCAGACGTGGTTAGATTTTGTCTTCAGGAGCAGAAAAAAACCCTTAACTTTGTGTGTGGACTTCACTCCTGACAAATTCATGAATCTTGGGCAGTAAAGTATTTTTTCTCAGGGAATAATTCTGAAACCAGACGCGGTTGCCAACATAAAAACATCTCATGGACAGATAACACCAATTTAACCAATTAATTTAACAACAAACTAATTATCTACCTAGCATATGCCTGTCGTTTACTTTTTGGAACATTTGAAAAGCATGATAGAGCCACTTTAAAAGGGAGTTCACACCATTAATTACAAGACAGGTTTTCATACATAATGAGCACAAATGGGCTTAAACAAATATTCTGTCTCTTCTTGCCTTGGTACTGTCTTTTTTTCAAGGACATTCTCACACCTAATTCTGTCATTTTTCCCTTTTATTTAATTTATTTTTGATTTCTTTATTTTTTTAATTTATTTATTTAAGAAAAAGGGGCCAAGCATATGAATGTAGTTTTTTTTTTAAAAATGTAACTATGCAAGATTATAGCCAATGACTAATTTTCACCTTTGGTCTCGAGGCAGGTAGATGGATTTTAAAAATGGTCAAATACAGTGACACCATACATGGACAACATATAACATAATACAGGGACAGAAAATAACATTATACATGGACAACAACATATATTTACATTAAAAGGCAGCAGAATAAAAAGACAGCTAGTTAAGAAAGTGTTTCCCTTAGGCTAGGTTAGGCTATTGGTAGTTTATTCCAGGAATGTGTGCCCCTGAATGAGCTAACCATGTCACAGAATTTTGTTTTTCGTTTGGTAATATAACAATCTCCTCTGGCTAATTTAATTTATTTGCTGTAAAGTTTGAGTGTTACTGATGGAGAGTGCTAGAGGACTCCAGTTAGCCTGCTAATGCTAATGTAACTGCCAATAAAACGGTGTTATTAGCAACCTAAATAGATTAAGCTAACATAGTTGAGTAATAACATTAGCCAGAAACATGGCCTTAGTTGTATTGGTTGCCAACATTAACAAACAATTCTGTGCCTGCATTAGTTAATTTTATGGGCCCTGTAGATTAAAGCTCTTGGGTTCATTTCCTGTCCAATGTTTTTCATTTTTATTTATGGATCACAACTAAAACAGTTTTTCACATTCAATGAAAAATTTGTGGATCTGGTTCGTTAGGTTAAAATGTCTCTCTTTTGTTGTCTGCCATGCCCCATCTGGCCCTTGCTCTTCCTTCCAGTTACTTCTCAAATGTCAGCATTAATAAAGTCATAATCCATTTACTCAGAATTGTACTTTTGAGTAAAAGCAGATCCCCTGTTCTCCTGTCCCGTCCATCATTAATGTGCTGGTCCACACCATGCTCGGGACACTGGGGGATCAAAATGAGATGCAGGCTGTGCAGCCAACCAGCCAGGGCTCAAACATTACCATACGGATGAAAGTCTTCAGCGCATCAAGGGCTGCTGCTTACCAAACTGTGCACACACACACTCCTCCAGTTCACTCCTTGCCCTCCCTCCCTCTTATTTCTTCTTTAATGTTTCTTTCTAAAAGGCTGCTTTCATTGTTCCTTCCCATTCCTCCTCTATCTGCGTCTCTCTCTGCCTTTCACCGGGCAGAGGTGCCGAGCTGACAGAGGAGTGTGGCAGACATTCCCCGTGCTTGACTCATTGTTGTATAGTGGCCATGCCTGCTCCTATCTCCATGTCTGGGTAATGTCAGGGGATAAGACATGAGCTCACAGTCTCCAGACCTCTACAGCCTCGTGTGTGCCGGGCAGGACGGGGCGAGGTGATGGGTGGCGCGGAGCTGAAAAACTGAGACCAGTGGATGAAAATCACAACCTCAGTCTGTACAGACTCACCTGTGGCAACATGGTGATCCTTCTGTCTCTCTCAGTCCTACTTGTGGTTGCACCTCTTACATATCCCGCTGACTGAATTCAAATCAGTGAGCCGCCATCCAAATAACAGAATGAAACCCTAAATAACCCTCTAAAATCTTCTGATCGCTCTCCTCATTCTCTCCCCTCTCATTTGGAAATGACAAATAATCATCTGGCCCTCAGCGCCTTCCAAGAACCCCGAACATCAAAAAAACCAACCAGGATTTTTCTGCGCTGCACACAAAAGATAAAAACACACACAGAAGAAACAGAACAACAAAGGTAAAAATATGCAGCCTCACCCTTTGCGGAAGAATCTTGTCTGCCATTTTCCTTCTCTTAGCACTAGAGACAGGGAGAGAAAGACAGAGAGAAAGAGGAAAAAGAGAGCATGTTACTATGGTGACTGATAGCGTAGCACCCAGGCCATCTGCTAAAATGCTGGGCCATATCCAGCACCCCAGCATCCCAGCTGTGTTTGTGTGTGTGTGTGAGTGTGTGTGTATGCACGCTTATGCACTGCACTCCTGTGTTTGTGTGTTCTCTGAAATGCAGCGGTCCACCTGGAGAGCGAGAGCCTCGAACAGCCAAACAAGTGTCACATCACACATCTTTTGCATGACATATATTCACCACACACACACACACACACACACACACACAAGGCAGAATCGCTGCTATATGACTTGGAGGGTAACAAGATGTGTGTTTAAGGGCTTTTCGGTAATGCAGAATTTTCAAGATTTTCATTAAGGAAGATGCATTTGATTCATAAATTCCAGCATGGTGTGTGTAAACATTTGTTATGTTTTTCTCTTTTCTTTTTGTCTTATACTTACCACAGAGGGACTTCAAACAATAAAATCTGTGTTGCCTTGCTGCTATTGTCTGAAATATATATTTTTAGTGAACATCTGTGGACACCTGTCACATGTGCAGCACCCATGTCAGTTCATGCAAGTAGTTTTATCCTGCAGAAAGACACCGCTTGAAAACAATTAGGTGGCACTACACTGCAAAAAGAGCAAGATAGAAAAGCTCACTTCAAAGTGATTTACAACTTATCTATGCTATTTCAAACATATAAACTTTCCTTTGCTAAACTAAGCTGAGCTATACAGCTAGGCCCTTGAATTTAAATAGTTTCACATGTAAATAAAACCTGCAATTCATCATGTGGTAAAATTACTGGATTAACTTTTCAAAGAGTTGTATGCAAACATGAAAGCCACTTTTAAGTCAAATGGAAAGCCATTATTAATTTCAATTTAAATAAATTGAGATTAACTATTTCTGATGTTAGGAAAAATTTACCCAAACTTATTCTTTGTTTTCAATCCATTGCATGTATAACTCTACGGTGTACAGTCTACTGTACACTCAGCAGTGAAGATGCTACATATCACCCAACCCTAAAGGCAAATCTGAGACTACAGAAAATATTTCATTGAACTGAATTGTGTCTTTTGTTCTTTTTTCTTTTGTTTTTTGCAGTGTAGAAGAAATATTCTGTCACAGAGCACTGCAATGCTCCATGAAGCAGTACGTTACATCAGCATGCCAAATACTGAAACAAGCCCGCTGCAAGGACAACTAAAGGATCCAGGAATTCACTGAAAAGGAAAACAAACTATTTCGTAGTGTGCCGTAAACTGAATTGTGCTACATTTTATTCTTTAGCTGCACAAACTCGTTCCCATCATGCCATGCTCCAGCCCAAAGCATGCACCACTACAGTTTATAGGAGGAGGCCTGTTGGCCTGCACGTGTTTGGGCCAAAAAAAGTTCATTCATGGGGATGCTGGGCTCAGGTGAAAGGCTAAATAGGCCAGAGTCATCAAACGAAAGAAAAATGGACATGCAGCAGAATAAACTCCTACTTTGATCCGAGCGTGGGATCTGATTGGGGCTCTCTCATGTCCATCTGCCTCGCCGGCATCTCATTGGCTCCGGGGAATCCAACCGGCTTCCTAAGAATTAGTGGAGGATTCGAAGGTTGTCCGATTAGAGTTGTGGCGAGATACACACTCACTGGCAGCAAGTATGATGTCAGAGGGGGAAACACCTGGTGGTCTTGGCTGCTTGAATGTGTGTGCTGGATGTGCATTAAGTTCAAGGGTCTATTAGTAGGTGCAAAAACGACAACTCAGACAAGGCCAGGCACTGCGAAGGGTGTGTAACTATGTAGATGCATGCACACAAGTGCAGCAGAGGACCGAGGAGGCATCCTGTGAGGGACACGCTTAGTCAACAAAGTTTCTCAGCTAACCAAAACAATCATGCTTCACACACAGAGACAGACAATACACTGATAAAGGACACACTGAACTTGAGGATCACACGGAAGGGTGCAGACAGGCTGATGTTACATCTCAGGTTCAGCTCTGGGTTGCATATCTTGATATTGGTTTGATGCTGAAATGGTGCACATGAATGCACCATGCATACTTTATCTAAATCACAAACTTCTCTGAGCATCCACTGCAGAGGAAGATACCAGACAAGACAAATCAGCACAATGGTCTAACCAAGAAACTTGTTTAAAACCATACAGAGTCCCTCAGCACCCTAAGATACAGTACCCAGAGGTTGTGATAAATAGGGAAATTGCTTCCGTTTTACAGGACAAAAAAACTTAAATCTGTGGCAAAAACTGGATTTCAGGTTTTCATGAGTGATGAAAATGCTCAGAATGCAACCAAAACAGGTTTGGTTGTGGTTTAAGGCGGGCTCCACAACAGTCAGTAGATGTGTCAACTGCACATCACAGAAGTAACTAAAACACAGATTTAAGACATAGTTTTGGACAACTGCAGGCAGATAAATCAATAAAAAGGTGCATATATGACTGTGGAATCTGTGGAAAATTAATTAGAGAAAACTTAAGATATGCAGTCAGACTGAAGTGATGAGAAAACTTAAAAATACTTTAATATTTGCATGAAAACAAGCTAATTTGCATGAAAATACAGATATCTGAGATGAAAGTTACTTATTTATGCTAAAAAAAAATAAATGATTAAATGTATCTAAAATCTTTGATACTCTGTGAGAGTAAAGTAGTTTACATCATATTTACATATTTAGAAGGAAACACCGGTTATTTCTCTATAAATGAAGTTATAAATCTTATTTGTGTGACATACTTGTATTTAGGAGGTAAAAATGAACTAATAATAAGGAACACATCTGGATTTTCAAAAATAGGTTTAATTTCCATTATATCTAAATAATGATATGAGGTTTATCAATATTAACAGAACCAGCTAATTTTAGAGAAACGTTTTAGGAAAAATAATGTTTCTCAGTGTGTTTAGTTTAGTTCACATTATATAAGATCAATTTACGTTACAGTGTATTGAGAGCAGTTCAGAGGAAAGCATAGGGCTAAATTCATACAAGTTGATAATGCAACCACAACCTTTGTGAGACAAAGACTCATACCAGGATGTGACAAGTAATTAATTGTTTAAGTTTAATTAAACAATAATGAGAAAAACTTGTGTGAGGACAGTCATTTCCACTTGGCACCGGCTTTGCAAATGAGATTTCTAAAATCCATTTAGTTTATAGTCTTTCCTGACAGAAGGCACAATTACCACACATTAAAATCCAGTACAAATATTATCATGTTTTCCCAAAAACTTATTAGGGACTTTCTAGGACACCAGGTTAAATATTCATGGCACTTTATGCAAAGCAAACTGGAATGAATTGCTATTTTTAGCAGCTGCTTGCGTACAGGACAGCGTTAGCTCTGCAGAGAGTAGCTGGGACCATAAGGTCTCAATGACACAGCAAACACAGGTGGCCCACCCTCAGCTGGCAGCAGCGTAGGGTCTTAGCTGGATGGAGGAGCTGGAGCACCAACCTGTTTGCCAGAGGACTCACACTCCCACAAAGAAACAGAAAGCAAATGAGGCAAAGACACCTGGATGGGTCACCCTGGATCATCGATCAGAGCCGCCGCAGCCAGACGGGCTGCTCTGGGGGTTGAGCCCCCGACGCAAGACAACATTTCCTCTGACCTGTTCGACAAGCCTGCTTAATTGTAAGTGGATCAATCGTGCTGCAGATAGTAAGAGAATGAAACAGAGAGGTCCACTGAGTGTGCATATTGATCGCCTCTCTAATGACCATACCTGCCACACACTTGTCTCCTTATAGACATCCAGCTACTCCCTGCCTCTGTGTGTTTATGTGCCTGGGATACTGATAGTGCAGCAATGAGCTACAGCGTGGACATCTGCAGACAGCTGTGTGGAGGCCACACATCTGCAACGGTGGAGATTAAGACGAAAATCACACAGAAAACAAAGAGTTCAAACAGAGAACAAACACTCAGGCAGTGAGCAAGGCAAAAGATGCAAGAAGTGGGAGAGAGTCGATGTGAAAGCATGAAAATTGGGAAGAAAAAAGGAATGACAACTGAAAAGAGACACACAAAGGTTACAGTTTCACTTCTCATCTGTGCGATTTTGGAGATCTGATTTAGGAAACTGTCAAAAAGGAGGTCGTGAAAAATGCACAAACTGTAGATGCACCCACTGTGCATGTCTATCCTTTTTCTTTTCTCCCCCTGCATTTATCAAATTTGAATTATTTCAAACCGAATAAGGAATATCATCAATCAATTCGTCAAAACCTGAAAGAAAAAGGCAGCAATTTCTACCACTTAAACAGCATCCAACAGTGAATATATGGTGTTTTGTTTATAGACAACTGTTTCTAAATATGACCTCATTTCTATTTTGCTGCTGATTGGTAATAAATACAAGCAATTACAATGGAGAACTTTCTTAAAATACTACCCTCTAGATGGAGGGGCACTCTGCTTTATTGTTTGCTATATTGATCACTGTGTCTAACTTGCAGACAGAGGAAAACAAAGCCCTAAAAAAATCAGTAACACACTTGTGATTTCCATGTGATGAGATAAAATGTCTGCCGTGGGATAGTAAGATTCTGTGGGACATTTTCCAATCCCCTGAGCATCATCAGTTGCCTGACAACAAAATAACCAATCACAGCAGAATACACCATCCCTCCAGCTCTTCAAATAACCAACTTACTATTATTAAATGACAACCTATCACAACTATATTCATATAACGTTCAAACAAACTTTGAACTACTAATTATTTAAAAATAATTGTAATTAGACCATGTTTATGGTCACATACGTATCACGGTTTTACCTTATTAAAGGGATTTTGTATGGTTTGACTTGTCTATATAGCAAAGTTTCCACCAATACCAGCAAAAAGTGGTTACAGCCCCAGACCTGTATTTCTATTGTCTTGGATATTCAGATTTTTGGTTGTGGTTAAAGAAAAGTATAAAATAGTTTGGTGGTCTTATAAAAAACTTTGGTGGATATAAGACCACGTTTTCAAGAAAAACGTAACTTGCTTTAAGAAATAAGGAAGACTTCTTTTAGGCTAAATCATTATCAGTTTTTACAAATTTATGTACCAGCAAATCTAATCCAAAAACGAAAATGAGGTTGTTCAGCTCATTTATTCTGAACTAGTGTATTAGCTAGCTTACCAGCTATGACTTTTATTTGTATCCCATACAGTAAGGGGCCGGCCCCGGGTGAATAGCTGTGCTATTAACATGAGTTAACATTGTTCTGTTAATGATCTTACTTCACTGAAAGTACCATCCGTCTGGTCTGTCCTGTCCAAACGGCACTTTTACCTCACTGCCACACTTTACAGCTATATTCCAGTCATTTAATCATTATTAAAAAAAATAATTATTTTGGACACGTATGAATCGTAATTGAACTGGCACTTGGCACATCGGTATGCATCGATTTAATAGTGAATCAACACACCCCAGCAGATTACTATAAGGTTAATACCGTTACTACTGATACTCTCTACTAACAATGCAGACTGTGTGCACATGATTGGTGCTGACTTGTATGTAAGCAAGTTGGACTTGCTCAAGGGATACTGACAGGTGCCTCTTACATAACAGGCTTCAGATATCTCCACATTTGTTAGTCAAGATCAGCTCTTACAGCACACGGTGACAGCTTTTGGCATGCGCAACGCACCTGTCAGATTTCAATGTCTTGTTCATGTTGTTTTCTCTACTACAGTTGTGTGAAAAAGTGTTTGCCCCCTTCCTGATTTCTTATTTTTTTGCATGTTTGTCACACTTATATGTTTCAGATCATCAAACAAATTTAAATGTGAGACAAAGATAACAAAAGTAAACAGAAAATGGAGTTTTTAAATTAAGATTTTTATTTTTGGGGTGGGAATCCAGACCTACATGGACCTGAGTGAAAAAGTTTTTTTTACACAACTGTATGCCTAACTGCAATGGATACTCAGATGACCCTAACATCTGGCAACCCTCAAACCCCCCCCCCCCCCCCCCCCCCCCCCCCCGATGGTTCACCTCAGCTCCATCAAGTATTTCCTCTGTTACAAAAAGAGCGGCCGACATGCATTCATTCATTTAGCTACAAAACCTAAACATCCAGAGGCATGCACCACACTGACCAATCACAAGGGAGCACTTCCACATCCCTGCATTTGCTGCACATCGGGTCTGAAGAGGTGCATGTCAGGCCTCTGCGGACCTACGTAGAGCTTAAGGAAGTTACACTGATGCAGACGACCCGTGAGGATAAATCCACCCCTCACAGACAGATGGGTTGGGGAAAGATGCACCTCACCGAAGCAAAAGTTGCTGCCATCACTGCTTTCCCCATTCCTTCAACCAGGAAGGCCTGCTCCGCTTTCTTGGGATGACTAGCTATTATAGAAATCTTTGCCACCATTGTTTTCCCACTAACCGGCCTTCTCTGTCCAAAAACAGAAATGTGCTCTCCTGAAATTCAACAGGCCTTTGAAAATGTAAAGTCATGGTTGTCATGCATCTGTACTCCCTGCTCTCAACTTGACTGACTTTCAAACTGGGGGTGATTCCAGTGCTGTGGGAGGTGGTGCTGTCCTTCTACAAGCAGGTAACAATGGAGCCAATTATCCTGTCTTTTATTTCTCCCAGAAGTTTAACCAACATCACATCAACTCAACTAGTGAAAAAGAAAATCTAGCTTTGTTCTTGTTACTCCAACACTGTGAAGTGTGCCTCGGATGTACACAGACCATAACACCCCTGTGTTTTTGGTTCACAGGTATAATCATAACCATGTGCTGGGTATTCACTGTACAAAAGTATCACCTTGAAATGAAAAACAAAAAGAGGTGCTGTCAACTTTTGTGCCCATGCCTTGTCTAGGCCTTAATTCACCAGTAGATTAATCGCATTTGCGATTAAATTGCTATTTTAATCTGCGCAATTTTGTAATTGTGCAGTCATGTGATTTTCCCACATCATCTGGTCACGTGAAATAAGCAACGCAAATGGCGTATCCAGAATCCGCTCCCTGAAGTTACCAGAGCAATGGCGTCAGGCTCCTGAGAACCGGTTACTGAGAATGACACTTGTGCACATCAGCTGTTTGGGACTGTTCTGGTTTCTGGAAAAATGACAAAGAACTGCATCAGGTATTGTGCCGAACTTGCCTAGCAAAACTGCTAGTTCACATAGCAACACAACAGACTTATTTCAACATTTAAAATAAATCACAGAGCAGGGCTTTCCACAAGCGCCAACGACTCATCCAGTCGGTTAATTGTTTATAAGGATCGGAGCCGTCGGGCTCAGACCAGGTTATGATTCCGCGACAATGACGCATGACGTTCGCGCTCTGGCTCCGTGCCTTGTAGGCTATATCTATTAATATATTCATGCATGCTTCGTTTTATTAGGGTGACATAATGTCCACTTTTACCCGCACATGTCGTCTTTTTGAGAGGTAGAAAATGTGCCGGGTTTTTCAAAATCGTCTGTGAAGGAGTCGCAGCGCAGAGAAGCCAGTTACCTGGTAATCACGTCATCTGCTGTCGGCCGCACAGGAATTCCCAGACAACAGGAACGCACTTTAACAAATGTTTGTGCAAATGAGTTTTGTGAGTTTGTGCCAAACTCTCTCAGATCTGTTTTTTTTCCCATGAAGGATGCAAAGATATTTAAACTTTCTTGGAGAGGTTTCATCTCCATCACTTTTTCCACAGTTTTGCAAAAACACCTTCAGACAAGGTGAAGACGAGGTTCATGCTTTGATGGTTTGGGGAAGAAGAAAATGCAGAAACATAAAAGAAAATAAAAAAAAATCCCATTTTTATATTGGTATGAAATGGGAAGCTGGAAAGCAGGAACTGTTCTGTTCTGAATAAACAGGCTTGTTTTTTCCTTCTTGTCTGGTGTTTGTATATATTTATTACATTATTACATTCTGAATAGAAAAACACCGAGCAGAAAGACACTTAGTCAAAATCGATCTTCTCCACCCCATAAAAAGTGGACTTAATGTCACAGTATTTTTTCCAAAAACTTGGCCATAAACTTTGAGATCTTTTTGCTTTAAGTTCTTGCTTTCTGGAAGGATTCATTGGTTTAATCATGCCGTTGTTACACTGAAATGATTGCTTCCCTGTATTTTATCGGGAAATACTACATGGAAAGCACGTGAAAAAAAAAAAAAAGCATTTTAAATTGCATTTGCAAAATTGGTGGGAAAAAAAATTCAGGATTAGATTTCTTCCCAAAAAAGTTCAGCCCTCTTCACCAGGCCTGAGTATCTGTTCATCCATTCATTGTGTATGTTTCATAGACCTTTTAGTTTAGTCTTGAGGGTGGAGGTGTTAATGCTCTGTGCCCAGGCCTAGGTATGTTTGTTTTAATCTGGGGGACTCGGGCATTGGGCAGTGAATTCCCCGAAATTTTGCACCCTTTGTTTGTTTTGCTTTGCTTTCACACTGCACTTTACTCAAGCAGTTACAGTAACTGCTCACTAGTGGTGATATTCTCCAAAACGACCACAGACCAAGGAGATAGAAGAAAAAAATCCAGCTCATTGATTGACCAGGACTAAAATGCCCTGATCACAGTAAGTAAAGAGTGGAGCAACGCCACTAGAAGAAAAAGTTTCTGCAGCCTTGAGGTTTTTCTCTCGGACCAGATTGTTTAAAGTGAACCAAAAAAAAAAAAAATTTTTAATTTAAAAATTTAAAAAAATAAAGTGAACCAAGCAGTGCGAGTGTGAATCCACCCTTAGATATTTAGGGTGAATCCCATTTCACCCCTTGGCCCTACCCCTTAGCCCTTCCCCTCCGTTTTGCGCGTTCATGTGTAGGGGTAGGGGTGTCCCAATACCTGTAGGATGGAGGGGAAGGGCTAAGGGGTAGGGCTATATACCCCTTCAAACGAAGATTTTTCGAGAGCACACTTCAAACGAAGGGGTATGAAAATCACTGGGACGATGGCTGACTGAGTCCAAAAACATCCACAAATGTAAATATTTCTCCATAAATAAAGTTTAAAAAGTGTGAAAACCATTATATAGTCTAGTTTAATGCTGTTTAAATGTTTAACGGTCATTTTTTTTGCAAAATGCACATGAAAAAAAAATCGCGAGTACTACATTGACGCTTCAGTTATATAAACGCTACCAGGCTGAAAACCAGCGGTGCTCTGCAGCCCTGATAATCTAGATGATCAATAAGAAATTCGGCAGCATCGCTGCTGGTCTTCATGGGATAAAACACAGGCAGGGATGTCATGCAAAAATCGAATTTGCTTGTTAACGTTAATCCACAGCTGTAGACGGCTTGATTTCTCCAGATTTGCGCCAACAGCTCAGCGCACATCTGCTTACACACAAGCCGGCGGAATCACTGATGACGTATGTGATTCTTGAAGGGGTGTCCCAATTTGAAGGGGTTGACTTTCACCCCTTCCCCTTGTAGCTTCGTTTTAAGTGCAAGGGCCAAGGGGAAGGGGTAAGGGGTAGGGGTAAAAAAGAGAATTGGGATTGGGCCTTAGATTGTGCGTGTGGTTACAAAAAGGCGATTGGCTGGATGGATTCCTCATCTGTGATCTGCACAGCCGGCCAATCACAGATGAGGAATTATCACTAAACTACCTTTATAAATTCATTATAGTCTCAATGTTTTGACCTCTATTCCCTCGCTGAGATGGGGTTGTAGCGACCCGATTATCGAGAGATATATTTCTTCCTTCTTAACATATACTGTTAAGACTGAAAATGCTGACAGTCAGAATCCAGCAGGTTTTATGAATGAATGATTTCCACAGATTAAGTTAAAGGTGCAATCACAGTCACTGTTGTCTTTTTGCCCTCGTTCATCACACAAAGCAGACAGGAAAAGGGGGTGTAGGGGAAAGCCATGCAGTGTTTTGGTTGGAGCTGAACGTGGACAGGATTCAGACTCACTTCCTGGCGCGGTTCTGGACGGCCTGCTGCTGCTGCTGCTGTTGCTGCTGCTGCTGCTGCTGGACCTGTTGGGAGGGGGCAGGCCTTTTACGGCTGGGCTCCATCACCGGGGAGGGCAGGCCAGGCCGCACCGCCGGGCTTCCACCATACGGAGGACCAGGGGGGCCCATGGGGGCTCCCTGGTGGGGCATCCTCGCTCCAGACGGCATGCCAGGACGCTGATGGAAAGGCAGAAATAGAAGGGTCACAGATTTGTACAAAAATAATAAGATTCTGTGTTTTTGCTTGGTTTATTATAACCAACTCAGTGTTTCTAAAAATAACACCAAGGACACGTTAGATCAGTTTTATGTTTCTTTTATAACACAAAAACAAAAAGCTTCACTTTTGCTTACGCAAGCTGATGTCACAGATTTGACCAAAACCTCCAACAATTTCCATCTTTGCCCCATCTTTGCTAACCTTTTGTAACCTTTTAGTAAAAACATCTGCTTTGCACAATACAATGGCGTCAGTTTACATGATTTTTGATTCAATGTGTTTACAGCCTGGGTCACAAGCATTTAGATAAAACTGTTTGAGTCTGTGTTTGTGAGACTGGCATGAAATGGGCAACTTTTCAGCCATAAAAGGGATATTGCTGGTGGTGCTGCAGTAATCTGTCATGTTACTTTCCCAGAAACAAAGGCAACTGTACGGAGAACAATCACAGATGTCTTGTTTTTGTCTTGCTCCCTTTTTATCTCTAAACAGGCCTCTGGTTTGCAAACAGCATTCAAACTCTGTCAAACACACATTCAAACACACACGCCCCCACAAATGATGCAAACACCGCCAGGGCACTGGCACAACACCCCCCTGATGCCTGGGAACAACTGTGAGGAATCTCACCTGTGCTTGTCACTCACATGGCAACAGCTGCCTCTCGCTTTGGTTTATTGTCTAAAAGCAAGCGCTGGTTCGTGTGGAAGAAAGAAAAACGCCTGACTCCATCCAAAGCACCAGACCTCCCACTGTTTCTGAAGGTCTACAGCAAAACAGCAAAGGATCCTCTAATTAAAATAATTTTAACTTGAAAACAGGGAAGAAATCAGATCCTCTGCTCCACTTTGATCAGAAGTTTTGTTTTAAAATGCTTCCAGCAAAATTTTTAATCGAACATCTTCATTAAAAGCAGGTAGATCTAAGAGAATTAAAATATTTCTGCCGTGTTGCATCAGCTCTTGTAAACATTGGGGATCTGAGAAGGCTGGGAAAGAAATGTTTCCCCATTTCTGCTTCACAAATTTCACTGATTCCTTTGTCACGTTTCTTTAATCCAAAATACTTTTCAATGGTTGTCAGAAGCTAAGTTTTTCCAGTCTTTTGTTGCCACTGTCAAAAATTATTTTTGAGATGTGTTGCTGATATGAAATTCAATGCTCCATAAAAAAAAGAAAAGAAAAGTTTTTGTACATTTTACCCATTTAATGTCAGAGCCACAGCAGCTGCATCCCAAAACAGGTCTTTATTAATACAAAAATTTACTGCATGCCATTTAAATCTGAGTGAGTAAATTCACGCACTATGCAAGGCCTACAAAAATCACAATGGAAGGAAAAACAGCAGACTGTATCTAAAGCCACCACCTGCTCTTCTCCTCGACTTCCTTTATAAGGGACGCTCAGTAGTTTCAGTGGGCAGCGATTCAAAAGTTCCCCCCACTGTGGATGACCAAAGACAGCTGTTAAGAGGCAAAATGATAAGTTTAGAATTTGTAAAATGTTGGGAGGGGGTGGGGGCATGCTGTGGACATGACCTTTTTTTGGTTTTCTGGACAGGAGTGCTGTGACACATTCATAAAACTGTGACAAAAAGCAGCCGCTTTGTGTGCTTTTTTTTTTTTAACTCCTTGATTCCTTTTTGCTACAAGCTGCTCGTGGCCTGAAAAAAAAAAGAATTAATGTCTTTTGTCTAATTTATTTACTTTATTTGCAATCATTTATGTATTTTTAATGTAATTTATTTTTCCGTATCTATTATTAATCTATTTAACGTTTAATTGTATTTTATTTCAGACTTTTTTATTTTAGCCCCGCTTCTTTGTTACTGTAATGATTTTGTTTTTAATAACTGTAAATATATTACTGTGTTAGGGGATTTTAACTTAATCATACAAGCACATTTCTAATTATTGAAATTAATTCAATAAAGAACCTTTCTTTTGTTTGGTTTTGCGCTCAAGCGATGCATTTCTTTGAAATATTTTTCCATTTCATGCATTTACCAGCAAAGGAACATGGGAGATTTTGGCAAACATTAAGTCATAGTTACGTTGCCTAAACCAGATCTATTAATCTATTTTATGTTTTAAATGACTAAATACTATACAGTTTGTGCAGGATTGTTGCAGTCAACAACATATTAATCATACTTTAACCCATTTACTTTCAGCTTTTGCTTCTTTTTTATCTAATCATTTATTTTATCTTTAAGTTTGCATGACACAACACATCGTATTTTTTCTGATTTCATCCAAGATTGTGCTTTTAACTAGCAAATAAGTACTTACTAGAGAAGGAAACTGCCCAATAATCTGTATGAAAGTTTAAAGTATCAGTAAGAATAAAATGAAAATATGGAAGCAGAGTCAAAATAATTCAAATAAGAGTTTAGAAATTATACTTTGGGAAGTTATGTTATCTTAAAATGTAAATCACTTGTTTCTATGTGATAAAATGTGCTGTAAATAAAGGCACCCTGCTTTGGGCAACACTGCCAGCAATGTGAGCACGAACTGAACCAAAAATATGAAAATCCCTGTCACTTTTCAGATATGCGGTGACTCTGTTCCTAACCACCTGTCTATTATTTAAAATAACCAACACAAATGTAATCCTCACTTTAGTCTCAAATACAGCTTTTTTTTTGCGAAATGAGGAGCTAATGAAGTACAAATAGTCAACTGTTAAGAACCAATTTTTATTTGTTTGGTATTCTTTGTGCAATGATAATGTCTTTGGGGGGGGGGGGTATCTTGAATAAATGTGTGTGTACAACATTGTGCGCAGCTCCTCTGCAAAAGAAGCTGCTGCTACAACCACTAAAAAATGGCTAAAAGTTGGAAAACAATATGGCTGAACTATCCAAACATATATGCTCACCTTTTTCAAACATTCCTCACTTGCAATGTGAATTACTGCACGTACATACACATATCCAAAGTGATCTTTAGACTGTCCACAAACAAACTGATAACAAATTAAATACTAGTAGAAAACTAACGATGAGAAAACTCCATCTGTGATTGTGCCTAAACCCACAAATATGTATTGATGTGAACACACACTCACTCAAAACAGACTGTAAGAGAATAAGATAAACTAAGACTGGCATGTTATGCGCCTTTTCAGACGGAGCGAGCAGCGATACAGTGATAAGAGGCCCGAGCAGGCGTCGCTGTCACTCTGGCTGGAAGTTTGGTCGATGAGGGGGAGGGGATTTTCAGAGAGAGGGAGGGTCACAGCAACTAAGAGGGTCTCCAAACAGGAGAGGATAAAACAACATATGGTCAGGGCCTCCTCCTGCTCCAATGTTATCACCTTGTGGAGTCATAAAAGACCCCTTTTTCTTTTCTATTTCCTACCTAAGCTAGACAGCAACAGACATGAGACCAGTCTGGACAGCCACTGCTGCAGTCTGGAGAATTCAAGCCGTCCTGATAACAGATACAGAAAACCATAGCTGGATAATGTAAATCCACACACACACACACACACACACACACAATGAGTTGTACTCTATAATCTGACCTGCTGAACTGGCTCCAACACTCTGCCCGGAGCTCTGCCAGCCAGCCAGTCAGGCAGCAATCGAATCTGCCATGTGGACGGATATCTGAGAAGTGTGTTGGCATCTCTGGGAAAGCTGGAGGGATTTGAAGAGGCCAAACTTAACCCGCACGGTAACAGTACTAAACATACTGGATGAATCTGTACGTTGTTACATGGTCCCACAAAGGCCACGATAAGACCCCTGAAATCTGAGAGCGAGGTTCCCTCAGCGCGCCACGACTTGTTGTCAGAACATCTTCTAATCACAGTGAAGTCAAAAATTAACGACCTAGCTTGTTTTTTAACGTGTTGCCAGCCATGCAGTATTTGCTTTAAAGGTCAAAGCTGCAACTTTTTCACCAAAACAATTTTTTATAAGTACCACATCCACAGAACATCTATAAAATTATAGAAGTATTAATTTTGACAAGAAAACTTATGTCATGTAAAAATTGTTTTCTCAATTTTGACGGGTCCAAAATTTATACAGTCGTCCTCAAAATTAGTCATACCCGCCTAATTAATAAGGGCTAATAAAATCAGCCGTCAGTGAAAGAAGTTGAAATGGAATAAAGTTATACACAGAAATTTTATGAAAATCATGACATTGATTTTGAATTTTACTACAACAAAAACATTAGAAACAAACAAAAAATAAAACAAGTAAACAAGCATGATGGGGCTCCTGAGCTAAAATTTTGCTGAGCAACCCTTTGAGACAATCACTGCTATCAAGTGTTTTCTGTAACGTTCAATAAGACTTCTGCATCTGTTGACAGGTATTTTGGTCCACTGTTTATAAGCAAGGTGCTCTAATTTGTTTTGGACAGTTTTGTTTGTTTGTTTGTTTGTTTTTTCAAATATTCTTATAAACTACAAATCAAAAGCAATATTGTATTTTACTATATTATAATTTTATAAATTTTTATTTATAATTTTTTTTAGTTTCTTGTTATCTGAATAACTATTGTGAATTTAGCATTTTCTTTAAGTGGACGGTATGAATAATTTTGAGGATGACTGTAAATATTTACATCTGACTATCTAAAGGATTCTGCTACATTAGCATTAGCTCAGCTGCTAGCTTGACTGCTCTGTGTAGGAATATTATCTTTCTTGCGTTACGTTTCTCAAATTCAAGTGGACAAAAAACAAAACAGGATGGGGGTGAAGATAGAAAACATGAAGGCCCCTGGAGGTGCTGGCGGGGAGGAATTAAACTTGTAGCTATCACCTTTAAAAGTGAAAATAAATTCAGTTTATTAAAGAAATTGAGTATTATTATCCTCAATCATAGTTTAATATACATATTTCTTCCAGATTATCATCTTATGCATGTTCATATTGAAGGTTTAGTAAGAGATGGCTTCCACTGTAAACCAATAAATTAATCACGTAAATTAACCATTTTGTCTATAATACATCAAATGGTTAAATTAATGTCTGCAAATCTTATGTTAGGTCTGATTATACAGTTTATGTTTAAATCAAGCTCACAATAATTTTTTTCTGAAGGAGAGCTATTAATTAAACAAGTTGTTAATTAATCCACCAGGAATTGCAGCTCTAGTTGAAGGCAACCTTCAAATGAGGCGGGGGAACGTAGAAGTCTTCGATCTGTGTTTCATCAGTGTAAACCAGCTATCTTTGCTTCTTTTAATACATTAGAGGAAGTCCAAGAACAGCTGGAAGGAGATGTTTGACTTGTATCTAATGAGATGGATTAATAAAAACAGACTTGTTATCCATATTTTCCCCTACATGTCATCATCTGCATAAAAAGGTCCAAATCTTACTGAATGTGTTTTCATATAATAAAACTTGCATCACCTTTGAGCCAATGGCAATAATGGGCCATGACAGATACATGAAACAAAGTCTCATATTTATTACTTATACTGTCACAATTTGCTTATTATAAATCAGATATTACTGTAGCAACCCTCTCAGTCAGAGGGTGGCATAAAGCATCAACTTAATCTATTTTATTCTGTTGTAATGAACAGCATTCTCTATTATACAAAGCTTGAATAAAAGGATTGAGAGCAGAGACTAATGAGGAAATGTTTAAGAACATAATTAAGCTTTTTAAGCCTTTAAATTCCTTCATCTTTTCTAATTCATTGCACAATACAACCTTTTTCTTTGTTTCTTACATGCAAGTTTTATTCAAAATGTATAATGTTTTTAGCCTATTTTATGAACTCATTTTAATGGGGATGAGGGGGGGGGGAGAAAAATTTGTAAATATACTTAGTTTATTTTTTGTGGACTTGACTTTCTTCATTTAAAGTGCCTCTTTTTCCTTTACAGTTTCCCTCCTCTGTTAAATAATTATTTCAGTGTATCATAAATTACCAAATGTAGCTTATACTAGTTTAGATTTGCTAGTTTTTCAACATTCTGTTTCTCTACTTGTTCTAACAGAGTTACGTCCACTTGTTATTTGGAAACAAAAAATTGAAAAAAAAAGGAGGGAGGAGGGGATGATTATGAAAGATGCTAATCTATGGATCTTCTTGTGACAGATCACTAGTTCAGTTCAAGACATAGACTGTTCAATTACTGGGCAAACCCTTCTGACATCCCGTAGACAGTGGCGGAACCAGAAATGTTTCACTAGGGTGGCCAGGGAGAGACCATTACTCAAATAAGGGTGGCCATAAGTAGATACCTCAGACAGAGTGCATGCATATATATGTACTGTATTATACACTGCCTGGCCAAAAAAAAAATTCGCCACCTGGATTTAACTAAGCAAATAGGTACGAGCCTCCTATTGGATAATTACTGCATGGGCGATTATCTTTCAGCTGGCAACAAGTTATTTAACCCCAAATGGTGCAATGAGTTGCTTCTCATTTCCTAAACAACCATGTGGAAAGACACATCCGTGGTCTTGGAAAAGATGTCAGTCTGTCTGAGAAGGGTCAAATCATTGGCATCAAGAGGTGAAAACATCTAAGGAGATGCAGAAACTACTAAAACTGGGTTCAGAACAGTCCAACGCATTATGAAAAACTGGAAGGATAGTGGACCATCGTCTTCCAGGAAGAAATGTGGCCGGAAAGGCAGATGAAGTGATGCAGCATCATGCCTAGTGCTACTGTATGAGCCTGTGGGGGCAGTGTGATGATCTGGGGTTGCTGCAGTTGCTCAGGTCCAGGTTCAGCAACAGTATGAGCTCAGATAATGAGGTCAGCTGATACCTGAATATACTGAATGAGCAGGTTATTCCATCAATGGATGTTTCTTTCCTGATGGCACGGCCATATTCCAAGATGACCGTGCCAGAATTTATCGGGCTCAGATTGTGAAAGATGGTTCAGGGATCATCAGACATCATTGTCACACATGGATTGGCCACCACAGAGTCCAGACCTGAACCCCATTAAATATCTTTGGGATGTGCTGTGGTCAGACTCTACAATCATCATCAAGATCTTGGTGAAAAATTGATGCAACAGGATGCAAATAAATCTGGTGACATTGCAGAAGCTTCTGGAAACACAGCGAATGCTGCCGCAATCAAAGCTAAAGGCGGTCCAACGAAATGTTAAATGTTTGACCTTTTTTTTTTTTTTTTGGGCCGGGCAGTGTATATACATCCAACTGTATGGGGTAGCTAGTGTGCAAAATAAGAAGGAAAAGTGGTTTGGAAGCAGTTTTTGGTCTCCACTGTGAAGCAGAAGCTTTCTTTCCCCTATTGCAATATCTCAGCGAGAAAAGCTTAAAAGTAGGATTTTCAACTTCTGCATGTCCGATCTTAAAAATTCCAACTGTATGGGGTAGCTAGTGTCGAAAATAAGAAGGAAAAGTGGCTTGGAAGCAGCTTGGGGTCTCTGTAACTGCTTGAGTGTTGCCCGGTTAAAGTGTGGGGGTGGCCAATGGGGTGGCCTGTGATTGGGCAGGGGTGACCACTGGCCACCCCGTAGCTCCACCCCTGCCCATAGATTTCTAAAGAGCTGAACTGAAGCTCGGTGGGCAGTGCCCGCAGCCGCCATCATGGCAATGTCGCACGTCTCGTCACTCCCGGAAAATACAAAAATGGGCAAGGAAGTGGAGCTGAGAGAGGGGGCAAACGATTGACATCCATCGGATTGACTCCCTTTTGCATCTAGTCTCTAGCAAATGAGGGATGAACAAAAATTTTTCCCACTTCTGTGTAAGCTTCACTTTTTACAGCCGGAGTTTGCCGCATGGTTCAAGACAATACTTTTCTTCTTCAGCTCTAATTGCCCATTCCTTACTTTTCCAGTTCACTTTCATCCATAAAAGAAGTAGGATTTGAAGGTTTCCTGGTTATTATTAGAAATAATGCCAATGTCTATATGTTACAAAATGCATGGCTGCAGAGTTACAAGCAGCCATATGGTGACGATAAACATCACGTTACATGAATATCGCCACCTCATGTTAACAAATGCATGTACATGTTTTCTGGTGAGACGGGGCAACTTCCAACCAGTCAAAAGAACTAATATTTATTCAACATTTTTTATATTCCAAAAGTTATCTTAAAAAAGCTCATTACATAGATTCCTGATAGACTCGCAACGTAACTTTTAGACATAAAAAATATGCGTTTCTGACTCGTTTTGATGGCACACCAACATTCATTATGCATTTTCGAAACATCACTGCAAAGCAGGGTCCCGAGGATCAGAAACTACACGATGTAACTTTTGCATCCAGGACGGGGCTGTGACGTGCAGCCAACTATTGGTAACCAACTAGCCAGCCAGATATGAACACAGCAGGTGTTTTGAACGCACATCATGTTGGATTCGGCAAAGAAAAGCGAGGAAACATTACCGGAGGAAGAGAGGAAAAGAAAGAGAGGAAGGGACAGAACAAGAGTCAAGATAAGACTGTTTTTTACTGGCTGGAATGAGCTGGATGCTAGAAGATGGATGCTAGTTCAGCCGTCGATAGGGGGGGGGGGGGCTTTAAAGCAATAACAATAAATGTTGATTCCTCCTGCAGTAGATGTTTGATTTCTGCATCCAGTAACACATTTTCTCAAATTACATTTGACTGGTTTCTGAAAGAAAAAAAAACAAAAACATAACAAAGTAGATGATGAATAGTGGTTGTAGCCTGCTCAGACCTCTGAAACCGACCAATGAGAGAACTCTTTGCGAATCATCACAAGGGACCTTTTTGCTTCATTAAAATCTAATTTTCCTGTTTACCAAATGGTTGTGTGTATGATTAGTCCATTCAAATGTTCTCAATGCTGATTGAAAATAATAATGATAACATAAACATTATGCACGTGACACACCGAACAGGTTCAGAGAGACTACTTCTGTGGAATAGTCATTTCTATGAAGACTGATCTTTACAAGGTCTGTGGATTATCCAAGGTAGCTGACACAGTGTTTAAAGAGTCAGGTGGCTGTTCTTTTATTTTACTTTTCAATGCTACGTCCTCCCAGATCAGATTTTATTTCACTACTGAGCTCAAGAGAAGGCGGACATCTCAGAGACTAAAAGCCAAAACTATCTGCATAACTACAGGTTAACCAGATGAAATATGACATGCTTTAGTTGTGTGAACTAACTATTTAAGGTGCTCACAGAGATGATGCGTTCACTCTCATACACAAACCTGCTCACAGTGTTTCAGGTGACATGTCTACATTGTGTCACTTTATGTTTTGGCTTATCAGGGTTTCCCATGTAGAGTGCTGGAAGGCTTTTCCCTTCGCCGAGGCCCTCGCTGACCTCCACACACACAAGCAAGAGACAGTAGGGGGGGGAGGTAAGGCAGATAATGAGAGAGACGGAGGAAGAAACCTCAGCCTACCCATCAGTCCTCGAGCCAGAGCTCAGCCAAGTGCTGCTGCTGCTGGGAGGCTGGAACACTACGACCTTCAGAAGCTGCAACTATGTGCTCTATGTGTTTTATGTGAATCCATCTAAATGTATGTGTTTTCTGCATCAAAACCCTTTTTGCTTGACTCGCCCATGAAAGGAAAAAAAAAGTCAGTGCTTGCCACAAACTGCGCCAAATCACCCCCATATCCCATAGTATAAATATTTCTTCTTTCTACAGCACACACACCAAAAAAAAATCTGCCACAACTATTACAGCGAGACTTTTCCATCTTCAAATGTGGGGGAGAGAGGGAGGAAAGGGAAGACGGAGGGGAGAGGCAGGCATAGGGAGAGAAAATAAGCAGAGGGAAATATTTGGCTTGGAGCAACCAGAGCCTCATCAAGGTTAATTGGTCTGTTGAGAGGACACGCTCATCTGGCTCATCAATCACCTGGGCCATTGTTTCCTAAAGTGTGTCTCTGAGCGCAGGGATTCGGCACTGAAGCCCCTGTAATGACCGCTCCTGTCATATAGACAACACCTCATCTTGTTTCGGTGTATAAATCTAGCTGGCGTCACTCACACCCTACATCAACGCTGATTAAAATAGAGTTAAATCTAAAACCAGAACCCTGTCAGACAAGTTGTGGGATTTCAAGATTTGACAAGCTCATTTTATCTCTGTTTGACATGAAGTTTGGGATTGATGCAGAGGTAGCAATAAGAAGAAAAGCAGGCCTTTAAACTACAAACTAGAAATATTAAATGATATGTGATAGAAATCTGCACATTGTCACAAGAGAGGAGCTATAACTAGTGACCTTTTACTTAAATGATTAGTTAATAATATATTGAATATTCAAAACTGTACAAAAATATAAATTAATGACTGCTTCACTGCTTTTCAATATGAATGTCAGCCCCCATATAAATGAGAGTTTAGGGGTTTTAAACCCAGGAATTTTGCCAGGGCTTTTTTGATGTTAAATAAAAGTCTGAAAACTTAAAATCATTATTCAGTTGGACAAAATGTCAAAATAATGTTTTTACCTCCAAAGAGAATTGATGCTCTGTTTCTGTCATCATTAAAAGTGTTCAAACTTGCAGAGTCCAAAATTAGTCCTGTTTAATAGAAGAATATTCTAAAACTTGTGGAATGAGACATCAAATGTGTTCATTGGGTGAGCCTAAACCCCTTTTAAGTTGCCATCAGATGATTAAAATGATTGAATTATGATTTGTTATCATTTTATCTTTTTTTAAACAGTTTTTGTCTCATCTTTTGGCTAAAAGAGTTAACCGTTCAATATTTCATTTTGTGCTTCTTAAATATCTGTATTCTCATTCCCTGTGACTTTTTTACCTTGTTTATCAAAAAGTTTGTCAAATAGATGATTAATAAAACAAGTACTGGCGGTTTTTTTTTTTTTGGGGGGGGGGGGGGGGGGGGGGGGGGGGGGGAACAAATTTACATGCAAAAATGTTAAAATAAATCTAATTCTATTATAGGCCTACCCAGACAAAAAGCTCCTCTTTTCGCTAAGATATACTGAAAATATATATTTCCTTTATTTTCTGAATAACTGAGGACATGTGAAAGTGTCACCTTGACCTTTTTTCACAGTTCTTACGAATCGATTTAACCAAGCACAAACTGACAGATGTGGTAATAATGAAAGGAAGGACACTTGTATCCCTAAAAATATCTGACTTTTCTAAGAAACTGGTAGGAATTAATGAAAGGTCGCAAGCGCACGGCTTCAATTAAAAGCTCTCGTGCAAAGAAAGGTTGATAAACACTGCCATAAATGATCAGTTTATTCACACACTTTAATCAAATGTGCTGAAGTTCCAGCAGTGAAGAGACAGATGAAGATTTTTTTTCATCACCCACATGCTCTTCACCAAAACAAACCACTTTCCACTCCATGTGCTGCCATTTCAGAGCTGCTGTGAGGGTTATGGTAATAGTTGCCTAACCTCTAACCACGAGCAACACTTGACTTGACATTTCGTGCAGCTTCACATGAATGAGCTGATTGTTCTGCACGTTTTCCAGGATTGGCGGTCTGCCGCGGCTCCATGCTCCATCTACACTACATCCTCTCGTCTCCTGACCTTACAGATTCAAATCCTTCCATCAACCAAAAGCATGCATCCTGGAAGGCTACTCTGACTTGTTTTGAGTGGACTCGTCATTTCCCCCCCTCCGTCTGTGACTCCCAGGGAAGCATGCTCAGTGTGCTCCTCTGTTAGCCAAAAGGGGAGCTGGCTGCTTTTTGCTGCTGAGCTTCTCTTTCTACAATTATCCATCTTTCTGTGTGTATGTGTTAGAAAATCCTCTGCTCCACATCCTTCTCCCGCTCAGCCCCCATCCATCCACGCTGCTCCACTTCTTGCTCTCTCAAGCCATCTCCTGGCAGGCTGGGATCCAGGGGGCTGGAAATAACCTTCACATGGCCAGCTTTACCCAGCTATCTCTCACACACAGACCGCTGCTGCTGCTGCTGCTGCTGCGCCGACTCATGCACACACACACACACACACAAACACGCACAGATGCATGCCAGAGCCCAGCTCCCTTCGCGGGAATGACGGACAGCGCCACTCACCACTCCATGGACCAGGAACTCAAACAGTTTGCTCTTGGTGGCTTTCCTGGCTCCCCCCGCCGTCTCCTCCGTAGCCATTTGCTCAGTCCCCTCCGTTCACCCTGCTATGTCTCCCCTCTCCTTCTTTTGTCTTTCCCTCTCCCTTCACCCAGCCTCCTGTTCCCCTCCCCTGCTCCACTTTCCTTCTCTTTGTGCTCTCCTTTTCAGCACTGTCTGTCCCTCACTCTCCTTCTCTCTCTCTCTTCCCTCCCTCTCCCTCTGTTTTGAATGTGCAGCAGCCCTGCCGAGTCTCTCACTGTGTCTAGCTCACTTTTTAGTTCAGCTGCCTTTCAGGAGCCGGGCACGTCGTTTGCTTGCTTGGAGGTGGAGGGGCAGTTGGGGGGGGGAAAGAAACCGTGCGGGGGTCTAGCAAGGGGGTTTCAGCCAGCCCACCCTGCAGCTCCCCCGCACAGCTGTTGCATTCCATTGGTTGATAAGGGCATGCGGCGCGGCGAGGCTGCCGCTCGCGCTGAACGGGGGCTGGGGAGGTTAGAGTCAGTTAGCCATTCCTGCGCTGCAGCTTCCCCCCCCGATGACCAACCCAGAGGCCACAGTCAGCACACACACAGCTCCGAGTCTGGGCTCATTCTCAAAAAAGGAAATAAGGCTCTTAAAGGGGCCACACTGCATATCATTAACACATCTGGACACATAAATCACCAAATATGAAGGCGTTATGATATGATGATAAAGCCTCTTGAGTCGGGGGATTTTTACTTGTCTTTTAGGTCACAACTGAGAAGTACTGTAAATGTGCTCTGAATCCACTTAAATAAAGGAAAAGGCCATGTCAAGAGCACCTTCATTTCCTGTGTTTCTCTTGTAGGGGTCCATTTGTAGGTTACAAGTATTTCCTCCATTTGAATCATTAGTTTTTACCTTTCACCCAGTTGTGGGCCCAGAGGCTACATTCAGGCTTTGGCTGCAGTGTAATGACAAACAAACAGGCCGGCCAGCACAGCAAGGTGACTGTGTAACTTGACACAAGTAATTAATTTCTGCTGTCATTTATTGCAGGCCGCTTTCTGAAGAGTTATCCACAACATGCAGAAAGCTGAGCCCCTCTCTCTCTCTCAAAAAAAAAAAAAAAAAGATTAAAAAAATACACATAATCTCCTCAAGGACAGAAGGAATAAAGAGAAGACAGGAGAATTACACACACCAACTCTTTCTTTGTGCTGTGATCTCTAAATTGTGCCCTGCTCCAAAGTCACAAGCACAGGCTTCACCCGTCCACACACAGGTCATTACACGGAGTAAAAACACACCACACTAAAGATTATGACTGTCAAATCTGCTCCTACTCCAGCCCCTCACTCTCCTCCAGCCGTCAGATCGGGGGAGTGAAATATTCATGAGGTTATTTGAATGACAAAGGAGGTGAAGTGGGGCGGATTCAAAGGGGACTCGGCTTTGTGACACATGATGGCAAATTGTCATTTTTATTGCTTCCTCTTCCACTGTTTGGCTGGTGTAAAAAGAGAAAACAAAGTTTTGAATCAGGAACAGGAAGGAAATATCCTCCAAAAGGGTAATCTATCATTCACATTCAGAAATATTTTATTAACACCCAAGGGGAGATTCTTTTGTCACAGTGCTCCATCCATAATAAGAAGTAAAAGTGGTGAAGAATTAACAAGTGAGAGTATGCAAGAGGTGAAAAATGGTTGTTTGATATAAACTCATATAAAATGTACATTTCTATAGCATGCAACAGTAGAGGTAGCACTGGCTAACATAAAAAAAAAACATAAAAAAATCCCAGGAATCATCGCCAATGTTGAATGGGCTTAGACAACAGAGGGTGCTTTGGCTTGTTTTTGTTGATGCGATTGTGTACACCAAAATAATTGTATTTAGATACACCTAGATACCAAATGACAAAGCTGTCCACTACATCCCTGTTCTCATCCTCGTCATGCTCTCTGTTACAGCCAAGTACTGCAGTCATCAGAAAACCTCTGTGGTGTAGTAGGTGAAAAGGAAGGGAGTAAGTACAGTCTCCTGTAGGGCCCCAGTACTGCTGGTCATCTTGTTTGACACACTGTGGTTGGCTTCTCAGATGATCCGCAATCCAGGAGAGTCGCTGGCTGCTCCAGCAGCGTAGATGCAGGTTCATCAGGAAGACTATGGCGTCCTCAACCCCAAGACTGGGTCGGTAGGTCAACTGAATCGGATCCAGAAGCGGTCTGACCGTGACTCTGAGCTGTTCCAGGATGAGTTTCTTCAGGGTTTTCATGATGTATGAAGTCAGTGCCATGGATCTGCAGTCCTTCAAGCCCCTGGGATGCGGTTTCTTTGGCTCAGGAACAAGGTAAGATGCCCTGTCCTAAATAAATTTGTGTAACACTCAAGGTGGCAGGTCTCTGTGCAGTACTAGTTCGTAGTGTAAAAGGTGAAAAGGAAGCGAAAGAAGACAGCCCACTATGACCAACACATAATACTACCTTGGTAGTTCAAAGGTCATGACCTTTAAGTCACTTTAACAAAACCCAAACCTGTTTTATTTGATCAAATACGTCATTCTCACAGTGCAAAATCAGAATTTCTGAAAGAGAATTTTAAAAAAGGAAAATCCAAATATCAACTACCTTCAGAGCTCTAAATATTGGAATCAATTTATTGACTGGCCCTTCCCTGTAGCTTTAATTTGCTTGGTGGCGACACCTGCTGACAAGATGAATGCACTGCTGCCTGTCGCTGAATCTTCGAGCAGCCTTTACTTCTCTGCAAAATTGATTTAAAGCCTCATCAAAACATCTGTGCTCTCCGTGCTGTCAAAAATCACTAGAAAATCAGCTGTTCCTGATGTCAGATTAACCTTGTATTACATAACCCATGGCATTGGCAGTGAATATATTAATCATACGGGCACACAAGGTGCTTCTCAATTTCCTGCAAGGTCAAAAGCTCAACCCGCCGAGCTTATCTATGCAGATCCAGAGATTGTGCCAATCTCCCGTTTCTCCAGCAACGACACGTGGGCGTTCAGTGATAACAAAGAGATCCAGCAGCCCAGGCAATTCTAAAAGGGAAGGTCGAGCTGAGGAGTACCCCCTGTCGGACCCCCACCATCTCCTTTACCAAAGCCAGTCAGTCTCACCAAATGGTAATGTCCCAGAGTGAAGCAGACAGGGGGGTAGAGGGGGGCTTTCAGGGGGTAAGGGAGCTGCAGCGGTATTATTAATGACCAGCAGGGGGAGCAGACAAGCAGGCAGGGAAGTGCTGACTGATTGGGAGGAGGATCCATATTCAGCCTGGTTGCACTGAGGATGAATGACTAAAAAAAAACGCAATCAAGGCCCACCAAGCACAGCAAAGTAATGACTGAAAATTTAATTGCTAAGTCACTTAGCTTGGGATTAGAATCTAATGAATTATTTTATTTAATGGGCTTCTTTATTAAGATATTTCCAGGATTTCATTTCTGTCTCTGGCCAAATGAGGGGGACAAAGAGCCCGTCATCCACAGTACAGCAAAAGGGTCTGATCTGTGATTAATACCGGCCTGCATCTGGGAGAAAAATCTGAGAAATTTATGTATAATTGTGTAAAATATTCAACACCTTACTCCATTACACCACTTTATCAGCTATTGGTAACTATCAATTACCTATACAATTGTTTAAAGAAAAAAGAGCTCAGAAAATAGTAAACCAATTAATTTCAAAGACATAAAAATAGAAGATACGAAGAGCAATAAAATGAGCTGATAAGAATTTAAACATTATTTCTTATTAACTATTAAAATAAGATAAGATAAGATGAGATAAGACTGTGCATGAAAGAATACATTTCTTCATTAGATTTCTCATAAAGCCTCCACAGTTTCTGCGTAGTCCATCAATAGCAAAAAATCAATGAGTTTTAAAATTTTAACCCTTTAAATTCCACTTTGCATACAACATGCTCCAACTTCCAAAAACTGAAAATGGGGTGAAACTACTGTAAATATGGTTGGTGCAAAATTATTATTTTTTTGTGCAGGATTATCAGAGCCCAGGAGTATTTAAAAAAGGCATAAAAATGTTTTTTGTTGCATCTTTACTTTTTTGTATTTTTGCGTTTGTTTGTTTTTGTGTTTTTTTTAAGTTACGGTAAGCTTCTTAAAGGCACGGACTGGCCAATGGCCTGTAAATGTTATCTAAAAACTAAAAGTTGCATTTTTTGTCATGGCTGTCATCACTGACTTCTGACCTAACCATCAATACCAAAAAATCAATGAGTTTCAAAATTTCAACCCTTTAAGTTCTAGTTTTTACACACATTGTTCCCACATGCCTAAAACTGAAAAGTGGGTTAAAATAAATAAAAATAACCCGTAGGTGGCAGGCCATTATTAGGTATGCAGCACATTAGATTGTAGCAACCACAATTAAAAAAGCTCAATGAGAAGTTGTTTCAAGATAAAATGCAAAAAAATGTGGGAAAAATTCCAATTTGAACTGGAATGGTAGTGCATTACAGAGAGGGCACTAAATTTCCTTGCAAAAGACTGACCTAAATAATTAGCTTGTGATCTGACTAATCAAAATGCTTGAAAAAAAAAAACAAACGAACACAAAAACTACAAATTTGAGACCCTTTCACACTCAAATAACCTCACATGAAAGAAGAAAAAAGATATTTTACTTCACTGGATGTGTTAAGCTTTTTCGAGTTTTTGAAGGACACCGATTTGCTGAAATAAGTGAGGCAATGAGTTTTTTCATCACTAAGATAAAAAGAAGGGTCCCTTTTAAGTTAATGGTCTTATGTCATGGAAAACAGTTCAAACTACATCATTGAAGTGCAGTGCAAGTGTGTGAGGCAAAAAAAATCTATCCTAAAAATTTATTTTGAAATTGCATTTGATTAAAGAAAGGTCCTTTTCAATGCAAGTCAATGTGGCACGGATTGGCACTAAGGAGTAAATAAGGTGTATTTTTTTTAGACCTTACAAAAACAGTTAAACCCCATTTCCACCAGCGGGTCTAGGTTGGGTTGGGCCAGGCCAGATTGGGTGGATTTTGGTACGAATGTGTTGATTTCACATTGCATCCCCACAGCAAACTGTCCCCTTACCCTGGAGGCAGAATATTAACCGGATAGCGCAGCTACGTGATCGCGTGACATCATCGCCATACAACACATTTTAACCAAAGCGCCACACCACACGTGACAGAAACAAAGGAGTCCCCCCTGCTCTGTTTTTACGCAGGAAGTGACGGATTTTTCAACGAATCGGTTAGATCAGTACCCCTACTGAGGGGTACCAAAAAAGTAGGCCGGGTTGGATCGGATATGAGGGTATCCGTCCCAGTTTTCATCTGTGGAAACGCAAAAAAAACGTGGACCGATCCGGCCTGACCCGACCCAGACCCGCTGAGTGGAAACGGGGCTTTAGATAACCAATCTTCTAGAATATCATGAGTCAAACCAAAATACACACCTTGACCAACTTTTATGCTATTTGCATTAGTAGAAAAAAAGTAACAACATAAAAGGTCATTCACTATCCCTTCAGAAAGCTTAGGGAGATATGAGGGTTAACAGGGTGGAGCGAGGATTGTGCCTGTTAAACGGGCAAAATACTACCCGCAATAAATTTTGCACACCTGCCTTTGATGAATATGCAATCTGGCCATTTATGCCAGAATGGGCAAAATATTGGGAAGAAAATATGCAAATATATCAGCTTTGTACACGATTTATGATTTATCAACTATAAAAGGGGTTATTTTTGCACCTATATTTAGCACGTCTGAAAAGAAGGTATTAACTGGCAGCTTTACGCACTAATGACTGTAGAGGAGCAACAACCCAATGCTGTAGGACTGCAGACATGCAGCATTGGGTCAAAATCATTTCTCATGAGCAGCAAGGGCAACCCATTAAGTTTTCATTAAAGCAGTTGTGTCCAAAGTAGGTCATCAAGGGCCGCTGTCCTGACGGTTTTCCATGCCTCCTTGCACCAGCACAGCTGACTCAAATTAAATTAATCTAAAAGCCAATGAATTTGAGTCAGGTGTGTGTTGGAGAAGAGAGACATGGAAAACCTGCAGGTTCGTGGCCCTGATGGACCGGAGCTGGAAAGGAATAGTACACCCACAGAGTGATGTGGGTGTAAACCGGCTTCAGGACAGGGCTTTCTCGGTGGGGGGCCCGAGACTCTGGAATGCCCTACCTGCCACCCCATGTCAGCACGGCCTCCACAGTAGAGCGCTGTCTTGTCTTCGTATGCATTTTTATTCCTTGTTTTTTTTTACATTATGTGAGTTGTGTGGTCCACTGTATTCTTTTATTTAGTTTATTTTTCATGTATTCTGTTTTATTATTGTGATTTTATCTATTCTATTTCTTGGAATTTTATTTTTGTGCAGCACTTTGAAGACTTTCTGTTGTGCTATATAAATAAAGTAATTGGATCAGATTGGATTAACAAAATACCTTGAACCCCCTTTGCTGCCCTGTGCTGAAACTATACTTTGTTTTATGCTTTTATTTGCAAGGCTCGTGCCATAAATGACAAATTCTGGCTGATTCCCTTCCTGTCCTTTGATAAAACAAAGATGCAACCAAACCAAAATACTAAAAACCTTAAGCTGACTCACCTCCACTCATCTCTGTTTTGACATGACCTAAATTTCACACTGGCTGTAAACGGTCAAAGCTTTAGGAACCCTTGTGTGCTCTTTAGGGACCCCTGACCTAAATAGTGGTGTCAAGCAAAAAGGGTAATGATAGTGGCTGATAAAATAATGATAAAATAAAAAATTTGACAAGGTGCTTGACTGCATGAGAAATCAGTAGGGATGCACGATATAATCGCTCCCCTATGGGTATCGGCCTATATCGGCCTTAATACTGAGTCTGACATCGACCACCCCACCAGTATTTAACAGATATTTAACTGATCAGCCTGCTGTTTCTAAAGTCTAAAAAAAAACAAAAAACTTCCTCTTCAGAAACTTATTTTTTACAGAATTTAAAACTTCTAAAGACTAGGGGTGGGAAAAAATATTGATACACTGACATACTGTGATATTTTAATATGCTGACATTTAAAAATACAATATTGATCTATTTTACTAACATAATCTCGCAATATTTTATTGTTCTGTTAAAAAATGTCACGACAATTTGCAAAAAATTTGCGATATTTTCACATGC
This sequence comes from Atherinomorus stipes, assembly GCA_023101725.1. NCBI lineage: Eukaryota > Metazoa > Chordata > Actinopteri > Atheriniformes > Atherinidae > Atherinomorus > Atherinomorus stipes. The sequence continues at coordinate 339,934 of JALJCO010010883.1, forward strand.
TGATATCATACTGACATTTAAAAACGCGGTATCAATCTAATTTACTAACAAAATTTCACGATATTTTATCATTTTGTTATGCAGTCTCACGAGAATTCACAAAATATCGTGAGATTTTGTTACAGAACGATGAAATCTCATGAGATTTTGTAAGTAAAATACATTGATACTGCGTTTTTAGATATTGATTTGATATTGTCATATGAAAATATCATGATATTTTATTGTATCAATAATTTTTCCCACCCCTATTTTTCAAAGTGTCGGAAATGGATATCAAAACTGCAATGACTGCTTATTTTTTATTAGCTTTTATATCGGTATTGATATCAGTTATCGGCTATATGAGTTTTAAAATATCGGCATATTGGATATCGACCAAAATTACAATATCATGCATCCCTAGAAATCATTTAGGAGGTTCTTGTTTTACACTTCTTTTTTTTTTTTTTACTTGGCGAATAAAGCTATTCAGAGCTGCTGTGCTGCCACATTTATCAAACTGACCAGCTAGCTAAAGAAGTAATGGTTTTTTATTTACCCTATAATCCAAGTCATAAATTGTCTCAACTGAATCACCCTTTAAAAAAAAATTCTTGAGCAAGACTTTTCTTTTAAACCAAATTTAAACATTTTTACCTTTCAGCTTACAGATTCTTGTTATTTACAGGGTCAGAAAAAAAACCTCAGCGCTGAAGCTTGAGCAACTTTGCTGCTGTTTATTATGAGCTGAATGCTTTAAACCAGGGGATAATCTGCCTCATCAGGTTGTGTAGGCCTGATTTAAGCTCATTAAAATTTTAGCACTGGTCACATGAGCAAACCTCAAACCGAGAAGAGCAAAAAAAAAAAAAAAAAAAAAAAAGAAAGAAAAAAAACACCAACTGTCAATAGACTGATTTTTATATTGCTGGTATGTGGCAACTCCTTTCTTCACATGAGCCTCATCAACGGTAAACCACGGGGGAGACGGGGGGAGATGGGGGTGGTGGTAGTGGTGGGGGTGGGGGTGCGGGGAATCTGGTCTGAACCTGTTTTAAGCATTGATTTTAAAGGTGTTTAAGACACGTAAGCAGAAAACGCTGGTAAGAGTCAGATTCCAAAAAGGTTATAATATATAATAGTAACTAAGCTCATGATTTGGGTGTGATTACTTTTCTCAGTTTGACTGTTGGTGCTGTGCAATATCATCCCGCTGAAAGAAAAACAGTAGAGAAATGTAATACTGTGGAGGTGGTTTGGACCCCTTATCTGCAATAATTCCAAATTTTACAGAGAGAAAAAAAAGCATAAAAGAGAGGACACAGAAGAGGTAAAATTTTATGAGTGCTGACGAATAACGTGCAGTTCCCAGTGGCAACGTTTACATACCAGAAACCATGAACCTGCCCTCGTCAACATTATTGTCACAGACAGATGGGGTGCACTAAGGGGAATACGGACTGTACTGAGGGCATGAAGAAAATCCGATTCTCTCCCACCGCTGGGCCCCTCACTTCTCTCTCCACAGTTTAAGAGCTGCAGACAAAACTCTGCTCAAGCTGCTTAAAGGCCAGAGTTCTTGCAGAGCAACTCAATAGCCATCAGACCCCATCAAAGGGACTCTACAAAAGCACGACCTGCACCTTCACAGAGGGGGGATTAAGGAGAGGAGAAGTACATTTCAGTACTGATTTCTCCCAGCCGGGCATATGCAGTGAAGAGGAACCTGCAGAGAAAGAGAGAAAAGTCTCCCATGACGGTTGACAATAAAAGGGCATCTGCTGATATTCTGTGATCAAAGTGATTTTGTATAATATGCTTTGAGGAAACAGGTGGAAAAGCTTTTCACAAAGCAGCACTGTTCCCTTGGATGTTTTTGTTGTGAAGGCATTTTAAACACCTAACCCAAGAAGCTGCAGATAAGACGTCTGGGGTTGACCTTGGATTTCAGGGGCTGTTCTGGACAAAGCATCTTTATCCAGACAGCGTTTATGGCTCAGCTCCTTGGCTGCTCTTGTCGCTCTATAAAGAGGAGCCATTGTTGGAGCAGATGGAAAGATGAGGCAACAATAAAGAGCCAAGTCTTCCCCACGAGCGACAAACAGCACACTGGGACAAGCCTGAAGCATTACCTGCCTTGGGGCATTTCCTGTTTGCTGTAGCCAAGGCAACGGGATAATCTGCTCTGCGTTCAAAGCCAACAGCCAATCGAGTGAAAGCAACGCCAACTTTAGCAACTTGAGAAGTGGAGCAGCAGCTGGTGAAAAGAGACGTGGACGACTCAGAGCTGAATCTATAAAACCGAGAGGAAGTTTTAGAGAGAAGAGGGTTTGTCTTGCAGTGTTAGTCAGTTCCTGATGTGAGGTCATCAGGATCAGATCTGACTAAAAACACACACACACACACACACACACACACACACACACACAAAAAAAAACAACAACCAAAAAGCAACCCAAGTATGAATAAAATCCCACAGAATGAAAAGTAAATCTGGCAGGATGCTCTGGATAATCTCCTCACTGCTGAATCTTTCTGGTTCCACGCAGCCTCCCTTCACCTCTTTCCCCTCTCCCCCTTCTTTCCTACTCTGCATCAAGGTTTAGTATTAGCCCTGATCTTTCAGCACCACTCTGGCCATGCTGGATTGGGCACGGAGACGACAGAACGAGGGCAGGGTTGTGGCGAGTAAGGCCGAGGTAGAAGATGCGATGGAAATCATACAGAGAGCTTCCATGTCTGTCCATGCCAGTTTTCTCTAAAAATATTACGTGTTTAACTAAATATTTAAGTGTGAGCCTCTGCATGTATGATAAACTACATGTATGATAAAGAGGTACTTCTTAAATCATTTTGTCTTTTAAAAATCTTTGTTGCAGTTCTGAGGATATTCCAAACTCTTGGATAAACTTTCTGTCAGTAAGAAAATGTGAAATATTTTCAACTTAAGCCTAGAAATGTTGACTTAACTGTTAATATGAATAAAGTTTTTGTTTACCCTCTTCTAGCTCTGGAAGAATGTGTTTAAAAGCAGCTAACCTCTTTGTTTGGGTAAGAAGGGACGAAAAAAATCTATTTATTTATTTATTTGGGTGGTTGGATGGTTATAGAGGGATTCTGAAACCATCGCATAGCAAGTGACCTTCTGAGTCTGTGCAGACTGACAGGTATTTATTTTTGGAAAAATCAATGGTAGTCTCAGTGGCTTTAAATGTAACACAAAATACACAAAACAGAGAAAACCTACTGTATGTTCACATAAACAAATATGTGAGTAACTATATAGGATAAAGTCAAACAGCGACTGAATCCTGAACCCAGTCAGGATTTGGGCAAAAACTGTCGAATTATGTGTTTGATCTTACTGAGTATTGCAGGTGCTACTTGATATTTCAACCAGGACCACTTAAGATGATACCATGGAAGGAATAATAATACTGCAGAATTAAAAAAATGAAATATCCACCCTTTAAAATCTAAGTATGGTATGGTTTAATCAGTCAATCATTTGGACACTGGAATACACTGGTAACCAGTATTACCCCTGCTCTCTCGTGTTTCCGAGGACTAAACTAAAGATTAATGCATTAATAATAAAATGACAAGCAGGCTTAATTATTGACAAAATAGTCAATAAATGCAGGCTGCCATTAAAAAGTCCACATGAATATTTATATTTTATATAAAACCAGCATAACATATTTCTTAATTTATTTCTAAAACCTTTTTGGGGGGGAGTTTTTGCACCACTGATAAATAATTAAATCCATGACCATTAATATGCACACATATTGGAGCCAGTTTCAAATGTTCGGCTCCACCAAACCACAACAGAGTGCAGCACAGTATTGAATGGGACTTTTTTAAATGGGTCACCCAGCTGCTGTGTAGACTGTGGGACCATTAGGACCCAGACTGGTTGTCTCAGTCTCAAAAGCACAAATGTCATTATCGACACAATAAATGGGAGCAAAACAAGTTACATGCGAGGAAAAAAGAAAACACAGGTAAGGCACAGTGAGGCTGTAGGTGAGATAATGCTGATTAAAAAACGCTGCTTTAATCTGTTGGTGCTGGAGGCAGCATGCTGGCATCTGAAATTAGGTTAGAAAGCGCTCCATTTAAAATGATAAATATCTGTAATCTTACCATAAATATGACAGGGAAGGTTTACAGAGCCATGAGCGAATGCTGTTTATGTTGTATGAAATTCATCTTCACTGTTGAGGCTGCAGAGAGCTCGTGTTTATGTGTAACACTGCAGTGCAGGACTGCAATTTCACCGATATTATCCATGAAAACAACAATAAAAACGGTTGAAATCTCAGCAGATAACCACGCATCTTATAGTTATATTACTGATTAACCTCAGATTATTTATCTAACCTACAAATCATTTTTACAAAAATAGAAAAAGTACGGAACCGGTCATTTTTCTGAGTTTTAATGTAAGCTCATTTGTGTCTGCAGTAACTAACAGTCATTGAGCCAACACATTCCTCACTAGCCAAAAAAGGAAGTGCTCCATTGTCTATTTATCCCTGAAAATAACACAAAACACAAAGCCAGGGAACATTTAATTGGGTGACCAACTATTTAGGAAACAAAGCTAAAATGTGTCCAGTTTCCAGTTTGTCTAATCAGTCCCGCCGCTGGTGGAGGCCCAGTGTGAAAAACAAGTTATACAAACTTATGAGAAACTCTGGAGGTGAAACCATGCGCTGAATGAAACACTGAGTGACCCTGATGAGTCTCCCAAATTAAATTACAAACATGACTGAACAAAGTGACTGGTGTGTTTCTGTATGTGTCTGTGTGTCTTTCCTTAAAAAGCCAGGTCAAGCGTTCAGCAGACTGTAAAAGGAGCTGATCCTCTGATCCCCTATCAGACCTCAGAAGCTGTGATGGCACATTGCATACTAATAGGGCTGTTCTCCTTTCTTTATACAGAGGGGAATATCTGTGCCAGCATCTAGGTTAGGGAAGACTGCAGTTTAAAACAGCTCTTTTAGTCTAACTTTTTCATAGAGAGAAGCCAGAGAAGGACCAAATACTTGAATGTAGTCAAATCTCCTTCTAAAATGACAGGCAAGACATTCCATCAGCTCTACGTGGTGTATATGGAAAATATGAATAAAGCCACATCTAAGGGGCAAAATCGAAGAGCAACTTAGCATATGACCTGGAGTTCTCTCAAGTACCAGTGATTATGCAATATCTTCTGTTGACTAGCTGCATTCAAATGGCTGGATTTTCATATAGAGCATGAAAATAAAGCATATCTGATAGCGCTCTTTGAAAGCAGCTGAGTCACCAAGTTTCCTATAGCTGACCGGAGCTGCGCAGGAAACAAGAGCAAGGAGAAGAGATACAATGGGGAGGCATGAATGTACACATTTACAGTGAACAACTTAAGCTTTAAAGAAAAGGTTGTTCAAAATAGCTCGTCAATGATCAGAGTGCAACCTGTTTTTAAAGAAATGGTGAATGATTTTACTGTATTCACTGCAAAAAAATGACAGTTTTTTTTATAGCAATATTTTGTCTGGTGTAACTACTGCTGTATCACTGTGTACAGACAAGGATCATCTTTAGCATCCATAAAATATATGGTTCAAAATACATCCATGCTATGAACCAAGCTGAAGCTTGTTCTGTCTTGTCTTTGCTTTTCTTTATATATATATATATATATATATATATATATATATATATATATATATATATATATACACACTGTACAGCTTTTGATTCAACCAAAGCTATTTGTTTTGCTTTTGCAGGAAGGGATCGTCCCCGCAGATTAGTTCAACATACAAACACTAGCTCCAATCTTCTGATCCGTAAACACATTTCATCCATCTCAATTTTATAGCTGGCACTAGAGATGCTCTGAGATGCTCCCTCAGCTATTTTCATTGCATGTTTGGAGGCTGTATGTGTAGCTACAACTAGAGGGTGCTTAGCTTAGAGGCAGGATGATTGCTGGATCTTCATTTTTGGAATAGAAATATTGTAGCTAAGCATTTGGCTTAAAGCCCAACTAATGATGCACCTTAAACTTAAGGCTTGTGCATTTCTCTAGATGGGGGAAAGACAACAAATGTCTGTTTTTGTAGTGTATGTGGAAGAACAAGGCCAAGCTAGGCACACTATAGTTGCAGTGTTAGCAGGTTGCAAGGTGTACTGTAGCTTCATAATTAGCATTAATATTAGCAGTGCTATGGGTTTCACTGCAGATGTAGCTAGAAAACATATCCCAGAACTTCATGTGTTTATACACTGCTTTAGTTCTATATGAGCAGATCAAGACAACAAAATTAGCATACAGCTTAAAAGAGGAGCTTTTTAACCTGGATGTATCATGCTAAAGAAAAAGATCTGCACATGGGACACTGTTAACAGTAAGTTTACTTTATTATTTCCAGAATCATGATTGAGAAAGCTGACTGTGGAGAGAGTGGATCCCCTAAAACTGACTGTTCACACCTTCTACATCACACAGTGAGTCAGACAGAGGTGTCTTCAAATAGCTGCAAATCAGAAAGGTACAGGTCTTTCCTGCTAGCAACCTCTGTCCTCCAGCACAATATGATTGACAATTAAGAATTTAGAAGAAAAACTACTGGAGTATTTTTCATTTAATTTCATATAGACAGCTTAGCTTAGCCAACAAACCAAAAGGTCGGTTGACTTGGATGTTGTTCAAACATTCACAACAACCCAACCATTTACCACAGCCTAGAGTCCACTATGAGTCAGCCATTTTCCAGGACCGATTAAAATTTCATCTGAAACTTTTCTTTCACACATGTAACGCCAGTGTAATCAACCTTAGGATACCTGGTGAGCAAACACCTCAAATCTCAAACCGTTCCTTTTTTCATGGGTTATATTAATTTATTAAGTATATTTAATACTAGAGCTGCCAGTGTTTGTATGGATGAGTAAAACGAAAACAACTGTTCAGATATGCATCTTTAAGTTTTTAAAACCTGAGAAACCCCCAATTGAGAGCAGATGGTGCCAAACTGCACCAAAATGGCCAGTTTAGAGACCTTGTCTGAACTGTTGGTACTAATTTTGTTCTGCTTTACATGCTCACATGTTTACTGATGTTCACATGTTGTACTTTGATTTGAAAGAGGTTTAGAGCTACAGCTGCATCATACCAGGTGAAAAGAATGAAACTTAACGAGAAAATGATACTTCACTTATCCCAGAGGGAAACTTACATACATGTTCATTTAGAAAGGAAAGGTAAGCCTTAAAATTTTCAATTTTTGCTACTGTATGTGCCATCTGCGTTTATTGTTCCCCAGTAACACTGCTAGCAAATCTCACAAGTGTTCTCATTACTGTAACTCCAACAGTATTCACATAGACCTTATGGTTGCGGAGATACACTCGAGCAGAGGTCTAAAACAGGCTCAAAGGGTTAATGTCAGTATTGTGGAGAGAGAGAGAGAGAGAGAGAGAGAGAGAGAGATGCTAATTACATGTTCTCAATCAAAAGTAGCAAACTTCTGCTGCCCATCACCTCAGATTTAGCATGCACCTATCCAGCTGAGAGCACCGTTGTGAATATCTGGCAGTGGCACGTAATTATGAAGCAGTGCTGCATTCAGGTAGCGCCCCAAATTATATGGAGCTTCCTGAGTCCTTTATGCAGGGACTATGTAATGGGTGAGAGAGTGAATGAGGGGGCAGTTAACAGATGTACCAGTGATGTGGCTACTCCAGCAAACATCTTGGCCTAGCTTAGCAAGGCATACTAAACTAACAAGCTGTTGTAGCTTTATATAGCATAAAGATAATGCTAGCCATGGCTAAAGAAACTAGCAGTAGCTTCTCTTAAAAAAGAAAAAAAGAAAAAAAAACACCACTGGAGTTAGATTTTTTTCCCCCCTTAAAACCTTATAAAAATTTCTTAAGACAGGAGAAAGCAGATTTAGATAGAGCTGATGTGAATAAGTTGCTGACTGCAGCTTTAACATAAAAATGAGATTTTCCTTTGAATCAGCAGAAGTAGATCTGGCTCCAGCTGTATACCCCCAAATTCCTCTCCTGCTGCTGAGTGCAGCACAGCCTGCCAGCAGATCAGCAATGAAAGCGAAACTTTTCCTGCAAGATCTGAAACTCACTTGTGGGGCACCAACAACCCTGCGTTCACATCTTTTTATAATTGAGTGCACCCTGAGCTAAGCGAGGCGGGGCGGAGGAGGGAGCTGGGGGGGTAACAAATAAAAGGCATGCGTAAAGAAGTGAGAGGATGGCCGCTCTCTCGGCAGGGATCCACCGTGCATCCCGTCGATTGCTCCTCAAGTGTCTGTTTCCCACACCAGTCAAGGTTAACAAGCCGCGCTGGTGTCTGCGTCGGCTGCAAAACGGGGAGGGGTGGGAGGTGAGGTGCTGCAACTATACACTGTGTTGTGTGTGATGATGCAGACAGGCTGAGAGGGAGCTACTGAAGCCTACAGTCCCCCTAAAATATTCACATCTCACTCTTTGTTCAATATTCTCTGTAACATTGTGCAGTATGCAAATAAACGCCTTGGAATAATCCTAAATTCAGCACGAAATGGAAACGAATCCCTGCAGTTTTTTTTCTTTCTTCTTTTTTTTTCTAGACGCACAATAAATTACAGCTAGACGAAGAAAAAACTCCAGTGCGCACTAATCCGGCTGGCAACGCGCCTACAGGGTGGATAGAAAATATAAAGAATAGTTTTAATGGTGGATGCGGCTACACGAGAAGAGAAGACGCGGCGAGGCAAAGTGATGTGGAATAAAAACAAATGTGCTAATGTATCACAAGGTAGCATAAGCATCCATACCTTTCTCTCCATCACTATGCGCTTTTCAGGCTACTCAACAGCAGCAACTGTAGGATGTGTCTGTCTCTGTGGAGCGGTCCGGTCAGGCGCGGCGTGGAGCTTCCCCTCAACTTCCTCACGGCTTTCACACAGCAGCGTCTCCCTATCACTTCCCCATTACTGGACAGCTAAGCGACTTATTAGCGCTGGCCTGTGGGACGCCGAGCCGGGGATGGAGCCAGAGCCAGGATTGGTGAAGCCTTGTTCGGAAGGGAGCAGGAGCGCAGGCGCGGTCTCTGCTGGAGAGTCGATATAATGAAAAATTACTAGTGGCAGGGAGTGTCATCAAATTATCCTCATGAGCGTTTTTTTTTATGTGGGGAGCTGCTAGCTGTTCAAATTTAAAATTTGAACAAAGCAGAGTGAGGTGCAGACTAGGTTATCATCCACCTACAGCAAATTTTTAAAAATAGGAAGTAAAAGAACAAAGAAACAACAAGGCAGAGCAGCTGCTCCCAACAGAACAACTACACCACTTTCTAATAAGAACCCTGGGTTTATAAGTTTTTGCTTATTCCATTATAATGCATAATGTAACACTTTAATTAGCGATCGTGTGGACATTGATTTTACCAAATATTTAATTGGAAATGTGTTTCTGAAAAACATTAAGACCAAAAAAACAGAATAAATTTTAAACATGTGACTAAGCATCTTCATTTATTGCAACCATTTACACGGTGTAAATAATTTGTTGTCCACCTCTGACCTGCATATAACAATGTTATACTTTACTTTATACTTTATGTTTTTTTTTGTTGTTGTTGTTTTAAAAACATACTTTTGGTTTATCCAAGTTTCTCAAACTATCAAAGCTGTTTTAAGAAACAATTTGAAAAAATAACCTAAAGAAGTGACAACGCTGTTTTACACTTAATGGCAGATATGCCACAGGAAATAATAATGAAAAGACTTAAACAAAATATTAGAAATTTAAAGAGAAATATAATACAATTTCAAACACGAGAGGTTCTGGGTTTTATATGCCATCACAACTCATATAATTAAAAGAAGAATGTTATAATTGCTAAGAAGACTTTGACATGTCTCCACTGTTTTTTGTGCCATTCTTCTTCAGTGACAATTTTCATATTTTTGAGATTGAAGGCTTTCCTTTTTGTCTCCCTGTTTTTTGTTTTTGTTTTTTTTTTGTTCCCACACAAATTCTAGATAAAATCAGGTCTGGACTCTGACCCATGTCAAAATGTTGCTATTCTTATTTTCAGGCCATTTCTCAGCCGGTTTAGCTGTAGGTTTTGGTTCATCATTTAGTTGGAAAGTCTACTTCTGTACAAGGACACATCTATCTGACTGTTGTTTTTTCCTCCAGAACAAAAATGTGTGTCTTTTTTTTCCTCTGGATTCATTTCACTTTGACAATTATGCCTGATTCATTAAAAGAAGATGGGGAGAGAGAAGGGAAAAGGAAATTACTTTATCATAATTTTTCTATCTTCAGGTTGACGTTCTCTGGCTTCTCCTGTATTGAATTAAACTAAAAATTCTTTATGTATCCTGGAGATTAAAATGATTTAGCAACATAAAGAATCCATAACAATGATTAATCATTGTAACGCTTCTGCTGTATTGAAGGAGCTGATTTTCTGTCTCAAACCACATAATATTCTTTGTTCAGGTGGGCTTTTTGTTCCCGTCTTAGAGGAGCAAGTCTTTCTTGGCCGGTATCCATGGGAGCAGTCTTGTTAAGCCCCTGCTGGAGTGCCCATTGTGAGATGTGGGTATTGCTGAAACTCATCTGCACGGCCTTTCTGGTAATCCTTGAACTTTGGATGATCTTTGAAAGAGAGGACTACATTAAGATACAGGAGGAAAATGTAGTCAGCAGAACATTTTGGCCTCAGGCAGCACTGGCTTTTCCAAGAAAACAGTGTTCCAAAACATGGAGTGAATGCAGTCAGGAAAGAGTTAATGGGATCAATAGTAACATGGAGTGACATAGCCAGGTCCAGACTTGACTTTGAGAATCTGAGACAAGATAGAGGGCAAGGAAGTCTTACAACCCTTGGAACCTTTGACTTTCTGATGGCAAAAATAAGGATTTTACTTTTAATTAGTCCCCCTCACAGATTCTGAAAGAAAATGACAAAATGTTTGATCAAATATTTTAGATGACAGTTTATAAAACCAGACGTCACTTTGACTGATCATGAACATCTCCTACACTTATGTATCACTTGTTTACGTCATTTCCTGCATGGGAAAACAAAATGTAACCATTAACGGGTCTCTGGAGATCCGTTTCCATGCGTTGGACGCTTGTGTTTGGTTCAGTTAACATAATGATCAGGGTGAACGCTACAAGTGTGTGCTAGTGAGTCAAATCTGATCATCTGCAAATGCTTTTCGAGGGGGTTGGGGGTGGGGTGCGGTGGATGGTCTCATGTCAGCGTGTTAGTGACACTAATCTGATTCAGCATCTTAACTCTGCAGGTTGCAGGATGAGCATTAAAAATGGAGTCTTAGCTGGAGAGTGGGATCCAAATTTCCTCCTCATGTGTCCTTGAGCAAGTCAGTATCAGGCCAACCTGACCTGAAATACTTTCCTTTTCTTTTAGGAAGAGTTTTCATAAGGCGCAGCACCACATCTGGGTCATGGATGAGTTTAAACAAAGCTTTCTTTCCTCAGTGCAGCCCATTCCTGCCCACCCACTTGGCTCAGCACCAGCAGAAACAAGACTTCCAATGCCTGAAAACTGCATGGCATACTCGTTTTAAAACCTTAAACCAAAGACTGTAGTGACTGCATTTTGAAGCAACAGCCCATAAACAATTATATTTGTATTAAACTGCATATAAGGGAAGCAAGAAAGCACCAGAGTCTGAATCAACCTCAATATAAATTCAATCTGACGCTCATTCTTCTTCCATGCACTAAAAGTTGATGTTCCCAGGAGACAATAACATCATCACCATGTTTCCAAACCCTTTTATTTCATTATGAAGCCAGACAAATTATGACACCTTTGATGAACACAACTGCAAAAGCAGATTTAGGTATCTATGCAGAACCTTAGGCATCTTGTTTTAGCCTCCCCTGATTTTAGTCCTGAACATCAAAATAATCGATCACAGGCTCCTCTTTAACCATCTGTGACCAGGTGCTTCCACTCGCAGCCCTGAGAAGAATCAAAAGAGGAAAAATAAGATACTTAATACTTAGATAATAAATTTTCCTTCTTCTTACAACTCAAACAACTCTAAATGAAATGAAGGAGACAGAGAACAGAGTCCAGAACCACCGAGGAAGTCTTACTTGCTACTGTGCTGTTTGACATGAGCGATGGGAGGAGGGGCCCTTGATGTCGTCTCTCGCTCTATCAGTGAAGTCAGGGTTGAGTTTGGACAGGCTGACTTCCCTCTGTGGACAAGACAGATACACAGGCGCATCCTCAAAACCACCATCAGTACTTTCATTTGCGATAGAAGTGTTTCTGTAACTGGAAATGGGTGAATACTTGTGGGCTGTGATGACCACATTGCGCTTGGGCTCGCTATCGTAGCTCACGCTCTCCACGCCGTAGACCTCGGCCAGCTCGTGGATGATCTTCCGATGCTCTCTGTTCATAGGTGGAAAACAGTGGCTCCTTTTTGGCTGCTTTCCCTGCACACATTAGTAGGAGATTCATCTCAATAAGTGATTATTTTCTTCACCCAGACATTGAAATATTGGACAATTATTGATTGAAAATTCAGCAGCCGTAATAGAAAACATTTCAACAATGCTGATCTTTAATGGCTTTAGAGGGGTTGTTTTTTTGATAAACTGAAGAAAACTTGCTGAGGAAACAATAAATAAGTTATAATGGGCTTACACAGAGCTTTGATCACCCTTTCTTTAATCTGTGTCTATTCTAGTCGCATTTCTGTAGGAATCCCTGCAGGTTAGTCCCAAAATCATGTGAAAGGCCTACATAAAAGCGAGGAGGCTGCTACAGCAGCAGGTTAATGTGCATACATGAACATGTCAGGGCATCTTTTTACTTTTAAGCTAGCAATGTTTGTGTGGTTTGTTTTTGACAACGTGGTCAGCATATAATCTTGACTTAACTTTTCACAGAAGAGAACAGAGGAAACAGAAGCCAGAGAAAAACTAGTTTTTACTTTCTAGGCCAGAAAGTAGTAAAAAAGGACCACAGAGACAAAGGGAGATTTACTGACCTCGTTTATGAGAAAGAAAAAAAAAAGCAAATTTAAGACTTGAGAAAATGACTGAACCCGTCAATACCTCAAATGGGGATTCATTCCTGTAAACACAATGAGTTACGGATATTTAAATTTCATTGTTCTGATAAGAAAAATTGGGGAAAATAAAAAAAATTTAGATATATTATATGTGATATAATATAAAAAAAAAAATAACAATTTAAGAAAAAATGGGGTTCATCTTAAAAAACAGAAAAAAAAAAGAGAGAAAGTTAAAAGAAAGAATAAAATGGAAAAAAGAATAAGAATAATAGGAGGAAAAAAAAAAAAAATATTCCCCCCCATTAAAAAAACTGCCATTTCCAATGACTGCTTATTTTTTTCAGCTTCAATATTGGTATCGATATCGGATAACAGCCACATGAGTTTTAAAATATCCGCATATCAGATATCAGCCAAAATTCCAATATTGTGCATCCCTAGCATGAGTGCAACAGTGCTAAGCAACAATATTCAGTAAACAGTGAATTCAAGTGCGTGCTGTGCACTCCAGATGCATCCAGACCCCAAAGCAGATTTAGATGACCTGCTACTGCTGCATGTTGCACAGAGGGAGAAAAGAAAATCCAAAAGGATAAGCTGCCTTTCTCTGTGTTTTAATTTGGGGGGGGGGGGGTAGGAGGTGGGTTATTTACACATTATTCAATCAATCAATCAAATTTTTTTAATTATATTAGGATCTTAAAAAGTGATTAGCAATAATTAGGCCCAAAGGGTTCAAAAGATGTTTCCAACACCTTCAGTTCACCCTCAGTTTTAAAGAGTCTGAAACAGCAAACAAAATATAAATAAAACAAACAAACAATCTTTTATCTATGAAGAACTAAAGAAGATGCATGACAGGAAACAAAACTATTAAAAGATGGTGGTGAATGTTATTGTTCTAGGTGTGGCTGTCCTTTTGAAACAACAACTAGTGAGGTTCTATTGTCCCCTCAGAGATACTGCAAGCAACCATAACTGGTTCCAGTTTAAATACAGCTGAATGCTAGGAAACTGGGTCAATAAGTAACCCAAAGATGATGTAAGCTGTTGGTGCAGATGCAAAAGTTGTTTTTTGTTTTATAATCTGTTCTTTCACTTTGGAAAAACAGAACAAAAAACAAAAAATAACAAAAACAAAACATGACAAAGTAGCACATGGACAAACAAGGTGAAATGAATGCAAAGCCCACAGGGATGTGCCGTGCATGTTTTAACTATGTGAATGCAACTCTACTCAGAAACCAGATGCAAATATAACTGAATGAAATGCAAGAGAAGAATAATATAAATAATAATATCCACAAAAAAATACATATAGCATTTCAACCTTAGTTGTGGCACTAACAGTAGCAGTATTATTGCTAATAATAAGGAATATATAGTATATATGATAAAAGGAGGAGGAAAAAAATGGCCAGTTTTTTCTCCAAACTTATCTGAGGTAAGTTTTTATAATGGTGACAAACATTTTATCATCACAGCAAAAAGTTCAAACAGAAAAGTCCTGAAACATTTGAAACATGGTGAAGACTGTTATATAAGCTAAATAAGACAAGAATTTCCTCGAAAACTAAATAAGATGCCAAAAATACCAGCTGTAAATACATAACCTGACAGTGTGCATGATGTTGTGTTTGACATGGTATCATTTCTTGAAGTTGTTTGCTATAACTTTGTCTCAAAGGTAAACTTGAAGGAAAACCTTGATTATAAAATATCGTCAAAGGGTGGTAAATTCCCAGCACAGCCATTAGAGGGAGCACTGCACATGACAGCTCACATCCCAACTGTTTTGACCACAAAGCTGGAAAAAACATATTCAAATAATCACTGTACCTTACTGAGCAACTCAACAACATTCTTGATCTCTTTTTCAACTTCTGTGACAAACTTCAGGTCTTTTCTGTAAGACAAGCATAACAAAGTTTAATTTCAATCAAGTGTGGGAAGTCTCGGTAGACGTGAAGAGGAAAAAGAGTCAGACCTGGCATCCTCTTTGAGGCTGTCACTGTACACAGATGTTGAGCGAACGTTGAAAGGGTCAGAAGAGGAGTCTATCTGTAACGCCTCAGCCAAACGCCTGTTTCTCTCCAAAGTCGCACACTCCTTGATCACATTCAAGCCTGAATTAAATATTAAGAAAACAACCTTGTTAGGCCTCAGCTCCAAGTGTCACATATAATAAGAATGGCTAAAATTTGAATCATTATGAAATGGTTGGCATCAAAACCCCTTTCAGTAAACATTAACATGATTTTGGCTCAAACTTTTAACCTCTTATTCGCAACTCTACCTTGTCTGTTTTAGCTCCTTCTTGGTGAGGAGCGGGCCGATGTCCATAGAGTCACCGAGCTGCATGTCGGAGAGTTTACTGGCCATGGCGATGGCTGCATATCTGCAGAGAGAAAACAGGCGGAAACTGTAACCAAAGCGCACTCATTTAGAAAGATAAAGATACAAAGAGCAGGACGAACCTCTGATATGAACTGGCTGCTTCAGTGCAGGCCACTGTGTCTTTTCTTCGACCACAGTCGCACTGTAGCGCCACCTGAGGATGAGGGATGAAGTTTGATCATGATCTTACGGTATGAGCAACTGCTGCAGCTGCGAAAGGTCTTATTGTCAGTTCAGCTTGAATTTAGAGAGCTGCTTCTGGTATGTTGTCATTTCATTCAAGTTAAACATTTATGACGGTTACACAGTGTTACGGCTGATGTCATCAACTTCTGGCAGCCTCCACAGAACAACAGGGAACACAGGGAAAACCCAGCTGGGCTCTCAAATAGAGATATGACAAACTAAAAAAATATTGATCATCAGGGAAATGAGTTATTGCAGTGAGGCGGGACTTTTGATGGTGGGAAAATATGCAAAGCTAACTCCCTTTGAATCCATGAAGAGACCATCTGCAAAAACTTTGCAACCTGATTTTCAGCCGCTGGACATCCAGCTGTTTGCTGTACCTTGGCTGTGCAGGTGGTGCGTGGGCAGCTGCTGCCCTTATGACAGGGAGCGGAGCACGGGTGGCCACAGTCTGGACGAGGCAGGGTGCAGGGCTGCTGGCAGATGCCGTCTGGCAGGCACTCCCCACGGTGGCAGAGCCGTTTACAGCGGTGCAATTCACAGGACAGCATCTTGTTACACGTCAGGCCACAAGAAATGTCTTGCAGATGGCAGGGGATGTTGCTACGTTGCTGTGAGTTGAGAAAAAAGAAATGTGTTCATTGCATGGATTAAAAAAAATAGGAACAAAATCTGTGGATTTATGAGCTTTGGGGCATTACCTCATGTCCTCCCATGCACCATTTCTGAGTGAGGCATGTGCAGGGTGGACACTTGTCTTCACTGTGGCAGTTGTGAAACACTAAAATCAGAAGAAAATAAAAGAAGTAGATTCAAGATTGCCGTGTATGGCTGCAGTGTGAATAGATATAGTCCCATCCTACCTGGGTGGTCGCACTCATGTCTTCTTGTACACAGGTTTTTGCACTCTGGTGGTTTGGTTCCACAGGGGATGGGTGGGTACAACACACTGAGTCCACAGTGGCATGTCAGCTCGTCAAAACCTGCCAAGAAGAGTGGCAACACGCTGGATTCAAGCTGCTTAGCAACTCGGTGCCAAACACAATACCACAAAGGCAGAAAAATGAAACCAAAGGTGACGCATAAACCTTAAATTAGATCTTTTTCAAGGACACCACAACTATGTTATGCCTTAGAGATTTGGTTCATGAATAAAATGACTGCAGGACTCACTGGACTGCCAGCAAGGTTGACAGTTTCCACGGTGACAAGGCTCCTGGCAGCGGTGGAGGCCACAGTTGAGTTTGTAGCCGCAGATCAGGGGGCACTTGTGCTCCACATTCTGGAGATACAATGACAAAAAAACATTTATGTCATCATAGATGGTCCTCCGTGTCAGATGTGAAATCCACATTCAGCATCGCTGCCTGATGGCACCAAGTTGTTGAATTTCAAAAAGAAAAAGGAAAAGCTAAAGTCTAAGTGATAGACAGAATGAAGTTTACAACTGGCCAAATTATAAGTGATTACTATAACACAAAATAGCTACACATATATTCATGTAGAACGGAGAGGTACAGAAATTCATTCCTGCCAGCAGCCGTCACCCTGAAGAACAAGACTGACGGACTGATTATTATTATTGTTGTATTACTATTTCATATATATGTTATATTGTTTTTAAAAAAAGAAGTTAAAAAAAAAAAAAAAAAAAAGAAGAGTGAGCTTTCTACAATACTGAATTTCCCTTCTGGGATAAATAAATTATTTTTCATTTCATTCATTTTCATTTTCATTTCATATCAAACTGGACTGTCAAGTAGCACATCAGACCAGTCAACTGCAACAAAGCAAAGTGTTTGTGTGTTTAATACATGTCTGAGAAAACATTTGGAAAGGATCTCTAATGAAGACTTATAAAAATGAAGTCTCGAATTAAAATGAGATGAAATGTGAGTTGTTGCAGGAAAAGAACAGGAAATACTTAGGGCGTATTCACACCAGGATGGTCCACAAGCCTCCATTCAGTTGGGAGGTGAAATTTTCTTCTGGACAGAGTTTGTGATCATGCAGAAGTTACTGAAACGAATCGGACCTTTTAAAGACAAAGCATCACTCATCGCCAGAGATGTCGCTGCAGTTATGACGGAGAAGATGAGACACACGATGAAGAAGAAAACTCGTTCATTTATTGGTGAATGCAGGATAACTTTAGTTTTTACAAAATAATGACTAAATATAGAGCAGCATCAGATCCTGGCAGTCTTGGGTTGAACATATTTTTATTTAAACTTTTACCGAGCTCTTCTACATCTGACCATGAGCCATTTCTTCCAGGCCCCCGCAAAGCCCTTTATTTCTGTAGTCTTCTTCGTGTATGTGGTCCACTTAAAGCGGACTGAGACCCGTGTTTATAGGCAGGCGGACCAATTCTTGAATCAGAGTCTGTTTACGTGTTCACAATTCCCCAAATAAAGTGGACTTTCTGATCAAACGGACTAGGATTCTAGGATTCAAACCCACCTTTGAAGGGCTGGGACATACTGAACTGGCATCCAATTGAGTCAAAAATACTTTTAAAAAAGCACTAGTAAAAATATACGGCATATTGTTGACTGACTGAGCAAGCAGGACTATTTTCACAAAGAAAACTCATGTTTCAAGAATAAAAGGTCCTTCTCTCTTATTTACACTTCAGCTCAAATAAATAAGATGCAATTTAATTTCAATGGTCAATCCAAACAGCCAAACATCAGCTGTTTGGCTGATATTTGGCTGACAAATATAAGTCGGTGCGACTTATATTTTACGGACTATAAGTCGCACTGCACTATAAGTCGTATTTATTTATTTAAAATAGGGTGATTTTCTGATTTTTCATATTTAAAAATGACCCAATCAGTCCAGTTCCAAAGATAATGCTTTTAAATGATCATAAACATCATAACTAAGAAGGATGAACATGTTTTTTGAAGATTTGTTCCACCGTTCAGGCAGTACAGACAGATGTCCAAACTGAACTCCTCTCACTAAGATAAGTCTATTTTGGAATTTTTGCACTTGGAGCAGAAAATAGTTGTCATAAGCCTAGATTGCCCCCTTTTGACATGAGACGGTAATAATTACTCCTTGGCTCTTGTCAGTCAATATGAATTTATACTTGTGCCAGATCACCTACAAATACACACTTCTATTATCAGATCTCTCAGCATCGGACGAAAAAAAAAAAAAAAAAAAAGAGCCATTACAAATTACAAGCTCTATGTAAAGGGTTTGATGCTATTACAACTGGATTTTAGGTGAAATTACTGGAGATGGAGCCTCTTACTGCTCTAAAAAGAGAAAATCAAAGAACTAAGGAATGTGCTCCAAAAAAAAGATACTTTAACTTAAACACGGGTATAAGCTTACCTCTGAATATCAGAGTAAAATGCCCCATCATTGAGTCAGATTTCATCAATACTCACCACACAGCAAAGCTCGCCACACTTGTGTCGGCCACAGGAGCGTTTCTTGTTGCAACGTCTCTCACATGTGAACAGTAGCTCATCTGAGGGGGAAAAGTTGCAGGTGTTACACAAGACAACAGCTTGGGTAAGTTATGATATAATACAATCTCAGTGTTGAAACTTCACCTTCTTTTTGGATTTCTGCACATGGAACCTCCTGAAATGCACAAAAAAAAAACACACACACACACACACAAATGTTTGGTGTCATGATAAACAGAATAAAATGTAAATGTTCTGCTTATGTTTTTGCCCACCTTAGTGTTGGAGCCACATCGGCACCTGATGGTCGAGGTCAGGGAGCACGGCCCGCAGCTCCCCTCATGGCACAAATTCTCACACAAATGAATGGTGTCTGAAACAGCAGAAGATCATTATCTCCTGCCAAGCTGAGAACAATGCCATGAGTTTAAAATAATTCACATCCTGTTTGTGAACACATACAATGGACCACAGCAAAGACATCAAAAATAGTTCTTTTACAAACAAAACCCAAAGATGGAAATAAAATCCAACAGGTTGTTAGAAATGATAAAGTTCCACATTTTTTCAACATATCCTGCAGGCTACAAACATGAGGCTCAACAAGACACAGAAGCACCATAAAGTCTTTGAATATGCACAAATTAGAGCTGACATCATGACATTTGCTGACTTTAAATAAGATTGTGTTGGCTTTTCTTCACAGTTCTTAGGGCTCTTTAGATTTCCATGACTAAGAAAATCATTAATACGGCCGAGTTGTGTCACAATTAACCAGATCAGACACTTGCTGCTAAGAAAACTTGCTGCCTCCTGAGAACAGTCTATACTGGATCATTTCCTCATCACGTACTGCTGAAAGCTTAAGATGTGTCACATCTTTTCCGACATCTTTGAGGCTAGAATCAGTTCCAATTCCCAACCGGTTGCACATTGTTGTGAGAACTTGGCTCTGTTAGGTTTCCAGGAATCAGCATCAGTGACAGGAGAAGTACACAAATCACAAAGCATCTTACGAAGATAAAAATCTGAGCTTTGTCCTTACCACAGGAGCCACAGGGCAGAGGCTTGTTGCATGTCTTCCCACATGATGGGATGGGATCAGAGCAGCTTTGTCTTTCAGAATATCCCAGCTCCAGGAGTTTGGTCAACGGGGTCTGACCACAGGGGCACGTCTTCACCATGCTCGGTGAGCGCGGGCACGGCTGGCACGGCCCGCGATGGCACACCTGCTGGCACTGGTGAGCTTCACAATTCAACATCCTGAACAGAGAGGAGTGTCCAGTTATGAAGGGAGCTGTCTGAATTTAACAGTCTGTGTACTCTTGTCATGTGAGGACTCACTTTCCACAAATTTTTTGACAGGAGAAATGTCCCGAACCATCAAATCCCTCTTTGCCTGTGCCGCATAGAACTTTACGAGTGGTTGCACCACAAAAGCAAACTACACATAGACAGAGAATACAAACTGATGAGTTTAAACATTTCATAAATATGAACAAGTGATGCACAACAAGAACAATTTCCACCGATACTGATAACTTCTCATGACCGATACCGATAAGTTCATATTTTCAAATTCAATATAATCTTCATACAATTTGCAGTTTGTGCTCTGGATGCAGCAATAAAAAAATGATATTGAAGTGGCTCTGGCTTACCTATAACAGCAAACAAAAAGTTTGCCATCTAAATTATTTCCTTTTTAAAGTAATCACACAAAAATGTGGTCATTTGCTGTAAATAACAGCAGCAAAAGACACAAATCAGTTCAAACAACAAAGGACATCTCTTGAAAATTGTTGAACAAACCTATGGTTAATCTGCACCTATGGTTAATCAGGTCTTTGTGGAGTAAAGTCAAATGTTTTTTGCCGAAGACGTCATAATGTTGCACGGTGGGTGCAGCCTTACAGGGTGTTGTTCCCATGCCCCACGGATTAAAAAAAAAGAAAGAAAAACAAACAAAAAAACAGCATTCTGCATGTTCGCCACGAAACAGCGCCAGTTATATTTTGGTTAATTATATTGATAAATGTTTTATTTACAACTTGATATTTCTGTATTCCCTAAGAAATACCAGAAACTTTAAAGATCTGGCTAGGGACGCTAGGGACAACAAATGAAAACTAGCCTTTTGACTAAATCCGGCATATTTAGAAGTTTGTCTTTGTTTTTATATGCTCTGCCCCTATCCAACAAACAAAACTTGAAAATAATATTGTTGGATATCGGGTTGATATCAGACCGATATCGAGCCAATATTATCGTGCATCACTAATATGAACTCATCCTGCCATTGTGAGACTCACCCTGTTGAACCTCCAGCTGGCAGGGCTGGCATGCCCCGCTGTGGCACACCTGCACGCAGGCATGTTTGGCACAGTTGAGTAAAGCACCACACACTTTATCACATTGCAGCACCGAAGCCTGGCCGCAGCGCATCGGCTGACTGAAAGGAGATGGTTCAATCCATGTTAAAAAAGAAAAAAAAAAGGTAAAAAGGAAATGTTAAAGTACCTAAACAGTATGACAGCAATAGATGCACAATGAAGATGAGCACCTTGTTCTCCCACAGATGCAGGATTTTGTGACAAAGGCAGGACACTGAGGACAAGGTCCAGGGTGACACAAGCTGAGGAGAAACACAGAAAGTTTAAGACCAAGTTCAAAATTCTCATGTGTTTTGATATGATGAGGACATCTGGCTCAGCTTTTACAAATAAGCTGTTCTGTGGTGGTTCATGAGTTTGTAATTTCCTGGGAAACAAACAAAAACGTTGTGAACTTGTCTTGCATTCAGGATCTTAATTTGTCCCATCCACATGACCATCCAGACCAAAATCAAAAGCCAATAGACAAGTTTCACAGACATTTCCGTTTTACCTCCCCAGTTAATCAATTTCTGCCAAGCGCTTCCGGTCGATAATATCTGCATTCATTTACACTGAATAGTGATGTCTCTAAAATGGTAACATTCTCATTTATTTCTTATAAAAGAACATGTTTTATTACTTCCTCACCTGCTACGACACTGAACTGGGAGGATAATATGATGAAATGACCTGATGTTACAACTAGCAATATATTTTTGTACTTTGTTGAGTCCTATGGTGATAAACAGGAACGCCATAGACTTTCATAGTGACACAGTCGGCTGTGTGTTGATAGCGACACACACACGGCAGTTTCGTGTCCACGAAGACAAATGTTCAACACCGAGCCAGTGTCTGGATGACTCCTGTCAGAAGGCTTGAGAGGTGTTTTTTCTTTTTTTTGAGTTAAGGAGAATGGAGCGTTTGAGACAGCGGGCTGCACCCGGTGGTCGGTCACGTAGCTGCGTGGCTGCCGTCCTATGGTGAGTTCGCTCAGTTTACAAGCTTCGTATTTAATTGTTTTCACAAGCTGCTGCAGCAACGTACGGCACAAAATGCGCAAGGCCGGTTTTTGGGTTTAACAATATCCACTTTTCAGTCATCGAATTCGGGAGCTCTTCCTATGTGTGTTGTTGATTTGCGTATGTCCTCAGTGTAAAATATCCTGTAACCGTGGTAACCAGAAGCCCTTGGCAGAAACGAGCAGACATGGCGGCTCCCATGGTTTCGGCCGTGAAACTTGTCTATAAGATGCAAAACAGAGTCTGCTCAGGCCTGCAGAGGTGACCAGTCAGAGCAGAAAGGAGCTTTTTGATCTTATTATAAAACACAAACAGTGCAGAAGCTAATAGCACCTCACCAACCTCTCATAAAGTTTCTGACATCAGGGTGAGAGTTGCTCCATCTCTTCCATCTTTTAATGATGAATTTTGATATATCATACTTAAAGTGGATCAATGCAAGTATTTTTTAATTTTTAGTACTTTCTGTCAAATAAATCACTTGATCCCATCGAAAGACAGGCCGGGGCTAGCTTCTTAGAAATGACTGTAAAAGCGTTCTTGATTGTTTATACATATATACACACACACACACACACACACACACATATATATATATGTATCAAATTGTCCAGTGTTTACAGATTTTCTTTCCATCTCATACCAAGAACTAGACTAATTACTTGTAACATTACTTTCTCATTTGAGACAACTGTATGCTTTTACTTTTCAAATGAGAAGTGGACTGCATTTGTAAATCATTATCTAGTTTCATTTGACCACTCAAAGGGTTTTAACACTAAAAGCACATTTACCTAATCACCCTGGCATTTATATAGCACTTCTATGGACCTATACTAAGTGTTTTAACCATCACACAACATTCATACCCCGATGGGCACATTTGAGGCAGTATGGGGTTCACTGTCTTGCTCAAGGACACTTCGACACTCAGGCAGGGGAAGCCAGGAATCCACCAACCCTTCAGCTAGTAGTTGCTCTTCCTCCTGAGCCTCAGCTGTTTTAAACTAAAGCACTGCACAGTTTATAACAACATTTTCAAGACATAACTATTACCATTTTTCAAATCATCATGACATGGCCAGTAAACATGATAAATTCAGCAGGTTTAAACTCTAAAATATTCATATTTGATGTTTATATTTTCCTTAAATAAATGGATATAAAAAGATTAATTAAAATAGCTTAAAAAACACTCAAGATTTTTCAAAAATGCCTTAGGTTTTAATGGGTTAATCATAACACTGGTGTAAAACAGCAACTTTCCAGCTGTGAAATAGTTCAGCTGGCGACATGGTGCTCCTTTCTGTAACTAACCAGCTGAAAATAATTCACCAGTGCTCGCTGGTGAATTACTTAACGACCTCTGAGCAGCTCAACATTCACTCCTAAAACACTATAATAGAAAACCAGAACCAGGTTTCTTGTGCATTCATGGCTCACATGTTACAGGGGTGTTTGCAGTCCACTCCGCTCCTCTTCTTCCCGCACATGTCACCACAGCTGTGGGGAATCTCACTGCGCTGCCACTCAGGGTTTGTCACTTTACCTGCGAATAAAAACAAACAATCCTTAAACATTAAAGCACTGAGAGACGTCTGAGAGGTGTGGGCTGTATTTACGTGCATAAATGAAGCAAACACTCACCACAGAAGCAGGTGTAGGTCACTGGGGGTTTCATTGCAACATTCTGGCAGGCTGGACATCGCCAACCTTCAGCTGAATCTAAAAAAGAAAAAAAAAAGGGGGTAATTTTAACATATGCTTTTTCTTCACATAAATCAGAATCTATCGTATTTGTAGTTTAAATTAAGCAATCGAAAATCCACTTAGCAGCTTTCTATTCAAAACACAAACAAAACAAACAGTTGAATCAGCAGATGTTATTAAAAGAGCCACAGTGATTGTCTCCATGCAGCACGGGTACCCGGTATTATATAGCTTGTTATACTGCGAGGACATATTGTGCTGAAACTATACAACAGACACAGAGTAGCACACAGTAAATGTCCACATTGTGTCTCACTGCCGTACCGTCTGCCTGTGAAGCCGGGGATCGAGCCCATTTCTTGATGCAATTCAAGTGGAAGACGTGAAAGCAGCTTTGGCAGCTCCACACCGGGGCCATGACCCGGATGACATCACAGCACACCATGCACTCGTACTTCTCTTCAGACAGCTGTTCAATCAAACACCCTGTGGTGGGAAGAGAGCAAAGGCTCAGAAAACAGCAGCAATCCAGAGAAATAACAGCACTTAGCCAAAGGAAAACCATTCTGGTTAACACATCCACACTCTCATTCAATGTTCTCACAAATTACATCAAATAAATCTGGAGTAATCAATTGGCTGACTAACAGAAAAATATGCTATAAAAAATAATCATCAGATATTTTCTTCTCCAGGAAAACACGCATCTTTCACATTCAGCCTCTTAAGTGGAAGTTTGCTGCTTTTCTTTACAGTCTGTGATCGTAAACAAAACATGGTGGGCCAGAAATGTAGTCAAGCTAAGCAAAACGAGGCTCTATGAAAGTGTGGTGGATGGTTTTATGTACCGTATTTTCTGGACTAGAAATCACACTTTTTTTTCACAGTTTGGCGGCTTGTGCGACTTATAGTCCATTGAGACTTGTGTATGAAAATATATACAATTTCACATATTTTTAAGTATCAACTCATATTAACTGACATGAGCCAATGAGTAAATATTACCGTCTAATGTCAATAGAGGGCACTCTAGGCTCGTGACAACTATATTCTGCTCCTAAGGCAAAAATCCCAAAATAGCCTCATCTCAATGAGAGGAGTTCATTTTGGACATCTGGCTGTGCAGTAGAACAAATCGTCAAAAAACATGTTTATCCTTCTTAGTTATGTTGTTTATGATGATTTACAGGCATTAACTTTGGAATTTAACTGATTGGGTCATTTTTAGCAGTAACAAGCAGGATATGTTTTTTTCCTGTTCATGATGCATTTTTTGACTGATGCGACTTATAGTCCAGAAAATATGAACGTGAGATTACTTACCAAATAGTTTTAGCAAAATATAGAGCAGAAAATATAATCATGCTCAAATTTCCGAACAAATCTGATTATGAACCTTCACATTTAGCAACTATAAAATATCTGTTTGCATCTAATAAAGATTCACTAACATACTAATAAGGCAAAATATTAGAAACCTGGCAGCAGCTATCACCTGTCTGCGTCTCTTTACTCTTGGGCATCTTGTCCCAGCTCCTCTGGCCTGGCTTGTGGTTTTGATGGTTTGTTCTTCTCCCTCCTTTTCCCTGAAACTGTATAGGCAGTCCTGAGCCTCTTCCTGCTTTAGTTTCGGGATCCTGAGATGATCTGCTCTGGTCAGAGTCATCCTGGTTAGCAGTACCCCTCTCACTGCCAATCTCTTTTTGAGATGAAGGTTTCAGTGGTTTGATTGGTCCTTGTCGCTTCACATCAGTGCGTTTTCTCTGATGATCATGATGAGATCTAACCCCCGACCTGTCCTGGTGAATTCTATCTGTTGTCTCCGAGGACGGATTTTCTCCTTTGGTGCTATGTGGCTTGTGAGCTGCAGCTGATGGGTTGCTCTCCTTTAAATGATTACTTTTCTCACTCTGCTCTCCTCTTCTCTGTCTATAATCAAAGTTTCGAGATCTTTTAACCTGAGCATCCAGTTCTTCGCCAGTCTGTTCCAAATCCCTGTTCCCACTTTCTCTCCGCCAGCTGGCTCCATCAGGCCCATCCGCAGGTTGCACACCTGACTGGTAACCACCAGAATATCTGTTGCTTGCACCATACTGGCCAAAGTCACCACTGGGTCTCTGCCGCCGGGCGCCTAAGCCTCCATGATTTCCATCTAAACCTCTGTTTCCTTCTCTCCTTCCTCTACCTCTGCCTCTCCTCCTTGCTCCATCCTCTCCTTGGGAGAGAGGATGATGATACTCTCCATAACTTGAATTATAATGACCAAATGAGTGATTAAAGCCCTGATAGAAGTTTCCATATTGTTGAGATGTGTCATAGCTACTATTACTCATGTTTCTGTCATTGTTTTGCCTGGGCCGCCCTCTTCTAGATTTGTGCTGATGCGGTTTGTGTTGTAAGTTCCCATCTGGATTAAGGTCAGGTGGGTCTGCAAAGAGGAAAGAGGACAGAGTCACCATTCTGGGTGTGAATGTCAGTTCAATAGCAAAAGTGTACTTTAAACAATAGTAAAGATACAACACAGCTGCACTACATACTGGTGCATCTGAACTGGACTATAACAATGTAGAAGTTTCTAGATGCAAAGACCTTTACCCAAATACAAAGGATTAAAAATAACCAAGTGGAAATGAGGGCATGAATAATTTATGTGGCTGATGAGAACAGTCAAATGCTGTAACAGTAATTATACAGCACTTAACTATAGAAAGGTATAATAAAGCAAGCATTGTTGCATTATCTCATTTACTCTATTGGTCAGAAACTGTGATTTGGTCCCTTCAGGACTGTAAACTCTAATAAAATGCCTGAAAGCTTAAACAGTGCGTTGACAAGTTTTTTTTGACTACAAACAACAAACGTTAAAATACTTTAATGTTGAAGTGTTTATAACTAATTGAAATTGCCATTTGATTAAAGATGTGAAAAATATGTTGATAATAGCCATGTTTATTACGGAGTTCTTAGAAAACACCTGTAAACACAAGCTACATCTAGATAATCAGGCAATCACAAGTTTTAAACAATTAAACTTAGAAGGGCACCACTTTGGCTCCTGCTTTATCAAACTTCGTGTAGATTTCAAAGTTCACTGTCACGTGCTGTCACGTAAGCTGCAGTCTGATCTCACTGACATGCTAAGCTAATGTTAGCAATCCTTATCAGAAATTAAAAATCATGTTAGCTAAAAGTTGGTTTTATTGTTGGCTAATGTTAGCGGGCTAACACAGCTAACATCAGAATATGTGCCATTAAACCTGATTATAGGAGAGTGTATTTGACTGACTAACTTAATATCAATCCCATTACAAGATTTAGAGGCGATTTGGGCGACTTCCAAGTCAGTGAAGTTATTTAAGCAGGAAAATGTTACCTGAGGAGCCCTCAGCCATTCACTTTAAACTGTGGAGGTTGTTGCTTCTCCTACAGAGCAAGTTAGACGACAGCACGTTATTCTAGGAGAGATGACAAGTGTACCCAGGCACTCAGCGGCAGTGTCCACCTTTTCACCTGTGTCCTGACGGTAACAGCTGATAGGAATCCCTGAGGAGCAACAATAATTTCCTCCTGCCCTCAACACCCCTTCCAACACGAGCTAGCTGACGGCTAGTACGGTGATGTTGTCAAGCTAGCTGGAATCAAAACCGGAACTTCCGGTAAGTGTTATTAAAATAAAATACTCACAGACGTATATTGATTCACTTGGTGGCAAAGATCTCTCAGATTTGATTGTAGAACAATCAAATATAACGGTATGAATCTTGGAAATGATTATCTTGATAATTTCACTGCCTGGTCTACTCATCACTACCAGTTGTTTTGGGTATTTAATGGCAACGGCAAGTACTAGGTACTATCCTATCAGTTTTCCACATGTCACTATTGTTACTAAGTTATTTAGTTATAAACACATTTACATTTGTCCTCAAAATTATTCATACCATCCAATTTAAAAAATGCTTTATTCATTAGTTATTCAAATAACAAGAAATTTTCAAAAGTAATACCCTAATACATAAAAAATTATAATTTATAATTGAATAAAATGTTGATTTTGAATTGTTGTTGAAAGGAATACTTTAAAACAAACAAACAAACAAACAAAAGCTGTCCCAGACAAATCAGAGCACCTTGCTCATGAACAGTGGACCAAAATACTTGTCAACAGGTGCAGAAGTCTGATTGGACATTATAGAAAACACGATTGCAGTGTTTGCCTGAAAGTCTTGCTCAACAAAATCATAGCTCAGGAAAGCCATCATGCTTGTTTACTTGTTTTATTTTGTCATGATTTTCATAAAAAATGTTTATGTAGGCTATTATTACTTTTTTTCCTTTTCAACTTATTAAACTGACAGTGACTTTTTCTTCTTTACTGACAAGCTATAAATAATTTTGAGGACGATTATATATTCATTCATGCACATAAGACTGATGTGTATTTATTGCTTTGTTGTTGTCTTGTTGTTTACTGCTCTTAGTTTACAAAGAACTGAATGGTTTAAGACCAGAATGCATACAGGATCTTCTAGTTTGTTACAAACCAACCAGATCCTTCACGTCATCAGGGTCAAGTCTTCTGTCTTTTTCCAGAGTTAGAACTAAACATAGAGAAGCAGTGGTCAGTTTTTATGCTTCTCACATGAGGAACAAACTCCCAGAAAACTACAAGTCTGCTGAAATCTCTCAGCAGTTTTACACTAAGGTTTAACCCTTTTTATTTGCCATTACATTTTTTTTAAAAAATCAAGACTGTTGTTAAAGCCTCACATTGTAACTTTATTTTTTTTTTCAATATGATCTTATTTTACTTTAGTTTACTTTGTCTTTTACAGAAATGTCTTTATTTCTTTTTAAAAATAGTTGTGTTGAAAAGCAGTACTTTTCAATGCTTCCTCTGCACTCCGCTGTAATGTTTTTGTTTTATGCAAGGCACTTTGAATTGTCTTGCACATGAAAAATGCTATACGAATAAAAACTTGCCTTGCCTATGTGATATGAGTGAGATGCAGACCTCTGATCTCAGTTTCAGCATGAGGGAAGAAGAAGAAAGGCCACAAGGTGGCGCCTTATGTTTGGATTTATGCAGCACAAAATGCAGATGGTTTTCCTGATAAAAAAAAAAAAAAGAAAAGAAAAGAAAAGAAAAGAAAAGAAAAAGTAATGCAACATCCTCTGTATTTTTGTGTTTTTTACCACAAAACCAGGCATGTTGTGGTCCATTAAAAGATTTCGCTCATGCAGTTCTGAAAAGGAAATTGAAATGGCTTGCAGTGAATAAAAACTGTTAATAACATGCTACTCTATGATTCAGTGTGATTTAATCAAATTCTTTGATAAACTAAAGAGAATACCTTGGTCTTTGCTGTGCGTGAAGAATAAGGCTCAATGTTTTTAGCCTACAGAGACAGACGGCTGTGAAAAACAACATTTGTAACATTTGGCAAGCTCTGCATTTAATTTGTATAATAAATATACATATTATATAACATACATTGTACATGTTTTTCATCAGCTGCCTGGTTGTAAATTCGTGGAAATTTTATTTTTAAGTTATTTAACTTAAGTATTCAAACGGTTAGTGAGCTTTATTCTCTCAAAGCCAGAAACAAGAGACCAAGAGTAATTCAGAAACCCCCAGGTGACACCTACAGCCTTTGGAATTGGTATTTAATGTTGCACACTAAAAGACTAAAGAAGAAACCACGATTTTCAAATGACATCTTTATTATCGGCCTACTAGAAAAAAAAATGTTGGATTTTGCTGTTTTGAGGGCAGATGGTCCAAATGTCAATATCTAAATGACTTAATAATCTTCAAATAGCACCTATGACTGTAACTTAGTTGCACACCCCGGCTTAATTAACACAATTGCAGCGTTATTTTTTGTTACATGTCCTATACATCATGATTTTCTGTTGCGGGCCCACCGTCAAACGGATTACTCTGCAGTCGCAGAATCTAGATCACGCATGCGTACTGAGGCTCCCTGTCCTCGTCAACCAGGCGAGGTGGGTGGGAGAAATTCTGCGTAAAGATGGCGTGAGGCGACACCAAATAAAGGAAATATTGGATATAATTTTCAAAATAAACAGACAAAATAATCATATTGGTTTATGATCAAAAGAAATATTTATATTTAGCATACGTCTGACAGATATTCACTCTAAGTGATAAAAACGGGGCTTTTAATAGTCTAAAGTCCAGCAGTTTTTCATTTTTGATGATAGCTTTGAGGAGGAACAAGGTTCAATTGAATTGTTTTTCCTCATACAGATGAATACAACCTTAATTAAACAAATTAAAGCATTTTTGTGTTAAAAAGAGATATTCTAAATTAGTAAACAATTAATGAATAGAAAAACATTTTGTAGCGTGACATTCATGCTGCTTTATGCTGAAAGTCGTAACCGGATACCACACCTCTTCTTGCTGTTAACTTAACTGTGCCTCTCCACAGCTCCGAGCGCGGCCGAGCAGGAGAGAGTGGCAGTGAATGTGTCTGCGGCAGCGTTTAGCCTTTTTAAAAAACCACAAACTACCGCTGAAGGAGAGAGGACCAAACCCCGCTGCAGTTCCAGACAACCTCGGCAGACCCTGGACTATGATAAATTTCCAACGGAGACTGGCAACGGTGCGCTGTTTTGACGACAAGCGGCTTATTGCACATCTGTAGAGCATAATGAGGGCATCCGCTATTCTTCACGGCGGGTTTTCCTCCAAGGTTTAGTTAGACGCGGAGTGACACTATTTATAAATGTGTCCCTTTTAGACATCCTCTGAAGGAAAACACTCGCCGAGGGGACGCAGCCTGCAGATATTTAGCTCAATTCCTCCTCCCGTGGCCCCCGGAGAACAGTGAAGTCATTTGAGAAGTCACCGGAGAAGAAGACACGTCTTAATCATCCCGATAGTTTTACACAGTTTTGTAAGGAAAATCGGCTCTGCCTTCCATCGACTCGCGCCAGACTCCCCCCTGCTTTCAATCTATTTTTAAATCTTTCATGGTTTTGTCTTTCTGAACATTCATCGCCAACCCTTCTGTGGGCATTTTCCCCAATAAAGGATGCCGGATCAAATATCGGTGTCCGAGTTTCTCTCGGAGACAACAGAGGATTACAATTCCCCGACAACATCCAGCTTCACCACCCGACTGCAGAGCTGCAGGAATACAGTGAATGTGCTGGAGGAGGTAAGGCCATGGTGTCAGCCCTCGAAGGATGAATGGATGGATGGTTGATAACGCCTCATTTGATAACAGGAACAAAAAAATGAAATAAATAAATAAATTAAAGCTGCATACACACTTTGTTAGTATCATTAAAAATATCCATAAAGGCAATCCAGTTTAGTTTAAATATGGATGCAGCGCACTCTATGTAAAGCGAAGGCTGCATTAAATTAAACTGGTGATGTTTGACAGCATTTCAGGATCCCCCTAGAGGGTCCAAATGCATTTTTATATTGCACATCAGTCTCTCAGAGAAATCCAATAATTTCACCTGTTGCTTTAAAGTGTATTCTTTTTATGTTGCATACCTTTCTTTGCCCCAAATTTGATGCCAGAAATAAAAAGGACATTCATCAGAACAAGGACTCAGAGCCAGTGTTATGGTGAGCTATCTGAGGGAATCTTGCTGCTCTTCTCACTAGATATGTGGCGTAATAATAGTGGGGGTGGATGGCTTTGTTGGAATAGTGCAGGGAATAGAAGGATGTGCACTCAGGCCTGCAGCTCTCTGTGTTCACTATTACATAACTGAGGGCTTCAGAGTATGGTGCCAGGCTGTAGCAGTTTATGTGTGTGCGACAGAAATACCTCATTTTAGTCACTGGCAGACAGATATGGATTTAACCTTCACGCAGGCCTGAGTGCGTACAGCAGATTTTATTATTCTAAAGTAACATAAAAGAGTCACACGGGGGGGACAGTGTAATCAGGTCAGGTAGGTGGGTTGTGCCCTGTGATTCCCACCTTCCCTGCTGCTGGCATCCCTTCTGCCATGATTAAATGGAGCATCAAACCAGGGGAGTGCACCTTCACTGTTGTCCGCTAATGCCAAAATGTGACCTCATTTCCCAGTTTGAAACGCATTCAACTGCAGACATGAATGACTTCAGGCTTGCAGTATTTAGTGTAATCTGTCATGAAAAGTAGGAGCTTTGTATTTGACACCCATCTTTCCATTTGTGCTGCTTCGGGATGACTTAATTGAGTTTATTTGAATAAGCAACTGTATTGAATGCCATGTAAGCCTTCAAATGAGCAGGATAGTAACCAGAGATGGGTTGTGTAAGGGAGAAAACACAGGCCCAGTCCTCCCTTTAACACAGAAACAAACTAAAAACAATCATTGTGTGCTATCCATCTCTTCTAACTTTAGTCCTTTGCAAGTTTATTATATCATAACAATAGAAAATCTACCAAAGCAGAGCCAGGGCTGTGTTTATTCTCAACATGGAGCACACTTTGTGTCTGCTGACTGTAACAAGAAAAAGGCTCGCATCATGAATCACCTCTCTGGCTCTGTGCCCCTGATCCGAGAGACTGCTGCAGCACAAACGAAAAACATCTGTTGGAGAGGGCCGCCATGTGCGCTGGGCTTCAGTAGCCACTCTGGAATTTTTGCAGAGATCACATGACGAGGAAGACTGTTATACAGGCACCACAGAGTGAGCAACATCTTCAGTGTTTAAACACAGACAAGATGCTCTTGAAACTTTCTGCTTAAGAGAATTAGTCTGTCGGGTTGCTCAGACTGGGAGACACCCATGGCTTTAGACGGCCAGCCTAACGTCATGAATACTGCTAGATTAGAGTCACTTTTATAAAGTTAGCAGTTCTGTTTGACGCATGCTTTAGACATGTAAGGACTGAACTTACTTTATGCACAAAACGGAGCCACTGCAGAGAGAATGCGCTTTACGTGGAGAGAAATTAGTTTAAAATGTCTCGAGTTGATATTGTGCACTTATTGTGTTGTCCTTAGACTCAAAGCATCCAACATTATTTTCTCCAGCTCACTTCCTTGGTATGTTGACAAGGTAAATTATGCAAAAGTACGCGGTGAATATTTAATAATGTAACCTGAGGGGGAGATCTGACCCTGCAGGAGAGTTGTCATTCTCTGTGTGCCTCCACTGAGTCATCAGGAGGTGCAGTATAGATGTTGCAGCATCATATAATCTTAATTCAGCACTGCATATTAATTATTTATCACCGCATATTAAAGGGACTAGAGGCAGGAATAAAAAAAAACCCAAACATGCACGTCCATTTTTTTTTATACTAATGGGTGATGAAGTGCATGTTTCCACCCACGTTTCTCTCCGTTGCCTTGAGCAGGCTGTGTGCTGCAAAATGCGCTGCCCTGCGGACGTGACGTCAAATGACGCTACAGCCGCAGTTTTGATACAGGAAGAAGACGGTCGCGGTAAATTCATACACTGTAAGCGATAGTTATGGATTCTTCTGCTGTCAGCAAACGATCCAGATCAACTGAAAGACACTAAAAAGTGTAACTACGAAGAAAAAGGTTAGGAAACAACATTATAACTTCAGTTTGTGCATGCTCCTGTGACAGCTTGGCTTGTGGGTGCAGTTACCTGAAGCGCCAGTCGTGGCAGTAGCGAGTCGTTTCTTAATCTTGCCTCAAGTCCCTTTAATGAAACGATGGCATTCACAACTTGACAGGCTCCACCTCTGAAATCTTCTCTCCAGCTCTCAGAGATGTTTACTGTTTGTACTGGGATCATTGCAGAAATGTGCAAAACAAAGGGCAGCCAGATGGAGAGATAAAGTTTTAAAAATAACCTTCCTGCGTTGCTGCTTGAGACAAAGGAGACGGGGGGCATTGTGTGTGTGTGTTTGCTATGTGGGTGGCAGACCGGAAGCTGGCTGATGTGTCTGGCTTTTATTTAAGCTGTCATCTTTGGTGCAAAGCGCGTATTGCCATGGTGTTGATTGCACTCAGTTCCCAGAGAGCACTTGGCAGTCGAGCTGTGTGTGTGGAGCTCCATATTCAGCTGCTGAAGTTTGAGATGGTCACTTCTTCGTCCAGTACTGGACATCAGGGCTGCAATGATCGCCTTCATTCGCATGTCATCTGTTATTTTCTCAGTGGTTGGTTCCTTTCCTGTCATAAAATTAAGTGTTTTTTGTATTTCAAAGTTAGGGCTGGGCGATATGGACCAAATGTCATATCACTATATATTTATTTTAGATGACAATGTATGATATATATCGGTAATTTTACCCTAATTTGTCTGAAAGTTTAATTTCATATTAAAAAGCTGTTTTTTAGTATTGAAACATGTTTAGCGTAAAGGTATCGCTACACTGCAGTGATGGAACTGACAAAAGATATCGATACACTGAAATATCATGATATTTTTATATGCTGATACCATATTTGTATTTAAAAACATGGTATAGATCTGTTTTACTAATGAAATCTCACAAGATATTATCGTTTGGTTATGAAATCTCATGAGATTTCACGAAATACCACGAGATTTCATCATTCTATTATGAAATCTCATGAGATTTAGTAACAAAATGATGATATCTCGCGAGATTTCATTAATGAAATAGATCGATACTGCGTTTTTAAATATAGAGTATCGGCATATGAAAATATTGCAATATTTAAGTGTATCAATATTTTTTCCCACCCTTATTAGATAATCAGGTGACCCCTTTGTAGTCAGTTGAGGTACAGCTGGGTCATTACGAAAAAATAAAGGAAAAATATTTGCACAACTAATACCGTGATATAACGATATGTGTAAATGTCATATTTCTCTCATGTAAATATCATATCGCGATATCATATCAGTGTATCGCACAGCCCTATTTGCTAATACATTGGGTGTGTTGGCCGATACCCCTCCTCCTGGCATAATTTACAGAGGCATCTATACAGGCAACAGTTTTTTTTAAAATATAGATATTACATGTTTAATTTCTTTTTGATATTGTTACAAGTGCACTTTCATTTTTTATATATTCATTACAAGTTTGATGTTTCTATTTGATATTTGTTTATGAGTGCACTGTTTCTCTTTTATAAATTCATTTGAAGTGCTTTGTTTCTTTTTTTATCTTAATAGAGAGTTCAAACTTAGTTTTAATTGTGTCCCTCATTATATTAATTTTGGGGTCAAATACAGTATCGGGCCCCAAATAATAGCAGGGTGTATCAGCCATTGGCTAAGGCTGATGATAAAATATTGGTATTGGTATAGGTATCGGCCCTAAAAAGTGTATTGGTCAATCCCTATTTCAAAGGCGGGGAAATTTTTCCTGATATTAATTCACCAATACATTTAGATGTAACGTACGGGACACAAGAAGGCGAAGAAAATGTTTATTATTATTGAGGTTTTTTGGGACTAGACAAAATCTGCTGTATCAGGAGAAGTTATTATTCTCTCTCTTTGTCCAACTGGGAAATTAATTGGCAATGAAGGCGTTCATTATGTAAATGTGAAGCTTTTCTCCTGCTCTGCACGATCTGCACATGTAAAATTCATCAGTGCTGTTAAATTTACACCAAGGAGCAAGAATAATAACTAAACTGTCAAAAAGCCGCTGCTGATCAGGTTGTGTTTGTTTATTTAACAGCTGAAACCTCAAACCTTGCGTCTGCTTCTACAGAAACATGGTAGGTTGTTTTCCTGAGGCTCTCCTGCTTTATGTTTTTCCCGATTCTCTCTAATGTAAGTTAATATTAGCAGCAGGCACTTGTAATTCCCCTGAGGGGCGTGTATTGTCTGTCCCTCTACCCCACAGATGGCACTTTGCGTCACTGGGTTTGTTTTCCTGAACCACACAGAGCCAAAGCAGCAATAGAAGGGAAACCCTCACTGCATTGGCATTCCTTTGAGCATGCCTCTCGCACCGCATCACATGGGCCGGACCAGAAAAATGTTGACTTTTCACAGTCACTCTATTCAAGCACGGCTGGGTTTGACCTAGAACGCTGCAACCTTTTGTATTTTTTTTTACTTTATATAAGAGCCTTTTTAGTCGCAGCACTTAAAGACTTTGATGCTATCATGTGTTTAAAAAAATGAATGGGGGATTTTTATTCCAAACCACTGCGTATTTACATAGGAATGAAAATCATTGCCTCAAGTTGTCATCCTGTGCGCATTGATAGTGTTTTCAGAGCCTCACCGTTTGTTTACAGAACAACATTTTACATGATCTCGTAAAGGTTTGTTGTCCATTTGATCGTGTAGAAAGATGGCCATTTATGTCCTGCTATCACATGTGAGTAATGCATATAAACAGTGAGGGGTGTAAAGTCCCATAAAAGGTGGTCAAACTCCAAGAAGAGGGGAATTCAAGAAGAACGGAGGCTGAAAAGAGTTTTGAATAATTGATGACACAGAAAGCCGTTTAGGCAAAGAGAGTCTTCACTTCTTGTGGCGTAAGCATCAGTGACATTTAGGTTTTTCCTGTAGTGCATTGCAGGAGGTTGGAAAAGCCACAGTTTCAAGTCCTTTAGTATCTGACACGCAGGAGGTTGGTTGTTGGTGTAAGCCTGCCAGTAGGCTGTTTTATTTCCAGCATATTCTCGTTCTCCCTCTGTTTAGTTACATTTTTAACATCTGAAAAACCTCCAGCAGGGTTTGGAGAAGGTCTTGGTGGTGCAGTAAGGCGGGCCTGCCTGGTTCTCCTGGTGAATCATCGACAAAGAAAGTGGCTGTAACGTTTGCTGTCTGAGAGCTTGGATGTTTTCTGTGTTGGTGCTTCACAAACACATCGACATGTTGTCAACAGTCTGAGTTGTAGGCTGCTCTTGGTTGTGTTGATGCTGTTGTTGGTCGTTTATCTTTGTTCTGTGGCAACACAGAAGTCATAATAGGCAAAGATGACTTTACTCATTCATTCTTTAGCATGTTTGCCCCCCCCCCCCCCTTTTGTGATGAAATAGGTTGATTCCTGTCCTTCCAGGTCTGAGCTAACTCTCAACAAAATTTGACCTTTTAAGATGCATAATCTCCAAAGGCTGCAAGCTATTACGGTTTTGAAAGGCTGAACAGAAGCCCACGGCCATTGGTTGTATACCACAAATCCTTCACTGTGGTTATAATTGTGACTTTGAACAGCAGCATTTCATGCTTGGTATACAACCCAAAGGCTTAAAGGTTGAATATGGAATACGTACAGAACGGTGACATCACGTGTGTCTGGGTTGTAGTTGCAATGGCAGACAAACAACTGCAGCTGTTTGGTTGCATGGCTCGCTGCCGACAGCTGCCCGCTGACCAGCAGCCTGCAACATGTCCAACAAGTAACGCAGAGGAGTTTATGACTGACGCCTAACGTTAGCCACGTTAGCACACAAGTTAGCTTACCGATCAGGAGGAAAGTCGCCATTTCCGTGTTTTGATGCCGTGGAAAACGTTTGTGGGTCCATTTAGTGTAGTCTTCACTTGAATTTTCTCCAATTTTTGCTCTTCTTAGGTCACGCCTCTTCTGAGACAGATAACGTCTCTGAGGCTCACATTTTGAATTTTTGAATCATCAGGTGTTCAGAGACAGTTATTTTGGATGCTGTTTTAAAAGATTTTTTTGCAAACACCAGCTTATGTCATCTTTGGGGTCGTGGCTTAGAGGATAGTTTTTCATAAAGTTTGCAATCACACTCAGAAAAAAATTGACTTAGCCAGACTTAGGGATGTAATGATACGAAAATTTCATATCACAGTTATTATGACCAAAATGTTTCCGGTTATCATTTTTATCGCGATATTATAGAAATACCCCCTAGCATCTTTAAAAACATCCGAAATGGGTCCAAATGTCTACTTTGTGCTTTTTAAAGGGGGAAAAATTTTAAGAGAACTGTCCATGTGGGAGCCTTTGTTGCTTTCCACCATGTTTTCATAAATTAAACATTGAAAACTGGGACTGCTACTGCTTTTCCAGCCAATGAGCAGCATCACTGGGAGTTTTTCAAAGTGCGGTAATCAGTCACGGTTTTAACGATAATTAAAAATTGAAACGGTATTACTAATCGTTGGGAATTTTATCACGGTTAACCATTTTACAGGTTATCGTTACATCCCTAGCCAGACTGCATCCTATACATGTGTTGCCAGACGTCAACGTCAAAATTTCACACCAGCTGGAGCCCTATGCTGGAAACTTTGGGTTGGTTATGGCAATGAACTCATGTTGACTGGTTTGAACTCTCAGCTAGATTGATTTCCTGCATCTTACTTGACAGATGCTTCCTTCATCTAGTCACCTCAAAATACTTTCAGAAAAAGCTAGCTTTTTTATATCTGCTGAGGATTTTCCAGGCAGTTTAATGGGACGAACCGTCTAGCCCATCATGCTGTGGGCTTTGTGCTACCAAAGGCCAAACTGTAATGCTTAACAACCCACGACTTCCAGCATGAATTATGATGATTTGTTGCACTTTCCAGCTAAACATTCAACCATCCAGTTACTTAATATTTGTAATCAAACAGAAGTGATGCATGATATAAAACATTTTAGCTGATACAATAACGACAATTTTCTGCCTCTCATTGCTGATGCCGATATTAAAGCTGTAAATGATGAAATATTCATTTGTATTGCAAAATTAGAAAGATACTTTTGCTGCATCTGAAGCAGATCCGTAGACATCATAATGTTGCGCGGTGGGCTAGACTTGTAGTTCTCAAGACCGCTTTTTCGCAGTCTTGGTCTTGTCACGGCCTCGGCAGTCTTTGGTCTAGGGTCTCTCTGTCTCACAATGTCTTGGACTGGCTGAGCGGTCTTGAAGGGATTTGTAACCTATAATTTCGAGGCACTGTTTTCCTTTTATCTTTCATTATACAGCCCTTCAAGTACCAATCAAGTACCAAATAATACAATCTCATTTTTATACTCAGCAGCTGAACCCGGTATGGTGTTTAGTTACTACAACTCATGAAAAATGGCAAAACAATACATTTTTTCTTGGTTTCGAGCTGAAATAGTCTTGGTCTTGAGTTGGTCTGTCTTGGTCTTGACACGCTCTGGTCTTGGTATTGTCTTGGTCTTGGTTTATGTGGTCTTGACTCCAAGTCTATGGTGGGCATGGCCTTATGATGTTCCCATGCCCCATGGATTAAAAAAAAGGAAAACAAACAAAAAAATAACATTCTGCGGGCTCATCACCAAACAGTGCCTCTTATAAATGGTTAATTATATTGGCTGATATTGGGCCGATATAGATATTCAGTTTAAAAGGCAATATTGGCAGATATCAGGTAGATATCATTGAGCATCTCTGTAAAGAGTTTAAGATAATTTTTTTTAGACTGATGTAAATAAGAAAATATGAAAGTTCAATGAAATATTTATTTATAGGCTCGGTGGTCTCAGATTTTTTTTTTTTCAATCTGGACCTATTTTCAAGCGTGGAATACAATCAATCAATCAATCAATCAAAGCTTTATTTATAAAGCGCTTTTAAATACCAAAGGTAACAAAGTGCTGTACAGGTGAGTAAAAATAAAAAGTAAAATCATATCAAATGGAATACATTCATTTGCTTACTCAGACAGTTTTGGTGCAACTTGAATTCCTTCGGGAGATATTTAGATCCACTCTAGATCAGCCTATGTCTAATATAATGGAAGTGATAGGGCAACCGTGCGCATCCTCTAAATAAGGCATTATTTGCCACAAACTCCTTCATTTCACTGATGTTTTGTTGCAATACATTAGTCGGACCCCCCGTGAGCTCAAAGTGGCTTTTTTTGTGGTGATTTGTCCTTATTTACAGACATTTTTATTGCAGCGGCTTTGATGACGTCACTATTATGCGACACCATAACAAGTAAATGTCTGTAAATAAGGACGAATCACCACAAAAAAAGCCGCTTAAGCCTCACAGGGGGGTCCGACTAATGTTTCGCAACAATACATTGGTGAAATGAAGGAGTTTGTGGCAGATAATGCCTTATTTTGAGGCTACGCACAGTTACCCATCACTTCCATTATATTGGACGGATAATTTGGAGTGGATCTAAATATCTCCCGAAGCTATTTAAGTTGTACCAAAACTGTCTATTTTCATGTTAGAAAATGAGTCCAGATTGGGAAAAAAATGAACTTCCCCTTTAAATACTGGTCCTGCAGGTTAATGTTGTCCAGCTACTATTTACCCCTGTTTAAAGACAACTTAATTTTTTTTTAATCTGGACCTGATGTTTTAGGAATTCTTATGTGCATTTACTCACCAATCAAACTTCTGTATCACTCTGACTCCTTTGGACGATATTAAGACTTGTCCCGGTCCGTGTTTGTCCTTATAATGTAGGGCTGAACGATTTTGGGAAAAGTTCTTATTGCGATTTTTTTTCACCAATATTGCAATTGCGATTTAAAATGTGGTATTTTTATTTATTTATTTTTTTTCCATGCGCTTTCAACCCAGTCTTTCCCCATGAAATACAGGGAACAAATCAGTTCAGTGTGACAAAAACATGATTAAACCAATTAATCTTTCCAAAAGGCAAGAACTTAAAGCATAACTTTCTTTTTTTCAACCTGGACCTAATTTCTAGGAGTTTGATTTCTAGACTTTCCACAGAGACACTTTGCACTGATCTATATTGTATACATAAGAAAATATTTTTTGGGACGCCAAAGATCACATGAAGTTTTAGGGCCAAGTGTTTGGAAAAAATACTGTGGCATTCAGTCCACTTTTTAACCAAGTGTCTTTCTGTTTGGTGTTTTGCTCTTCAGAATGTAATAATGTAATAAATATATACAAACACCAGAAAAGAAGGAAAAAAAGAACCTGTGTTTATGCAGAACAGAACAGTTTCTGCTTTCCAGCTTGCACTGAGCTTCCCATTTCATACCAATATGAAAACACGGGTTATAGTGCGTTCCCATTGTCTGGGAATTCCTGTGCGGCCGAGAGCACGTGACGTGATTACCAGGTAAACTCTGGCTTCTCTGCGCTGCGGCTCCTTCCCAAACAATTTGGAAAAACGTGGCGCATTTTCTACCTCTCAAAAGGACGTTTCATCACCCTATAATACGAAGCATGCATAAATATACAAATAAATATACAAATAAATGTACCAGGCACTGGGCAAAAGCTCCACAATACCACTGATTTCAATGCAGGTGAAATTGATGTTAGCTTACACTGCGACGGAACCGCAGAGATTGAAGGTGAAACTAACGAGTTGGAGATGATTTCACCACAGATACTCCTCAGCATTCTGGCGGAGAAAAGACTCTGACCAAAGTAGGGAAACTACTGTGGGGAAGCCAGAACATGGAAGCAACATTTTGGCTGCATGCGCCGCAGAGCGCTCAAACGTCAACCGTCATTGCGCAGAATCATATCCCAGCCAGAGCCCGATGGCTCCGATCCTGATTATAAACAAGTAGCTGGCTGGACGCACTGGAGTAGTCGGCTGTATAGCCTGTGGAAAGCTCTGACTCTGATGATGCTTTAAATGTTGAAACAAGTTTGTTGTTTCGCCACATGAAGTAGCAAGTGTAGCAAGGCAAGTTCGGCAAGAACCTGATGCTGTTCATCGTCATTTTTCCGGAAACCAAAAAGTCCCACACAGCTAATGTGCCGGTTTTCTTTGGAACTAAGATATCTGCAGAAGTGTCACTTTCAGTAACCGGTTCTGAGGAGCCCGACGCCATCGCTCTGTAACTTCAGGGAGCAGAATCTGGATACGTGCATTCTCCAGCAGGGCCACCTTGCTACTTACTTCACGTGACCAGATGGTGTGGGAAAATCGCATGGCGGCATGATCACAAAATTGCAATTTAATTGCAAATGCGATTGTTCGGCTCTATGATAATGGGAGGGAACGGGGCAGAATAAACAAGTCTCTATAAAGCATTACCTGCAGCAGAATTCCTTAATTTCACCATCACTTTAAGACGAATTAACGAGAACTATCCTTTAAACCAATGGTCCCAATCTCACCTCCACGCCTTGGTGCTAAATAGGCGGTCTTTGTTTTGTACATCTTCCCAGCCAGTTTCTTATTTAGATGTGTTGAACCTTCTGGTTTTCATAGTGAAGGGACTGCTAACACTACAGCAGGTGGTTGTGCAAGACTCTTCATATATGTACATCTGTTTCCCATCACATGAGGTGGTGCTTTGCTCCCTGATTGTTCCCTCTGGTTTAGTAATCTATTCTGCAGTATCATTAAATCCTGCAGTGAATGCATCTGGTTGGAGTGAAGGTCATCTCAACGTGTTTGATGCAGTTTGATTTTGTAGCTATAGTCTGGGACTGGTACACTACTACTAATTGTGTACGTTGTCAAAATAAATCCCCTTTTCTGCTCTTATCAGGAGGGAGGAGTGTGAGTATCACTGAGAGAAAGAGGCAAGCAAAGAACTCTAAAGTGAATTTTGCTGAAGTGCAGTATCAGTATTGTATCTGTCTCCATTTTATCAAAAGGACAGCCCCCACCTCTGAGCCACAGCTTGACGAGATGAGATAGGAAATGCCTTAGACGTTGCAGCACTTTCTGGATTCACACTTCAGTTTGGTAGAAAATGCTGCAAGTAAACAGCAAAGCTGCGTTTGTTTACAGTGAAGCATCCGTAGGGCACTCGTAAATAAATTTGCCGTGCGATTATGTTCACAAAAGTGTTGTTTTCTGTTCTTCAGTCTGGAGGCAAAGCAGGGAGTAAAACACTGTTGGTTTATTCTAATAGCTGCAAGTCTGAAAACCCAGCAGCACCTGAGGCCGTATCCTCGATGACACGCTGTCATGTGAGGCTTCAGCCATGATACATGTGACATCCAGCCCAACAGCAGGGAGTCGGCTGCAACAATGGCAGCACAGATACTGGATAATTCCTGCTTTCTTCTCCTGTATTGGATCACTTGGCTTTAGAGAGTGTGTATGTAGCTT
This sequence comes from Atherinomorus stipes, assembly GCA_023101725.1. Classification (NCBI taxonomy): domain Eukaryota; kingdom Metazoa; phylum Chordata; class Actinopteri; order Atheriniformes; family Atherinidae; genus Atherinomorus; species Atherinomorus stipes. The sequence continues at coordinate 383,029 of JALJCO010010883.1, forward strand.
TCATTGACCGTTCTTTGTCTGGAAAGTACCCAAATGTAATGTCATAACTAGGGATTTTGGGCACATCTCGTGCACGTCTGTTGATTAAATGTTGAGCTTTTTTTCAAGGCTTAGAAATCTTTAGTTTTTATGTGTTAAAATGTGATACTTTAACTTCACAAATTGGTATATTATTTTAACTCGACAATAATTTTGCTAAAATTTTTCCTTAGTGTCCTCATTTAGTTTAGTCCTATATTTAGACATGTTGATGTTAAATTTTCTCCACCAGGAAGAAGCCAGAACGCGGTTAATAATTCAGACAGGATGAGTTTTTATCATTCTTGGCTTTACATAACAAATTTGAGTGCCGGCTATTCAAGGCTCCTTTCAGGAACATTTGCAGCTGAAGAGCACAGCTGTGTCAGACTCAATTATTAATGAAGTTATGGCTTTTTATTCATCATCTGTCCCTCGTGTCTCCAAACTCAGTGAATCACAGAAAATGGGAGCATTTTTCCTCCCTTGGCATGATTACTCACGTCATCTTTTTCCAGTTAAAATACAGACCAAAAAAGGGGACATTTCTTAATTTTCAATATGTAGTGCTGAGTAAGCATATGATGCCATGATATTTTCTACTAGTAATCAAAAACTACTTCCATGGTGATGAAAACTTTTCCATCTGTCAGCTGCTGAAATCGAACTTATTTATAGGAATGATTCAGACATTTTCTTAAGATACAATCTTAAACACATAGTTTTTGTTAAAAATGGATCAATTTCAATTGTAGGACTGAAAAGTCTGCAGTTATAGTACTTAATTAGATTCGATTAGTTTCCACAAAGCTCTCATGCTATCCATTGAAGTATACTTCCAGTGTAACTCTTTGTTAGCCTTTTTAGGTGAAATGACAGAAATAATAGTGTAACAGTTCAAGTTAAAGTGCTTTATTTAGCCAATATGAACTGGGTTCATTTCTCTGCTACAACACCTCTTGTTTATATCTAATTGGCAAGTCGTAAAGGATGGAGATTTGGGAAAAGATGTGGTGGCTGATTTAATCAAAGTCTGAGTAGCAAAGAGAATATACAGGAAAAAGAGGAAAATATACAGTTCTCAAGTTTATTTACAGCATACCCTCTCAATAAAGAAAAGGCTAGATTCACAAAAGTTATATTAAAAAAAAGAGAAACCTGAAAAAGTAATGATAAACTAAAATTTTCTAAATTATAATTTAGTGTAGTGACGCACGATGTGAAAAAATTCAGCCAATGCGGTAACCAATGATTTTCTGCTTTGCTGATACCAATAAGTTAATATTTTAAAGGCGCATGCCACCCCTGGGTGAAATTGAGCCTTCCCCCGCAGTCCCCTGAGTTGTCATTAGTTGGACGAGTGGGCAGAAGCGTTTTCTAGCCGACCCAGTCGTTTGCTGAATCTGGCAACACTGACTTTAGCTTAGCTTAGCATAGTTGCTGTAATCTGATATTTCCACTTGGTGAAAGTGAACTAATTAATTCGAGATTTTTTCCAATTATGTTTCGTGACTCGTAAATTTTGATCGAGTACAAATGACAAGCTGATTTCACATCGAAGGACTGACTAAGCAGCATTCAATAGGGGAACTATATGACATGGGAGCACAGGCGAATCACAGCCGAAGCACCGCGGATAGTAGCAAGCAAAGGTAGCTCGCATGTGTGTTTTATTTATTATTCCTTTAGTCAATTTAAACTTCACTGACAGCTGATTTTTTTCTTTCTGTTTTGGGGGGTATGAATAAATTTCAGGTTGACTGTGTATGACGTAATCAGACTGCCACAAGTTTTATCTGATTTTTGTGGAACATGCTGAGGTGGTTTAAAAAAAAAAGAAAAGAAAAAAGCAAACCAAAAACCACCCACAGAAAATTGTTGATGAGAATGTTTTAAATCCAGTTTAAGATTCAAAATCTATGAACTGAATGAAGAATCATTTTGAAGTGAGAATCAATCATGAAAGAAGCAACAATAAGAATCGTGTGATTTCTAAAGGCTCACTCCAGTTAAAAAAGATAAAGTTATTGAATTTAATAATGTTTGATTTCTCCTTAATGGGAAGTTGTATTATTGCTGGAGTGGAATTATTGGGTGCAACACAACAACTTAAAATAAAAAGTGAAAAAACTTGAGCAAATGATTATTATCAGAGCTTTCACACCGGCTGGTCTCCATCATGGTCAGTTCATGAACCTTAGTTTGAACCAACCGGCTCATTCTTAGGATAAAACCTGGTTTGGAACCAGAAATAAGGATTCCCAACAGCATCCAAAAAATACTGGTTCTCAACTGTGATGTCATTGGCCAGTAAAGGCTGGGTTCTGGTACTGATGTTTCCATAAATGAGAAATAAACTTTAAAAAAGTTTTTAAAAAAGCTACAACAGTGCTGCCTGTTACCGTTCAGATGAGTGCTGTATTATTCTCCTTGTTTCAATCAAGTTTGGTGAAAAAAAAAAAACACTGCCAGAAAGAAGGAATACTGTAACAGAAAAAAAAACAAGACTTGGACAGAACTGAAGCTGGATGTGGTGTTACATGTCCATCTTTCCAGCTGCTTGACAGCCACTGAAGACGACAACTATGCCTTGACTTCCCTGCCTGGACTATTGAAAATAAAGTTCAGATTAAAGATGCACCGATCCGATACTGGCTCGGATATTGACTTATTAGCTGGATCCGATATTGGATGAATGAGGCCGATCCAGCATTCTAATCCAGTCACTTCTTTTTATTAATATCACAATATCATACACAACAATACAGTTACAGCAATCTAGTCACTTCAATTCTACGTTTGAAACAACAGTTTAACTCATCACGCAGAGCAGAGAAGTGTTATTTCTTTTTGCTGCCAATGTACACTTTATTTGTTAATAAATAATATATAGTAAATTTATCTCTGTGTAAATTTGTTACCTTTTTTAATAAGGCTAAATGTTGATGTCAAGCCTGATGCCGTCACTCACATGACAAGGTATACAGTTCATTCATTCAACAGAGGTACTAGATCGGGTTTTGGCCGATATACTCAGCCCAGGTATCGGTATCAGATTGGATCAGAAAAAACTGGATGAGTGCATCTCGCGTTCAAATCAGTTAATTTAGATAAATCACACATTGGAATCATTTGCTAAGAATAAAATATGAATATCACTGCGTTATGTTGCCTGGCAACTGATTGAAATTTAGGTAGGAGATTTATTTAAGCTTGTGTTGATCGCTCGTGGTTATCAGAGTATATTGTTTATTATGGGAAACTGTAGGTTGTAATGGAGCCTGTTTTTGTTTTACTTCCTTGTGGTAAAGTCCTCCCACTTTAGTGTGGTGTGATTGTAGTCTGGTTACCCAGAAGCAGCGAGGTTCCGAGTCTCGAGAACAGAGCTGTTCTCTGTATGAAAGCTGCCTATGTGTAAGGTTAATGGCCTCCGGTATCGGCTTCAGCTGAGCTGAAGTAGATGCCGAGTTGTTGTTGATTACTATGCTGTGAAGAGGCCGTGCAGTGTTGTCCATTATATTTAGCACTTTCACGCTCTATCAGCTCTAGCTCAGTACCAGCTCAGATCCAGCCTTCTTCAAACAGTGGATTTCCAGTTTAGTCTGTGGTTCAGGTGAACATCCAGGAATCTGTAATCCACATTTTCCCCTGGATGGAAGCTGTTCATACTCCTCCTGAAATCCAAAATCATCTGTTTTGTTTTGTCCACATAGAAGTGAATGTTCCCACAACATGCCGCAGTGATCAACCAGTTCTCTTTACTCTGTCCACCACAGACACACCCCACAACTGGAGTCATCGGAGTATTTGTTGTCATTTAGTGGTAGCATCAGTCATGCTCAAATGTTTGGGATGTGTACTTCCAGTGAGACAGCACTACTGTGTCAAAACACACACCTTTTTGTATGCTTGTGTGCTGCAGACAGAACAACCCATGAGAAACAGCAGTGCAGCTCAGAAGCTCTCACTTTTACGTTTCAGCAGACTTCTTGGCCAATCATTTAAAAGAAAAATTTCTCCTGAAAAGCTACTTTGAGGAGCATCTTATAGAGATGGAAACTAAAAATGTCTTCTTTCAGGCAGGATAAACTGAGTTAGAGGCCCAGCAAAGACTAGTTTTTTCTTCAATGTTTAAACTTTGCAACATACAGCTGCTTTTAATGGATCCCTCGAGTGAAAGAGTCATCATCTGCTTTATAGTTGTGCAGTTTTATGATGCTTGTAATAATATTTAAATATATAGACAGCTTGTTTAACATCATGACATTGAGGTATGGGGTGCTATCTTTATTAGGCAATGTTAGGAAGAATTATAAAGATATACAAGTGTGATCACAGAAGAACTCGAGGAATTTGCTGAACCTCATAAAATGACATTGCAGTAAATAAAAGAACATCCAAAGAAAGCAGTGTTCCTCTGAAGCGTTCATCTATAAACCTTCAGGCCATTTTATTAACGTGTTTTGTCTCCCACAGCAGGAGGTGAGACTGTTGTGTAGCTTGTTTGTTGGCTTGTTTGCTGTCTGTCGCTGAAATCTGATAATCGGTCTGTGGGCTGCAGCTGTTGGCCTACCTTCCTCCCACAGCTGCACTGCGTATATCATCAAGGGCTATTAGCTGGCAGCGGATTAGCTGTGGACCAGACTCCACTCCGGCATCCTGATCCTCCTCTGTTCCCCTAGATTTAGACGAGGAAGAGTGGGTCAGTGTTCACATCTGTCTGGAGCTGGATTGATGGTGATAAAGTTTCCCTCCATTAATCTCTGCTGGAGAATAGCATGCCATTAGCGGGGCTAACAAATTTTGGTTTGTTTAGGATAGTCTTGTTTGTATTTTAAATCAAGGTGTTTGGCCATTTTCAAGTTTTTATAAGTTAAATGAAATGGGTCGTGTTGTTGATTAAATGTTTTTGAATAGATTTATTCACCTTTTAGCCAGGCTAGCTTACTGCTTTGATTCAGACTGAAATAACACAAAATATGAATCAACATAAACTATATGATAATTTGGCACCTACCTTAATTTCCTCCTCTGTATCAATTTCAATCTCTTTGGTTTTGCCTTCACTTTTGTTCTGTTGCAGTCAGGCCCATTTTTCAGTAATTCATCTATTTTTTGAGCAGCTATTGACATTCCCATTAGCCTCTGTGTTAAAACGGAAATAGACTGATTCTCAGAGTTGTAATTATCAAAACCTCAGAATACAAAACATAGTATAATGCCATCCCTTCACACTCTTGACAGTCGTAGACTCCTGGAGGTGGAGTTACATTGGTCTTTGGAGCACTGATGATAAACCTGCTACTTGGCTTGTTTTGCTGTCTAATCCTTAGTTGAAAAAAAAAACATTTAAACATGCTACTTTTGGTGTAAAAACAACCAATATTGACTAGAGATGCACCGATCTGATACTCGCATCAGACATCGGCTCTGATACCGACAAATTAGCTGGATTGGATATTGGATGAAGTTGGCAGATTCAACATTTCGATCCAGTCATTTCTGTTTTTATTAATATCATAATAAATTTACTCTTTATTTGTTTAATAGATAATATCAAGTGCATTTATATCTGTGCTAATTTATTACTTTTTTAAAATAAGGCTAAATGTTTATATCAAGCCTGATGCCTTCACTCACATGGCAAGGTATATAGTACATTCATTCAACAGTAGTATTGGATCGGGATCGGGTATCAGCCCAGGTATCGTATCAGATTGGATTGGAAAAAACTGGATGGGTGCATCTCTAAAACTAACGGTCAGTGTGAGGTTAACTTGATTTTATGACAGAAATCCAAATAGCTGCATAGCCTTCCCCAAAACATTTAAAGTTTAAAGCACAGGCACTTACTACATCAGTATGTCTAAATGCCACATGCCACATGGTGGAAAGTGCAGTTTTGTTTGTGATTTCCAGAGCTTTATATGAAGGACAAGCGCAGGGGAAATCTATATCTTTTATATAGTTGCTTTTGCGATATTAATATCTTGAATGTCCATATCTCGATATAGATACGATAACGATATATCTTTCAGCCCTGTTAGGAATGGTGGCCAGGCACTCCTAAATGATTGTGGAAGGAACATTTATGGCTCCTTGTTGCTTTTTTTTGCCAGCGAGATGAGGCGGAGCAGCAACCCCGCTGTACTCTGTGTAGACATCCTCACTGAACTGTTTGGCGGATGAACACCACTTATACACCCGGTACCTCCGGTACCATGAAAATACAGGTACTGTCAGTAAAACAGTGATGCTGGTACCATAACAACACGAACACTAAAGCGATGCTACATACATTTTTAACCTTAAACTCTGCATTTTTGAATTGTTTTGATGGCACACCAACATTTGTTATGTCCATTCCTGGATCTGCCATTGCCAACCAGAGAGACCGAGAAGCCGCATTTGTCCGGCCCAGGGCATCACGTGGCAGCAGTGTTTTGCTGTTAGGCACTGCATCATGTGAGTAACTGCATGTCAACACATTGGCTGTTTTTAAATGCACGCCATGGCTGATTCATCAAAGAAACTCTATAGAAAGATGCTACTGGAAGAAGCAAGAAAAAGACAGACAGAAAGTGACAAAGCAAGAGATTAGAAGAGTCAACATCAGACTGACTTTTACTGGCAGGACAGAATTCAGAGAAGAGACAGGATGAAAGATGGGATGCCAAATTAGCCTTCGTTAGAGGACGTTAAAGTTAGCGCACCTGTCAAAGCTCAGTCATTTAACTTTTACACCATCTTCTCACTCCTTGTTTAGGTTAGAACTAGGGATGTTCTATATTGCCTTTTTTTTTTTTTTACTGATATATGCAGAGAACTGTGAGGTTGTATCTCTCAGAATATGAGAGATACAACCTCGCAGTTCTCTGCATATATCAGTAAAAAAAAAAAAAAAATCTGCTTCGAGAGCAAAGATCCCCATATCTAAAAGGAATGCTGGGATATGAAGTTCTTCCAGTATAACAGGGACTTTTATACATGCTGGACAGCTGCTAATGTAATAAAATCTCCTGAGATTTTGTTGTTCCGTAACAAAATCTCTCAAGGTTTTACTTACAAAATCCCGCGAGATTCTGTTTTTAAAAATATCGGTCCAAAAAAAACCAGTTCCGATATTTTCCGATATCAGATTTTACTGCCAATATCGGCTGATAATATCTGTAGGCCGATAATATCGGACATCCCTAGTAAGAACTGATGAATGGATTAGGTTCATACATTATTACATATTTAGGGAAATATATTTGGTTGGGGCTAACACATTTAAGTTGTCACACTTCACTGTTATGGTAATGTGATGTGGATATACCAAGCAAAAAACATCAACCAGCATATATAACCATCTCAAGGTCTATCACCATAAATTGTGACACTCCATCATCTTGTCAAAGGTACATTTGTCCACTTGTATATGTTTTCTTATTAGTAAAATTTTGTCCATGATCAAATCTTAAAGCTGTGATAGTTTATTCTTACAGTGTGTAGTGACCAGTTTTCCTCTTCTTGGTATGTGTGCGCCTGCATTTCAGTGGTAACAAAACGCCCACAGACTCTTTTTCTTCTCCTGACTCCTCGTTTTTCTTCCGTCTTGGTTACATCAGTGGTAACATTGTTGTTCTCAAGGACTGGCTCACAGAGCCAGGAGACAGTGTTGTCCTGTGACAACTGGCTGTCTTGTTGTGGCTTCAGGGGTAAACAGTGCATCTCTGTCTGTGAGCTTTGATGGTGTTTGACCCTGCCCTGTGTGTGTTTGTGTGTGTGACTGCAGCTAGACAGTTTATGCTGATGTTTAGTGTGGAGTTAGAGCTTTACCTTTCTCAAAATGGCCACGTGCCTGCCAGGGTCAGTCAGACCTTCAGGACAGATATCAGTCCTGAAGACAGTTTCAACTCTTGTTAATGTAAACGGTTGCATCATTTCCTTTTCCACACTGATGGCAACTGTCAAATCTGCAGTCATTTGTTATGTGGGAAATCAGAATGAAAGTGTGCATTAATATTAGACACTTTGTACTGGACATCATGACAGGAATATATTTCTGTTCCTCAGTATGTCCAGTCGCTGAGGCGTCTGGTCGTACAAATGTCTGTGGACAGTGGGAATGGTTTTGAAATGGCTTGTGTCTTACCCAGTGGAGTCCCATAAAGTGTGAAATCTGAGACCGTTCTACTGAACAACTTTATCCTGTTGAGAAACCTGCAAAATATGTGCTTGTGATTTTTTTTTTTTTCCTTTTTGTTGGCCATGAACTCATGTCTGACTGTTGCGTAGGAACATTATTTTTGCATCTAATAGCTCAGGGTTGATCAAAGCAGCACATTCTTTGGCAGCATGCCTGAGAGATTTACAAGAAGGGTAGCAGCTTCGGTAGGACGAATGGCTGATGGACTTATCAGCTGACAATGATGAGTCAACCAGTAAAGATTTGAGTAGTTTTAATCATTTTTCTTTGACTGACTCACACATTTCTGGACTGTTACCAAAGACGAGTTTTAGGCTCTTTTTTTCCCCCTTAGTCAGCAGTAAAGGTTTTTCCTAACGGCGTCATAAATGCTCATTTTGATTAGTTCATCACTAGAAAAATCACTGGTTCTTATTTGAAGGCTTCAAACATTCCTTGACAATTATCTCGTGTACTTTCTGATAGGACAATGTAAACTTACATTATTACCCACTTCCAAACCCAGACATATTGATGATTAAGTAAGTCCCTCATCAGTCGCAACAACAAGTGAATGTTCAGAAAAAGAGAGCTACAGTACAGGTTGCTTTCCTGTCACCCAGTCTTCATCAGATAAAGATGTCAAATTCTAATCTGGAAAACATTCAAAAACCTGCTGAGGAAGAACATGTTAGTGCTCCTGAACAGCCACCTTGTCATTTCCCAAGTTGTGTGAAGTTTTAGTCCAGACCAGGTCTGGCAGACAGATTAATGCTGAAACTGTAGAGGTGTTACTTTGTACTGGTTTGTTATCTTTACCACCATCATTGATTAGTACTGTGGTTGTTTCCATTTTTGAGGTTTGTGGGGAACAAGTTTTCTTTTTGTTCTCTTGAACTGGAAGTTAAAAGCCTCTAAATCCTTTTGATAAGAGCAGAGTGACAGGAGACGGAGAACGCAGCTGCAGGTATGGGAGCTGCTTCTTTTCTTACCTGTCGACACAACTAAGGGAACAAATTCAAGTCTTTGTGAGTGACTGTTTTAGAGATGTAAAACATGTTGTGTTTAGATGTAAATGGAAAACTTGTCTCGATATGTGACAGTAAATTTAATATGTTGGGGCCTTTAAATGCTTGACAAGGCACAACACCAGTTTGATGTGTTGTAATCTGAAAGATTGATTTTAATTTGTTGCACTCTTATGCGGTGATAATGAGCATTTTACAGTCTCAAATTGCTATTCAAACCAATAACCAGAGGAATAATTGCTGAGGATTTCCTGCAGCTCTGAATAAATGGTGGTTTTCTGGCTCTTGAGATTCAGATTTACCTGGAGGCAAACACCCTCTTTGCTCAGCTGTTGTTGTTTTCTTACGGATATAAAACCCAATAGAAAGAGGACGCAAGCTGTTAACCAAGCTCCAAGTATCTCCCAACAGCTGTTATTATAGTAAAATAATCCAACTTCACATGAGTAATGACTTCCTGACTGTTAAGCACAATGCAGATAAAGATGCAGTTTCCTTCATGGTAGGTGAGTCTAATGCAGCAGTGCGTGGGTGTGATCGTGAAAACATGTGCATCAATCGAAACAAGTGGTGGGCTGAGTGAGAGTGAGCCTTGCAGAGGGAAGTCGCCAAATGATGTGTGAATGTAATACTGCTGCACACATAGTTTGACTTTCCTCTGGCCGCACACATGCATGCTAGTTCCTGCACACAGTCTCTGGAGATGAGCAGCATCTTCGCAGCTCAGGAAGTTGGCTTGATCTACTGTGCACAGAGAAGCTCACAGCTGAGCAACTCATTTCTCTGTCAGAGTTGAGGAGGATGCAAACAGTGGGACTAATGGCAGCAGCGTAATGGAGTAATCACTGACTGATGCTGCTTTCTCTTTGTGATAATTGTTGGTCAAGTTTGTTGAGAAATAAATTCAAGCTGAGCAGAGATTTAGAATAAAGAGGACTTCAAATGGCAATTCTGCATGTTGAGAGCCGTAAACAACATTCCATACAAATTTTTTGTCACCACAAACAATTGACTGCAGCATTGCAGTTTTTTCTTAATTGTTATATTTCAGTTGAAGGCTTAAATTTGTCACATTATCGCTAATTCAAAACAGAATCTGCTTTATTCTTTGCCAAGGAACACTATGATCGCATGGCAGAGCAGCTGAAAGCAGAGATTTCAGAGAGTTCATTGTGGTTTGGGCTTCGTTGTGGGACATTCAAGTGCTAATGGGAGGTTGCCACAAATGGGAACTGAGAGTTGGCCGCAGAAAGGTGACGCATCAATGCATTGTTGCTGGAAAATCTACTCTAATGGAAGAGAGGGAGGGCTTCGTGTTGGAGGCAGAACATTTTACTCTTGGATTTTTCTTGTTTGTCGGGAAATCGGTCAGGTAATGGTGCACAAGTCATAAGATGCAACGCACCCAGCTGTGTAATGATTTCTGTGAGATGATCAGTTGCAGATCGGCAGCTTAAGGTGGAGAAAACTAATGATTAATGTTTGGGAATTCTCACTGACTTCAGCGCTCTGAAAAAGACAAAGTCTAACTTTATCCCGTTGCCATGTCAGACACTATATCAGTCATGCGGTCCTATTGATACACCTCTTTACCAAAACCAAAACCACTGGCAGCGGATCACTCTGTTTCTGTCTGTGTGAGACAAACAGGCTGTCTGACCTCAGCTGCTTTTTGAAATGTTGCATCCTCTCATTTTTCCCATTCCACTTGGAAAGCTGAAAGCCTCTTCGGCTGCAGGCCCAGAGAAAGGGATGTGCATTTGTTTCCTGCCAATGAAAACGGCTCCCCACCCTTCCTGCTTGAGTCATGCCACATAGACTCAACCAGCAGAGACAAACTCAGTTGTCTTATAAGACTTCATTATTAACAAATGGCACAGACAAGACTGGATTTATTGTTGTTACATACTTCACATATACTCTTCCTTTTTGCGTGTAATGGATGGTAGTTTTTTTTGTTTTGTTTTGTTTTTTTTATTTAGGCCAAAAAGGAAGTGTCTTGATTTTGCAAAAGAAAGGAGAATTAAAACTTTGAGTTTTTGAGATTTTTTTTTGTAAAAGTGATGATCTACTTTGCCACTTTTACAGTAGAAATACCCCTGCAGTTGCTTTTGGCCCTTCCTCTGAACCCTTGGGGAAGTCCTTTGATAACTGTGCCCTTTCCTGTTTGCTTCTTCTAGGAAATAATTTGCATTTTAGCTATTCTGAGAAATCGACTGCCCGCTCTGCTAGTATGAAGGGTAAAATTTGCCACAGTGGCATTTCTGAGTTCCAGACAGCTTCCTGCAATCTCCATGGTGAAGAATGTCGAGCTGTCACACGAAGCGGTCAGATCAGATCTCTGTGGTAACCGTGCTGCCTTCCACCAAAGCGATGACAAATGTTGTGGAGAGAGGAGAGTAGTTCAAGGGGCAATTTGAGAAAAGACAGTCAGAGAGTGTGTTGTTTTTGCTCCTCAGCTGTCAGCAGAGAGCTGTTGGTGTCATTAGACGGAGCGCTGGTGACCCAGGACAGGACACTGACAAGCCTGGGCGCTTCCTGCTTCCCGTCAAAGGACGGCTGCAGGGGAAGCGGCAGGGCTGCTGAGGGAGGATAAGGCCTCGGGCAGGAAGCGTGAAGCTGAGACAGCCTCTAGTTTGTCATGCCCAGTCACTGTAGCCACCAGTTTCCCCCTGAAGCTTTGACCTTCTGAGCATGACTGCGTGTGTTTGTGTGGTGTTTGGGAGTCAGGAAGTCTGATCCATTAACCTCTTTGGTCACACTATGGCTTTCATGGGGGCAGCTTCTTGTTTTTGTTGGTTCTCTTTATTTGAACTAAACAATAATAAAGATGGTTGTATTTAGTAAGACATTCCATGTAATGTGAATCATCAGTTCCCAAAATGAGGAAGTTACAACTGCAGATGAACAACAAACACACTGCATCCTTAGTTGTGTAGTTGTTGAGACATTACAGCTGGAAAATAAAAGTGAGTTGTGCCCACTCTTACAACCCTGAGTGCAGCATCCTCAAAGAAAATATTGTGGGTGTTGGTCTGATTGTTATATGGTTTAATCCTTTACAACTGCAGGAGAGAAACTGGTTGATTGTGGGTGTTAGTTGGACCGCAGTTTAAATGTACTGCTGCAAACCTTTAGGAGATGTAAAGACATGTCTTTTTCCTTTTTTTTTAAAAATGAGTATGTCTGAAAATTTCTTTCCTGTTTCCTCTATGATATTTTCTGAACTTTCAAGGACATTCTCTCTGGTCTTGGTGCTCCTGCTGCTTATAAAATCTGTTCATGCCGTGGCACCATGCGTGACCACCACCCTTCACCTCCCTTAAATCTGCCCTTGACCTCTTTGGCTCCATCTCCGACAAACTTCCCTTTAACAGCAATCACATGTTGACTTTCACTGCACAGATGGCTCTTCAAGATAGATATTTTTTTAGTGTAATAGCAGACTGGCTGAGTGAAATGTCCTGACGTTCTCATTAAACATATAGTCTATCTATGCATCACTTGTTGTAGGGGTGGAAAGACAAGCCACCGCAGATGTTTTGGCATTGTAAGACTTGGCAATTCCCTTGAGTTGAGGGGGGTGGAGTTGTCTTGCTATTGGTTGCCGGCAGATAAAAACAATCTTTTGATTGTATTCAGTAGTTGTCGGCCTTGTGGAGTGCGGAGTTTAGATGCATTCTTGCCTGTTGCCAAGGGTTTACAAAGAGTGTGTGCCAAGAGGCCCCCACTGATTTTTCTTTCCCTTAAAACTTGGAGAGAAAACTGATTTAACAAACCATGATCCAATTTAAGTTGTATGACTCTGACAAAGTGTGAAGATTGTAATTTAGATTTTAAATGAGTGAGTTGAGTTTTGTCATCTAATTTAAGCAGCGTAAAGTAGTAAATAAAAAAAAAAAAGGAAAGCGGGTTAAGAAAAGGTCTGTTTAAGTGTGTGTGTGTGTGCACGAAGACTGAATATTAAATTAGGAGCACAGAGTGGATTATGAGCAACCCATGAGAGGCGGTGCCAGCTGGTCTCAACATGAGCACCCCAAAGGTCAATCTGCCCGCTCAGCCTCTGTTTTGTGCTCTTCATCCTAATCAGCACCACGGCCCCTGAACAATCACAGATCTTCTGACCGTAACGGAGTGACAGGGCGGGGTTTGGCTCGTCATTGGGGTAGTGTGAGAGGAAACAGGACTTGTTACTGAATGTGTCAGCTGTTATGGGATCTAATCTGTTGCAGTATTACATGACATGTCTACGAACTGAGCCTAAGTGGAGTCAATCTGAAATGGTTGTTGTGTATTTATTATTTTGCATTGGGTTTGGAACACATTACCACTTTAAGCTGTTCAATGAATAAGATCTAAAGGGGGCTTATATTATTAGTATTAGTAGTAACAGTATTGATTTTTTTATTTAATTTTTTTTTTGCAATTGACATTGCAACAATATTGTTAAACGTCATTTGTAACAATAGCCATACACAAATACGATCTTGTGACTCTCTGGTGTGGAAATTTTTGCTACTTCTTGCCACAAGTTTGTGTGTAACTGATGTGCTAAAGTTTTAATAAATTTCCAAGAGCAAATGTCACACCTCAGATCACCTAACTGTTGGGGGAAAAAAAGCAACTTTCCATTTGATTCTGCTCGTCATACCAGCCAATTTAAGCCCGCGGGGTATTTGGAAAACATACGATGGCTTAGCCAAATATTGCTAGTGTCAAAATAACATGCAGTTATTACAATACTTGTATGTGGCAATATATGTTGCTTATCTTTGATGTGCTAATGAGGCCCACATTTGACTTCTGCACATGTGCATGCTAGTTCCTTCATCAATACATTGATTGTACATATGGATATTACAATAACACATTTTTAATATACTGTGCAGTAGGGATGGGCGATATGGACTAAAAATGTATCACGATAATTTCTTGTATTTATCACGGTAACGATAAGTGACGATAAAAACATCAGCAAAATATTTTGTATTATAAATTTGTCACTAAATTTGGTCCTGAAAGCCCTACAAAGTACTAGAAGCCACTAAACTATGTCAATTAAGTTCAAGTAGTGCACCTGTATTGCAAAACTAGTGACACCAATTAAACAAGTCTAAAATATGAGAGACCAAATTCCACATTTATTCAAACGATGCAAACAGCAAAACTAAATTGGCCTTTTAAAAAAACCAAAGTAGTGCAACTGCAAACAACCTGATAAATTGTCATCTCACGATATAAAAACGATAAGTTCAAATTGTTATTGTGGGGAATTTCTTTGACGATATAATCCACACGATAAAATATCGCCCATCCCTACTGTGCAGCCAGGGCTGCTTGATTATGGAAAAAAAGTCATTATCATGTTACTTTTGATCAATATTGAAATCATGATTATTCAAACGATTATTTTTTAGTAACACAATGCATTTATTGAGCATTACTCTCTTTCAAAAAACACTTCACTGATAATTTATGCAAAACATTCAAACTGAAAAGAAATATAGGCTACAAATATGTACCCATACAGCTGTTTTGCAGTGTATAAAACATTAAATGAATAAAATAGATATACTTTGAGCATTAAATAAATGCAAAAAATGGAGAAAAACACACATGTATCCAGCTGTTCTGCAGTTTCTCTATATTTGAAGAATAAAATAAATAAACTTTGCCAAGTTTTAGTGCAAGAACATTTTTGATAATGACACCCAACAAATTGCCTGGGTGGAAGCCACTGAAATTAACTTTAACGGTTAAGAAAAACTTTCAGAAATTGTGCAAAGAAAAGTGGCAAAAAAAGAAGAAAAGAAAAACGTTTCAACTCGATTATAGGGGTTGAAATCGTTGATCGTTTGACAGAAAAATTGAAATCATGATCAAATTTCGATAAAAATATATTTATAAAAAGAGGAAAAAAAAAAAAAAAATATAGGGGGGGGGGTTAATTGCACAGCCCTATGTGCAGCCCTAGTGAATATGTTGATGTAGTGATGCGATAAATAAGTATGAGTCTGCAGTGGGAGTTTTATTGAGAATTGACTGGAGTCTCCTTGTAGGCCTGACTTGTACCACACATAGGTTAGTTGTTGTAGTCTTATGGTGAAAGGAGCAAATATTTCCTGAGTTCTTCTTTTGGACGGTAATGAGTCTTAGGAGAGTGAGCTCTGTTGCCTGTGTGTAGTCATGAAGCTGGTGGGAAGGATCGTCCATGATGATGAGAAGTTTGGTCAGCGATTTCCTCTTCCTCTCTGACTTTCATCTCCATGTGTTGACAAAAGCTGGTTCTGGCTTTGTGAATGAGCATGTTGATCCTGCTGGCGACTGGCAGTGGTATGATCTTCTTCAGGAAATATTTTGCCCTTTTATTCTTGTATACAGCTTCTGTGTGGTCCCTCCGTTCCAGTCTGCCATGAGAGTGAGGACCTGAGTACTTTCAGTGATTAACAACCTCTGATGGAATTAGGTTTGGGCTCCGAAACTCAGCCACCACCCCCAATGTCTTAAGCCCCGTTTCCACCCGCGGGTCTGGGTCAGGTCGGGCCGGGCCAGGCCGGATCGGGTGGGTTTGGGTACGGATGTGTTGATTTCACGCTGTGTCCCCACAGCAACCTGTACCCTTATTCTGGAGGCGGAGAATTAGCTGGACAGCGCTGCTACGTGATTGTGTGACATCATCGCCGTGTAACGCCGTTTAACCAAAACACCGGCGCCACACGTGACAGAAACAGAAAGGAGTCACCCCGGCTTTGTTTTTACACTGGGTCACGCGGGAAGTGGCGGATTTTTCAATGAATCAGCTGATTGCTGTGTATTAGCTCCACCTCTTTGGTCCGGATCGGTTAGATCAGTACCCCTACCGAAGGGTACCAAAAAAGTAGGCCGGGTCGGGTCGGATATAAGGGTACCCGTCCCAGTTTTTATCTGTGGAGACGCAAAAAAACGTGGACCGATCCGGCCCGACCCGACCCAGACCCGCTGGTGGAAACGGGGCTTTATTGACATTTAGGAATTAATGATTCCTGCAGGACCACTCCACGAACAGTGCAACAGCAGATAATCTGTTTGGACATACAGTGTTTTTGTAGGTTGTTGCTCAGATGGAGGCTGTGCACTGTGAGACTTCTGCACCAGCAGGAGGTTTAGGTGTTGCTCACAAGCAAAGGGTTCTGCAAAAGCTGCCAATCAGAGATAAGTGGGCTAAATTGGTTTGTTTCAGGCAGAGGGTGAGCTGCAGGAAGGACCATTATGAGATTTAAAGAAAAAAAAAAAAAAAAATGTTAGTGTGACTCATCTAGGCTACTCTGGTGGACTTGCAGGGAAAAAAAAATCTATTATATCTAGAGAGAGAGGTGAAAATGAGCCTAATGCATCCACTTTATGTAATATTACATCTGTTTCCAGGTTTAGTCTTAAGCCAAGCCAGGCTTTAAATTTAACTGACAGATAGTAGATTTGTTTAGATTGTGCCATTTTATAAAACCAACAAGGCTATTTTACAAAATCCTATTCCTCTTCTTAGTGAACATTGAGCTTGTGAGGTGCTTTACATGGGCTCCTGCTTGGGCTACCTGGTTTGGTAAGTGTTAAAAATACTTAACACTCCCATTTTGTGGAGTTTAAAAGCAGTCAAAGCTGTACACACTCATGAAGGCTTCTCTGTAGTAAAGTAGGTTAAGTCACTGATAAACACCATATGGTAGCATCTGGTGGATGGTATGTAATGGGGGGGGTTACTGGATATGCAGCCCCATTATCTTTTAAGTTGTTTTTATACATTTTGGAACTTCATTGTCATTTTTAGGACATGATCTGCAATGTTGATATTGTTAAGTGTATTTTCACCTTGGCTCAAGCCTGTTTGAGTTTAAGTTTGGACCAATGGAGCTGAGTAACAAGGCAACGCAGGGCGGTATGTGGCGGCACAGTCTGTTCCCATATGCATAGGGATCAAAGGGCTCGGCCCCGGCAGAAAGGGCCCTGCGGCGGAAAACTACCACTGCCATAATTGGGGAAGAGCCATGTAAAACTGTCCAAGGGAGGCCAAGGACAGCTTCATTATGTTGTGAAATTTAATTAGGTCATTGTTGTGTATGTGAACCCCTGTTTTTCACTGACTGACCTTGATGTAATGGTGCTTTTTTTTTTTTCTTCCTGTGTTTATCATTTATTATACTTGAGCATGGCAGAGTTATGGTTTCATTTACTGTCACTGAAATTAGTGGATATTTGCACTGATGGAATAAATTATACTGAAAGCCATCAATACAGTGATGTTTGACGTTTAATAATTTAGCAGAAACAGATAATACAGATGTGTATTTGTGTTGCTTATCCATTAAGAGGCTTTCAATTACCTCAGCTTTTCCTGCAGTAAACGAACCGTTAATAGATGCCAACCAGAGTGATGGCTTTGGCTGTGATAGATGATTTTCCTGCTGTTGTTTTCCAGCATTTCTAGGTTGTTAAACTAACTGCAGGGAGAACTGGGGATAAATAAATGACCTCAGCATTGTTGTCACTTAGTTTTCTCAATGCATGCAGCAACTAAACTCCCACGTTCACTCATCAAATAAAAATCAGCCGTTTATTTTACAGTGTTGCCTTAAAGATCAACTGGGGAGTATCACTTGTAAATATTTAACTGTGAAATTAATTGCAGTGCTGTATTAGAACACTTGGGGACTTTTTATGAGATTAAGCATAAGTATTGGACAGATACGAGACTGATGCAGTCCCAAATTGCTGCAGGATTATTTTTTTAAAGTTTAGCTTGCCTCCCTCCCTTTTATTTTGAAAATAAAAAAAGAGCATAAAATATAAAAGTCAAATCCTACCAAAAAAGAAATACATTTATGATGGTTTTATTTAAAGAAAAAGGGAGGAGTAACATATATTGCAAACAGTTTATGCTTCCTAAGTTTAAAATCACATTTGGTGTTTGTACATTTGGGGGCAGTCTGTTTTTCTGTTTTTTTCAGTTATGATGAAATAAAGTCAGATTATTACAGGTTTTTCTTTCAGTTAAAAATAAAATTTTAGTGCAATATTTACTTATAAAATACTTTAAAAGTAATCACAGGATAAGAAAACAAAACTGATTACTGAGTTTTGTCTTGATGTAAACTGCAGTCTCAATGAGACTATGACTTTTTTAGACACGTCTGCTCATTGAAAATTTTTTCTTGTCATACTTTGTAAAAGAATCACAATGCTTATTTGTGTAGGATTGCACTTTTGTCTTTTTTTAAAAAAAAAAGAAGAACAAAAAGTTTGATCAATTATGGAAAGTGAGCGGCACAAATAAGCTAAACTCACAGCTTTCAAAGATTTGGCATGTAGTAAACAAAGACAAAAATGAAAGATTCGATTTAGGCTTAATTCAACATTTCAGCAAAACTCCCCAATGTTTAGACTTGAGTTTAGATTTAATCAGTGCTGGTAAGTCGTGTGATTTCTATCGGGCACGTGTGAGTTATGAGGTGTGTTTTAATGCGGTGTAACTTTAGATTTAGTGGGTATTTTCTCTGGCAGGGCGTGAACTGAGCGATTCAACCACACGATGAGTTTTTCCTGCATGTGCATGATGCTGATGATGATGAATTTTCCTGGTGTGAAGCCACATTTTGTGGGCTCATCTGAAACTCAGTTCAAGGGTCACATTCAAACAGTTCTGTCTTGATTAGCTTTTTAAAAATATCTTTATAAATGGGCACGAGATGTGCATTCATAATTACACGAGCAACCACATTTAAAAGATTTATACTATCTTTTTGGGCTTCAACTCCTTGGATTGTTGCAAAATGTGCATTAATCCCTAAAGGTGAAAAGACTGAGACACAGTGCATGTTGCAACCGAGGTCTGCAGCCATGATTAAATACTTTACAACAATAAAGAGCTCAATGCTGATAAAATAGCTTATTTACTTTGCTCATGCGGCCACACAAAGACTGCTCCATCAGTCAGCTGCATTGAAGTAATGATTTATGCTCGAGTTGGGTCAAGCACTTCATTGAGAGCTCTAGCTTTAAGGAGTGTGCATGCTTTAAATTACTGAGTAAATATTTGTTTTCTGTGCCCTAACTTGGATTTGCCGCTTTTTGGTGTGAACGTGTAAATCGTCCTCTTCAGCATGAACATATTTAGATGTTTTAAAAGAATCTTCTTTTCCCAGGCGCTGGACCAGGATCGAACCTCCCTACAGAAGGTGAAGAAGTCAGTAAAGGCCATCTACAATTCAGGTCAAGGTGAGGCAGCGTGTTTCTAAATTCATCTCATCTGTTTGGTTTTTAGCTTGCACATTCAATGTCATCTCCAGAGGAAAGCAAAGGATCTCTGAGACGTGTGTAATAAAAATGAGGATTGCTTTCATTTTGTTTGTGCTTGGAATGCTGCCTTTTGTGGAGCAGATGGGGAAGTAAATGTGTGTATCCAAGCTGTCCCAGAAATCAACACCTGACTTTGTTTTGCTGGTTGCTGTGACATGGATTCTCAGTAATTTTCCACCAAATACTTCTGAGAGCAGCCTCCTCCCTGTAAATTGACAGTTTGTGTTGTCTAAAAAAAAAAAAAAAAAAAAAAAAAAAAGAGAGAGAGAGAGTTTACCATTGTTTCACTTTAACGCTTTAGGATGAAACAATGTAGAACCTGTGATAAGAACAGCTAGAATAGAAATTACTTGTTCAGGAAGTTCCAGTAAAGAATAAAGAAAGCACTTCCTCTTTTATTTAGAATATTTTAAATATCAGGACAAAAGGAATAATCATCTGTATTTACCAGGTCTTAAAATTAGTCGACTCTTACTGGATCTGTTAAGTGGCAGCCAGGTATTGCTAGTCAAATGTACTTGCACAACACCAAGGAGGAAATGCATCAGCAATATATCAAGAGACAGGCTGCACATCCATATTGGAGTCCATTGTCGTACAGTTAGAAAAATTACACAAACCGCTGCCAGTCTTTCTGGGATTTCCCAGGAGTTGATGCATCATCAAGTTCACCCCAAAGAAACTAAATGCATGTCCATGACAGTGTAGTGGAAGAAAACCTGAACAACTATGTCTTGTTTGGAAAGGTAGCAAGAAAATGAACATGGCCATACAGCTTAAGTTTGTTAAAGTTAAGTTTGAATAAAACCTAGAACTTAAAGATCAATGTCCTTTGGATGGATAGACTAAATAGAAGATCTTTGGCCATAATGCACAGCACCATACTTGGAGAAAACCAAACAGCATATCAGCATGAACATCCCATACCACTTGTCAAGCACAGTGGTGGAAGGGTGATGGTATTAGCTTATTTTGCCACAACAGGACCCAGAGAACTTGCCGTTACTGAGTTGACCGTGTATACTAAATGTGAGGCCATCTGTCTGACAGCTAAAGCTTGGCTGGAAGTGGTTTAAGCAGCAGGATAAACAGAATGACTAAAAAAAAGAAAAGTATCCAGATGTTGCGCTGGTTCAAAGTCCAGATCTCAACCTTATTTTAAATGCTTTGGTGCGGCTTCTTAAGAGAGCTGTGAATAGATGAATTCCCACGAACATGAATGGACTGAGGCAACATTATAAAGAAGGGTGGGTCAAAATTCCTCTTCAACTGTGTGAGAGACTGATAACGTTATACAGAAAATCTCCAGTTATTGCTGCGAAATGTGGTGCTGCAAGCTACTGAATCATGTGATGTACAGTACTTTTTTTTTTTTTACACATTTCTCTTGTAATTTAACACGAAGTATTATTAATCTGAGGGTATATTTAAAGTGTTTTATGTAAAACCTGTAGCTGATAAAGCTGTTGGTATGTTTCGGTGCATCTCGTTAAAGTGATGCAGTCCTTTATGTGATCTTAAAATAGAAACAAGAGTGTGATGTTACTGTAAGCAGACATAAGGCACAGACAAACTTAAGAAGTTGAAGAGGACAAGAGTCCTTCTAACATGCAGATATACACCCCTCCAGACATAAACACTGTCAGAAAGGCAGATAGTAATTATCTCTTTCCAGTCCAAACAAACAAACTTGCATTGTTTTGAAGAAAATACAGGTTACTGACTGACTTTTATCATCATCCTTGAGAAGCTGCAGTCTAATTCCATGTCATACAATACCAGTACTTTTCCACCAAGCAGTAGAATGTGTTTAGCTGTAGAAATGTAAGCAGATCTGAGGTTTGTTTCAAACAATGCTTCAGCTCTAGCCATTTAACTTACATTTTTGTTTTACATGAAAACGCAACATTTAACTTAAAAAAAAAAAAAAGAAAAAAAGAAGAAGAAGCTGTCTATGATTGGGAATTGTAGTAACTGTATACAACTGTCCATCTTGCCTAAAAGCAAAATTTATATAGATGATAGCAAAGCATTTGTTCCTGTTGTCTTGACCCATTGAATTAAAAACAATTCTCAACCACATGTGGTTAACACATAGGTAACATCATGCACGTTGAAATCATTCAACAGGAACCTTCATGTCTCGTTTTATCCCCTCCTCCCTGAATATCTGATTTCTCAAGTAAGCAAAGACTTTTTTATGAATGAACTTTTTATGCAAAATTAAAGAAACTTGGAGGATTTGCAAAGTTGACATTTTTGATTAAGCTAAATTAATGCTAGTTGTGGTCCTGAGTTGACAGAAGAGTATGCATCAAAACAGAGGCTTTTAATCTCAATGGGACTTTTTTTCCTGGTAAAAGGTTAAATAAGATAGATATATAAAAAAAAAAATCACGTTTTTTTTTTTCAAAATTGTGATAGTTTTTATGATATTTTAATTTATTTTATTCATGCATGACTGAGTATTGACCACATTTTCCACTGAATTGTTGCAGGACATTGGCGTAGTATAGTCAATTCTTTTTCCATGATAGACCACAGTATTTGTCCCTGAAGCCTTTCCAAATTTATTGACCAAAGTGAATCCATATGAAATGAATTGCAAAATATTATCATTTAGAAGCACATAAGTGACATCAATTCATATGAAATGAGCAAAACAGTAAAACAAAGTACACTGTGGTTCTTCTTAGGGGAGCATAAAAAAAAACATTTCAGTCATTATTTCATCTCAATCTCAAACAACTGGGTGGTTTATGAAAACCTGTACACACATTTTAATGTGTACTTTAAAATGTACACATTTTAAAATGTAAAATTTTTAAAGTACACATTAAACTTTAGACAGGTTAAACATGTCTAAAGTTTAATCTAAACCTGCAGACTGCACATAGATATCAGTGCTAATGCAGGGACTTTTCTGCATGCTGAACCGCTGCAGATAGAACAACGAAATCTCGCGAAATTTCACTGCTCTCTTACAAAATCTCGCAAGATTTCGTTAGCAAAATATCGATAAGCGTTTTTTTTTTATATCGATATGATATCTCAACACAAAATATCGCGATATTTCAGTGTATCAATATTTTGGCACACCCCTACTTCTTACTGTGAGGCTGCGGTGCTAACCACCACGCCACCGTGCAACTTTATTGATAAATTATACAAAATACACCACCTTCGCTCTTGTGCTGCATGAGTGTAGGTTGTAGTCGGCATGTGGAAGGGAATGTATATTGCATGCACGTCTTTTTCAGAAACTGTGTAAAAAAAAAAAAAAAGGAAAATAAATCGTTTCAACTTGATGTATATGAGCTTGGAAATTGTTTGATGGGAAAATTGAAATTACGATCAAATTTCGATTAATTGCACAGCCCTAGAATAATAATTAACGTCTCCTGTTAATGGATACAAATACAATATTTTCTATTTGATTAATAAGACAGACATGCTAGGGCACTTTATTTTTACAGATGCAACGGTAAAATGCTTTTAGTAATATTTCTTTAGTCTTGACAGGAATAAAACCATATTTTTTATCATTTCTCTCTTTTCCAATAAGAAAAAAGATCATCTGGTAAAAAAGTGCATAAGGTAGCTGATTATATTTTTGCTACAAAAACAGACCAAAGCAGAGGTATAAAATGGTATCATGGTGTTTACAGATGGATTGTATTATACAGGAGGGGCAAGTCAGGGTGTCCCAGGTGCTTAATCTCCCTTTTTCACTGCCCTACACGCTATAATCAAGATTTTTGAAAGCTTTCTCCAATAGAGGTTAAGAGTGTAAAGTTATTATCACCCAAAGAGCGAAAATAGCCACATCAATGGGAAATGTGACGGGTTAAAAAAAAAAAGAAAAAGAATTAAATAAAAATCCTGGCACTACCGTATAGTGTAAAGCACAGGAAGGAGAGAAAACTACAAGTTATACTGTTATACAGTGTCAAGGCTGAGAATAATAAATCTAATCAATTACGACTGTATGTTTTTCTTCATGTGGGAAGGGAATGAACAAATATACGTACATACAATCAAATGATTAGATCATGAAGGGTATCACAAATTTAGTCTGATTATGTGAGTGTTTATGTAAGAAAAGATGGAAAACACAAAGAAAGAACATTCTAAATGGATACGACCCATTAATGGATCGTGAGTTTGCAGTGTGTGATGGTTGGAAGCCGTGCAGGGTGTTTGTCTCTCCTGACTTCCCTTTGAGGTCCTTTTTCTACAGTTGGCTTCAGTCTGAACACCTTCATCCTCCACCTCTTCTCCATCAGGAACTTAACAGCTACAGATGGCTGCAGCTCCTGCAGAGTTTAACTTACTGGGAGAACCAGACATCTTGTTATTCTGACATTAACTGTATAAAGATGACTCATTATCGTCAAATTTCTGAAAACAAAAGTGCGTCTGGATAAGCTCGGGTGGGAATTCACAAGCCAAGGTCTTGTCTGTTACTAATTGCTTGAGTTGCTGCTCAGATGAAGAAACTTTCCACCGCACGATCGTTTTGAGTTTTTCTGCCACATCTGTGTTATTGTGAACGTCACTCCAAAAAATCCTTTTGTACCAGGTGTGTTTCTGATTCCTCTGAGAACACAAATGGGAAAATACCAGAAATATCTGCATCATTCCCAGCTCATTCCCTCTTCTCTTTGAAGTATATTTTGTTTTTGACAAATATATAAAATGTTCAGTGTGTGTGACAATTCTTAGCCAACATATCAGGATGTAAGAAGACATATGCAGAGTACATATGCAATCATTTGAAAAAGATTTTTTTTTAAATATTTTTCAAAAGAAGTTGAGTCAGGGTTAACAAGGGTAATAATGCTGAAGAGGAGAAATCGCACCTGGTGAAACATGTCAGAAATAACTGGGCTAATTGGAAACGGCTCAGCTGTTCAGTAACATGGCTGCATATAGAAAGAGCATCCCAGACGGACTCGAGTGTCTCAGAAACAAACATAAGGGTTTGCCTTGCTGTGAATGACTGTGTGGGCAACAAAGGTTCAACATTTAAGGATAAAGTCTTTAGCATTGAGTTGCAATGACCTTCGGGGTTTCCATCTTTGGTACATGATGTTATTAGAGTGATTCAGAGATCTCTGTAAAAAACACATCAAGGCTGAAAAACCGATATGAATGACTGTCATCTGGGGCAGTGGGAGCTAGCGGCCAGTGGAGGCAGGAAAAAATGTGGACTGGGGTAGCGATCAATCAGTCCTGCTCTAACACCAGTCACAGATGAAGTGCCCTTTAGCAGACCACCAGCAAATACCCCCCCAAAGTGTGTACATTCATTTCCTCTAATGGGTGTGTTCACAAAAGTGTACCATGATTGATTTGTATGTAAAAATACATTAGAAGCAAATGTTATGCAGAACTTCATTGTGATTTTGATTTCTTTCAGCCTGCCGATCTAAACAAAGAAAATGTCCGAATGCACTTAATAATTCTTTTCTTCTCTTTTTTTCTTCTTCGGACCCTTATTCGACACTTCAATAAAGACAGACATGATCATGAAGTTTAAATGTCTACATCAGCCTCTGATTTAGATTATAGCTGCAAAATCCAGGTTAAAGGTCTTCTATGAAAACATAACAAGCAAACAATGAAATTATATGCAGGTTTTGTAATAATCTTAAAAAATCTTAAATAATGATTAAAAAATCTTTGAATTTTATTTCAGAAGAAATCCAAAGTTGTTTTTGATCTATATAAATGATATTTGTAAAATAACAGACATTTTCAATTTTGTAATTTTTGCAGATGACACTAACTTGTTTTGTTCTGGTAAGAACTTTGAGGAAATTTTGAGTACTGTAGAGCGGGAGCTCGAGAAAGTAAAATATTAGTTTGATGTCAATAAATTGTCCCTCAATGTAAAAAAAAAAAAGTAAATTTATGGTATTTGGAAATAAAAATAAGATTAAAAATAAAGACAGATTAAAAATGTGTCATGATGTAATCAAGAGAGTATTTGAGACAAAATTTCTTGGAGTGGTGATGGACGAGGGGTTGACATGGAAACAACATATTTATTATTTAAAAGGAAAAATATAAAAATCAATTGCAATTTTTTATAAGTCGTATTGAATTCAAAATATCTAATTCCTTACATGTCTTATTGTGTAGAGTTGTGGGGTTCAACATTTAAAAAAACTACAAACTCAATAATTATTTTGCAAAGCGTGCAGTATGTCTGGTTAATAATGCAGGTTATTATGATCACACAAGTCTGTTTCTGAAGTCACATGTTTCAAAATTTAATGATACAGTATATTTCAGGATAATGCAAATGATGTACAAGGCAAAAACAAATTCACTACCAGAAACTTTACAAAGATTTTTTTCTATGTCAGAATGGAAATATGACTTTAGAGATGGTTTTAAGATTGTTGTACCAAAAGCAACAAAAGGGATTCAAAAAGAGATGTTTCTGTTGTGAGTGTAACATTTTGGAATAAGGCTAATTTGAATTTATTGTTTGTGTAATTCATTGTTGATTTTTAAGTGCACAATTGTTGAATCTTGTTTTCAAAGCTATAAGTAGGGGATAAGAAAAACTAGAAAATACTGTAAAAGAAAAAAAAAATGGGGAAAAAAATTCTTCTCTGGATAAAAACATATTCTAGTTTCTCTTCCTTCCTTATTTGGTGGATTAAGTTAGGAATTTTTTGTAGGATAGGCAATATAAGCTTATGCTTCGGCCTATACCTTTTCAGTCATTGTGATTGTAAATGTGAAGATTGATTTATCGTTATGTATTGTTGTATGATGACTGAATAAATTAAAGAACTAAAGAACTAACACATAGTGTAAATTTATTATGATGTTAATAAAAAAGGAATTATTCGATTGGAATGCTGGATCGGCGCACATTTATCCAATATCCGATCCAGCTAATCTGTCAGTATCCGAGCCGATATCCGATCCGGGTATTGGATTGGTCCATCTCTCGTAATATAGTTGTACGACTCAGTCATAAAAGAGACCAGACTTGTCACCCAATGAAAACTTTAGGCTTCACTAAATGAATCATTTGATAAGGGATACACTAAACTCTGGAGCAGCTTTGGTGTACATCAAGCAGGACTTGGGAAAGATTTTGGTAACAAAACTTAAGCAAGCAGTCTCCTAAGTTCTCATGTTTATGAAGTGTTGAAGAGAGGTACGATCATACAACTTTTTATTTGTTAGCCTTCTTAGATACTCTGAGGAAGATGATACAGAAAAATTCTCGATGGAGCACTTTTGTTGCACATCCTAAGGTCTTTGTTTAAAACAACAAACCCAATATAGTCCTTGCAGATAAGCTAAGCTAGTTGTGCTTATCATTAGCCAGAGTTCAGGGCAGAGAAACTGACTCTTTTGCTTCTCTTCTCTCTTTGTAACACAGATCATGTCCAGAATGAAGAAAACTACGCCCAGGCTCTGGACAAATTTGGTAGCAACTTCATTAGTCGGGACAACCCTGATCTGGGAACAGCTTTTGTAAAGTTCTCCTCCCTCACTAAGGAGCTGTCTGCCCTGCTCAAGAACCTGGTGAGTCCTGCATGCCAGCATTAGTAAAATCAATATCTTGGAGACGGAGAGCTTTTCCTATTAATGTTTCCATATTCAAGGGGGTGGTGTCATCACAGTAGTACGAGGAAAACTGTCATTACACTTCTTTTTCTTGTCTTCATCAGTGTAAGAGGTTTAGGATTTGGGTTTAGGGTTGAGATTAGGATTACATTAGGTGAAGGGTCCAACGTGGGTAGAAACAGGCGTCAGTAGAGCTGAATGAGACGTCCTTATCAATCTCCACATCTCTACAAAGTTGTTTAAAAGTTGCGTACATTGTCAAGCTGTCATCACAGTTGGACAGTATAGCTGACTGCAGCTAAATCTGGCTTTGAGCCTTGAATTATTATTTTTCCCCCCCAGACAGGCTCTTATCTGCATGCGGTGGATTTCCCTTGACGTTTCTGTTGAATAATATGTCCTGTTTGAATCCTCTCTGAGTGACTGTTGTTGGAAGAAGAGCCAGAGCCCACTCTCCCCTTCTCTTCCCGTAGCTGACAGTGAGATTAGACTCCATAAATACACTTGGCAGCAACACGAACAACTCCATGCAGCATGTCCATGCAGATACCTGCAGGAATCACTCACCTGTCTGCACCACCTGCATATTGTGGGGAAGGAACATCATCCCTTTTCATCGCTCACACTTTTTTTTATGTTATTTTATTATGTTTTTTTCATTTTGAACTGTTCATTGAGTTTTTACATTTCAATAGCTGCACCCTGAGGGCAGCTGGTATGTGCATTTGTAACAAATGAGTATTGATGAATAGTGTGTGTCCTGGATGTCCTACATGTCCCATCAGCTAAAGCGCAAAGATCAGACTAACAGATTCGACCTGCTTTCCTGCATATTCTTCTCTGTTTATTCATTTCTGAGAACCGTGTGGTCAGTGAAAGCAAGGCGAGACCACGGCAGTTTCCAGGACGGGCTAAGAGTACGCCGGCTGCCAGCCAGTGAAAGATTGATTCTGATGTTAGCCATATGCAAGGCAGGCACTTAAGTAGCACATTAGTGCCCATTAAGCATTGTTTACTTCCTTGACTGCTGCTGTGTGGCCGTGCGGACTTGGCTCTCAACAACATGGACTTAAATGCTTAGTACTGTGTTGTAAACGACTTTGCTGATCCTAATGGTTAGAGCTGCTGAGCAAAGCTGAGCTACAGGACATGTCAAGCTTTTGCTAATTCTTCCATGGACTTTTCAGGAGTAACCTCTTGATTTGTTCAGTCAACAGCAACAATATGTTGAAGCAACCCAAGATGAAGCTTTTTTTTAAAAACTTTTTTTTCTGAAACACCAAAACTTATCATGTTTCTGATTACTTTTATATTAATAAAAGATCAAACAACTGTGATGTGGAGTGCTAGCTTGGGTCATAATAATTACCTGATTCTCCAGGTCCCTTCATCTATCTGCAGCGATTTAGCATCTTTCGGTTCAGTGCTCCTGTTTGCTAATAGGTGCTTTGATTTTGATTAATGCTGAGTTCTTTTAAAGCTATGCACAAAAAAATTGTGAACCTTAGATCTGTGTGCTTCTAACATGTTTTTAAGCACTCCAACATGTGTTGCACATATTCACAGCATGAAACTACCCTGAAGCCCAGCACTGTTTGGTTTACGGTACCACGTCACAAACCAACAGCTGGATAGCAACGCACAACATTATAAATTTAGTTAGAAACAAAACAAAAAACTCTTACCATCACAAGTAAAACTTTGGAAACATCAGATTTGAATTTAACTGCTGGAGAGAGCTCAGAGAAAAAACAGGATGACAGACAGATGTAGAGTTAGCTTTGTTGTTGCTGGTTCGTAATAACCAATTGAATTTCTTGTTTTGTGTCACGTCTGCTTTGCTTGGCTTTGTCAGAAAGGATTCTGATGTGCAGGTTTAATCATGAAAAGAATACAGTCATCATCCCTTTTCGCTCTGCTCTGTGTAGGTTGTCAATACGAAGGGATGGAAGCTCTGCTTCATTTCCACATTAAAATTATTGAAGCTATTCCTAGCTGCTCTGTATTACTGTGGAAAATGACAAAACTTTATATAAGCAGTGTGTTCATCCTTAGTTTTTTATCAGGGACTTGACCATAAGATATTTAGTTATATTTATTATCTCTGCTTCACAGATGGAGCCTCAGTTTGCCACCATAGTCCCACCCTAAGGTGTGGTTAGCTTGAAACTAATCCTAAAGCTCATCTGAAGCACTTGTAATTGTGTTGGGTAATTACTAGTGATTTCCAGCTAAGTACATTTAGTGATCTCAGAACTTCTTTAACTGAACAACGTTGACTTGTCTCATTTAGCCTGCTACACCAGCCTGTCTGATGCCATGTATGAGATACACGGTAAGTCAGTCTGGGTTCCCTCCATTGGAAAGTGATTTCCACTCTGGTAAACAATTGACCGGACCAATCAAAGCGCGGGAGGCGGGATTTTACGACACGTCTTTTGCGGCAACTCATTTCTCCATCATAAACAGTTAAAATGGCAGCTGCAGAGGAGCGACTATATAACGATGCCCCTTCTGATTTCTTAAAGCTAGAGTTGGTAATCCGGCGCAGAAACACTTTTTGTTTTTCTGGGTGAAATGGTCCTTCCATCTTGACAGAAGTCAACACATCATGTATTCATAAAAAGGAAGGAAAAAAGTCAGACCTCTGTGAGAGCTGTAGTTCTGTAAAACTCTGACCAACCACTGCCATTCGCACCGAAAGGCAGGAATTGGTCATTTGCAACTTGTAGAAAGAACGAATCGATGCCTTTATGTCTCGTCTTTGTTGACGTGACCCACCTGTGCGCCGCTCACTGTAAACAAATATAGCAAACGGCCTGCTAACTGCAGCTGCGCCAAAAAACCAAACCAAGCCAAAACAACAGATAAGAATTAAGTCTTGGAGGCGTTGACGTTTGCAGTGTGGACTTTTTTACACTGCAGAAGGAGTTGGAGGTGAGTGGATTAAAGCTGTTAAAAACGTGGTTTGTCAGCTGTTTACTATCAAGCTAACAAGCTATCCACTCGGCTGTTATCTTAACCTGCTCGTAACACATCAGTGCGTATGTCACTGCGCTCTGAAGGCGTGGTTTTGGGTGGTGTTTTT
Source organism: Atherinomorus stipes (assembly GCA_023101725.1). Taxonomy (NCBI): domain Eukaryota; kingdom Metazoa; phylum Chordata; class Actinopteri; order Atheriniformes; family Atherinidae; genus Atherinomorus; species Atherinomorus stipes. The sequence goes on from JALJCO010010883.1 coordinate 413,261, forward strand.
TTTTTTTTAAACTGTCACTTGCTCAAACCGTTTTTCCAACATTGCCAACCCTAGCTTTAATGAGCTGCAGAATTTCCTTAAACCCACAACAATTTGCTGCTCTGAAAGCTTTCCTCCATGCATCACTTTCATGTTTCTCTGATTGATTCTCTCTGGTTCACTTTCCCCCTGTTAGTCCCGCCTCTCGTCTCGCATTGGAAATCAGTCTCCAGCGGAGGGAGCCCAGACTGACCTGCCATGTATCTCATATGGCGTTAGTCAGGCTGGTGTACCAGGCTACCTTTCATTAGTGTACCAAGTGTCTCCTATTGGAAACACATCTGTGAAGTTGTTTCAGGCTAACTAGGTTAGCTTCTTACATGAACAGGGAGACAGCAAAACCTTTGATTACCTGTCCATGAAATTAACACGTGTACAGTCTTCAGTCAAGTATGAGGAAAACAGACTAAACTGTTTGCTCCTACATTTGGAGCATTGTCATAACCAGTGTTATAAGGTGTTTATATCAAACGATGAACTTCCTGTGCATAATACATTGTGCATGATACTCCCCTCGTCCTGCTTATTTGAGGCATCACCTCTCATGTAGCTGCCAGCTTTTGCAGCATTTTTTAACTTTAAATTTTTTTTGTTTAGGATTCTTAAAGGGACACTGTGTAATCGGGAGCAGCTCCCTCGTACTTTTCATGCTGCATTCGCGTGAAACCGGGCAGACCAACGACATCCGCTGCATGTAGAGTTATCACCGGCCTCTATGTGAAGACGTGGTCCGTCAGTTACAGTGACATCAGTCCACATCTGTTCGGTTGTCATGGCGATGTTGTATTGTTTTCCCTGACCCATGTTTTACCGTCTTTCGCTCGGCTTCATTGATGAAAATGACATCTGGTTTGTTACCAACGGCCGTCTGCCCGACTGCACGTGAACCCAGCATCAGTGAGACGCTAGTCTCTCCCCTCTGCAGCGCGGTGACTTTTCAAAGGCATTACCTCGAACTGAGCTGAAAACTCCGGTGTGTCCGGTGAGTTTCTGTGTTTTCCTACTGTCACGCTTCTCCCGAACGCAAAAACATGGCGATACGACATGGCAGCCTCCACCGAGCCGCCCCGCTCGATGTGTAAATGAATGATACGAACGGCAAATTTAGAACTTAGAGGAGCACTTCAGTTTGTTGATGGAAGTGATTACTGATTAATGAAAAAACACTTTTGAACCAAATAATAATTTTTGTGAATAAAACACAGGAGAACTTACACAATATCCCTTTAAGTGGCAGCAAATATGCTTTTCAGTGTTCCTGCTCTGGGTCTGCAGAGATATCTTGCTGACATGGAGAATAAAGATTGCAAGCTTGCAGATGGTCAAAAAATATGCATTGATGATGGTTTCTGTTAGGGATGCTCCAAAAATTCGGCCACCAAAAGTTTTTGGCCAAAAGTGAATTTAAGGTTTTCGGCCGAAAGACATAAACCACCAAAACAACACGGCCAACACTTGTGATGACGCGGCAAACGGCGCATCCAGCATGTGACTTATGCACTTTGTGTTTTTATGTGAGAACATATTTACTTTCACAGTCTTTCTGCAGGCCAGTTGGTTATGAGCCTGGATATTATTATTTGTTGTAATAGTCCTACAGAGAAAAATCTAAAAGGCATTATGTAATGTACACGAGTGGGGTCAAACTAAATATTTTATTTTTAATTTTAATTTATATTGTGCATTGCTGTAATGTCAGTGGTAAATAAATATTTTGATACTTTTGTATTTTATTTATTGCAATGTCTTGATTTTAGTGAGGTTAGCACACATCCTAGCCAAAGGTTCTAGTAATTGACATCATTTCTTTGGGTGTTTCAGTTTTCAGTTTTCGACCTTGGTTTGCTAATTTTTTGGTTTCGGTCAAGAATTTTCATTTCTCTTTCATGTCTCTGTGCCTTAATAAGAGGAAAACGTGATTATTTGCTAGTAGATTTGCTTTTATAAGTTAACTGTGTGATACCATTGTGTTAGTTTTCTGGTAAAAATGTATTTAAAGTGCCAGTGGCATGAAATTCCCAGCATCTTTTGGTCCCTTTTTAGTCAGACTTTAAGTACCTTAATACTGTATGAAAGGATCATTTGCCATAAGTCAGCCTTGTTGTAGAATAGCAGGCGCTACTAGTTAGCACTACTGTTCGCACTGGCGTACAATGACCGAGGTTCGGTGGGTGGGACCAGAAGGCACGCTTGTTACGATGTGCTTCTGTTGTCAGTGAGTCTCCAACGTCCGCATTTGCTGAAACATGGTGCTTTCTCGGAGAGGAGGCGGGGTGATGCGGAGATACCTGGAGACACTCGCCCATACACTCAGCAGTAACCTGCGGTCTCCAGGGCTGCAGACACGTGCCTCTCCACATGCTCATATTTGAGTAGAAAAAGAGTTGCTGTGTTCTGTTGAACACAGCTGCACGTCAGGCTTGAAGAAGTTCGTGTTGAGCCTCTGCGGACCTATACAGTCCGTACGGCAGCGACGGCATCACCAACCTGACGCAGATGCTGGTGCAGTATCTGTGTCAGGTTTAAGAAGAAAACAGCATCATATTCCGAGCAACAAGTTTCCCCAAATTATTTCTTTCACTCATGACCCGAATTCAGTTAAATAGTTGATACTAAAGATATATTACACTAGTTCTGCACATTAGATCTGTCTTCGTCTGACCGGAGTGGTACAGAAACAGTGATGATGATGATGAAGGGCTGATTGCAAACCCGAGTTAATGTGCACAGGGAAGAATTATATAATAGAATCATCACAAACATCAGTTTGCCCTTAGAGATAAAAGACACGAACATGATGAGAAACGTTCATTAGAAACTATGTGTTCCTTCGTGGTGGCTGGAAGCCGTTATAACCAGGCAGACCTGAAGCTCCTCTCCTGAGACGGAGGTGCAGGGAGATTTTCTATTAGTTATTTTATCGGTCGGGTACATTCCTGCATAAATGAAATCCATCCACAAGCTTTTTAGTGGGGAAGACAAAAAGATTGGTGTTGTCGTAGGTCCTGGAGGGAGGGACTTGGAGAGTGTAGTTTGGGGGAGGGAGGTAATTGGCTGGAAACCAGTGACGTTATATGCTGCAGTTGGAGTAAATATGCCGAACTGCCAATCAGCCCGTTTGTTTATGCTAATTTCACTATGTAGGCAGACACTAATCTATAATTTAACCCCTTATGGGACATAGGCAGGCTGGGGAAACTAAAACATATGATCAAAAACCTCAAAAACACAAATTTTATGCCACGGGCACTTTAATACTTTTCTCTCTTTTTTTTTTTTTTTTTCAAACTTTAGACAAAGACAATTGGTTATTTCAGGACTATTTTATTGTGAATTAACACATTATTGCTTAAATGAGTGTTGTTTTGACTTAGCAGCAAGATTTATGTATGATTTCCATTTCAAGGTGAATATTTTGGGTAACAATGAAATGAGCATGTCTACAGTGATGCCCAGAAGTGTATTACTTTGTGCAACACAACTCCACCAGCTCTAAGAAAGAGCTCCATTAGGCTTTTTCCACACAGACATGTTTTTATAAGATCGATTCATAGATGGGTGTTGTCTCCTAATGGCTTTACATGACAGTTCTTCAAGCATTTGCCTCTGATAGTGTGTTTTGACATATCAGTGATATTTCCTTTCCTCATTAAAACTCTGTGATCCTCCTGTGCATCTTTTTTCAGCTCCAGAGCCTCAGCCACAATGTGATCTTCACCCTGGACTCACTGCTGAAGGGGGATTTGAAAGGCGTGAAAGGGGTAAGAGTCCAATGGTGTTTCTCTCCCAGGAATCTTCCAGTAACAGATGCCCCATCAGTATCTCTCTTAACTTCTGTGCTGCAATTAAGAGCGCTGCAAATGAGTTCGGGGGAGTTGGGGGAACTCTCCTTTTTTAAAAAAACTATAAATCTGGCAGATGTAAACACAGCTTTTGTGTTGTTATGCTTAAGCCGAGTGGCAGATAACCGGGTCATGAACCCTTGATAGTAAAGGTACAAGAAGGGGTGTGGTCCCTGGTTGGGCATCCAGGCTGTGAATCATGAGTAGAATGAGGCCTGGGCCTCCACTCGTGCTTGAACACTACAAATAACTCTGTCCTCACAGTGACCTCTTTGTAGTTTGCTGAATCTTGTTGCTCTGTGTCTCTGCAGGACATAAAGAAACCCTTTGACAAAGCATGGAAAGACTATGAGGCCAAGTTGTAAGTCCATGATTGCATAACGCACCAGCTCACTCATTATAGAGCACTGAAAGTGGATGATAAGCTGCAATATTGTGTGGACCCTTCGGGTGCATCGCAGAAGTTACAGCTACTAATGCAGAACAACACACACAATGTGAAACCAAGCACAGAGGTGACTTTTCCTCTTTTCTATTTCAGTACAAAGATAGAAAAGGAGAAGCGGGAGCATGCCAAGCAGCATGGGATGATCCGCACCGAGATCACGGGAGCTGAGATTGCCGAGGAGATGGAGAAGGAGCGACGCTTGTTTCAACTTCAGATGTGTGAGGTGAGGAATTGTACTCCTGGTTTTGACACCTGGATAAAGAAAGGCATGCTGGGATGCATGCACATGATTAAATTCCCCTTCAGTTCAACTTCAATTGTAATCAGATGTGACAGTTATGATAGCTGCATGCCCAGCATCTTGCTTTATTTGAAAGAGTATACGTGGACCAAATAGCAAAAATCAATGACATAACAGTTCATATTTGTGAGACCACTTGGAAAATGTGGAAGTTGAAGCTGGATCAGCATATTTTTTATGACTTTTAGCTCTTAAGGAGAAAAAATATTTGTCCAGGTATGAAGAAAAGCAGTCAGACGGACAAGAAAAGCTAGGTGACTGAGTTTTGCTAGCAGAGCTAAACTAGCGCTGCCAATTTGTAACAATCAGTGCATGCTTGGAATCACTCAGTTGTATGCTGTATATATATCCAATTTAGAACCAAAAATTTTAGTGACACAAATCAGATTTTGAAATAAGAATTTACAATTCATTTTTTGTATCTACACAGCCCTTATAAAATGTGATGTGAATTTTGATAAATGGATTGGGTTTCATCATCCAGATAAAGATATGTGTCAATATCAGATGGTAATCAAATCAGTGGGGCATTTTGATTAGTGATTAGCACACAATGATAAAGTGAACTCTTGCATGAATCATTGAAGCTTTTGTCTGTGTGCTAATGCCAGGCGCTAATCTGCTTGAATCGCTGGCTTATGAATTACAGTTTGAATTAATACTTATATTCTGCACCCTTCTAGACGTTCTGTGGATGCATTGAAGAAGTTGTAGCTTTGAGCTTGAGCTTTTTTTTTAAAAGAAAAGCTTTAAGGAATCCATAACTTTATGTTGAGACGATAGCTGTTAGCGCTACCTTTGTTAATTAATGTAAAAAGCGTGTTTTTCAGCACTTGACCTAGCTATCTAACTAGTTGTTAATCTGATTATATATCAGCGAACAAAATCCAAGCCAAAAAGCTTTATGACAAATATTCCATATTTTAGCTTGTACTAGTTATCAGCTGTATTCTGAAGTGTTTTCAGATGTTCCCCTGACTCTGTAAAGCTTTTTATCACACTGTGACTGTTGGGCACTAAGTCCGAGCTTTAAGAAATCTGACAGTGAAAATTAAGTGTAAAACAAATGTGAGCTCTCTGTGTGCCCATGAGAATCAGAACAAACTGTTAGAGCTCACTCTGCTTTGCCAAAATCCTCTCTGCCTGTGGGCGGTGACGCCTACGCCTTGTTCACTGTTTTATCCTGGTAGGGTAGCTTTTTCTTTCTTTCTTTCTTTTTTTTTCTTTTTTTCTTTATTTAATTACATAATGGATCAATGGCTGGGGCATTGCTTTTGGTTGTCAGAATTATTCACTATGAAACTAACTGCTTCCCTTTTGTATCCTGTCTTGCTAATCTGTCCTCTTCTCAGCATGATCTTCAGGTATATTCTTGCCCACATTTTCCACCTGAGTGTAGATGTCAGTTTCAGCACATGGATGCATGACAGAGTTTGACTTCATCCCTAATAATTTTTTCAAATAACACTAAAGATTGATTATTGATACACTGGCACAATTAAAATGATGGAAATAAACATTTACCAATGTTAGCATCTCTGTGAGGCTGTGAATGAATTTTGACCTTGTTAACCCACTCAATTTAGCATCTTAGCATGCAAAATGTGCAATATCAATAGTTTTTGTCATAACTACATAAAAGCGTCATGACTTTGAATCAATTTTACCATAATTTGATATTGGTTTGGCGTGTCCCCTCTATTTTTTTTTTTTTTTTTACCTTTCCCTGTGATAGCTAGCAGAGTTAAGAGCTAGTTTGTGTGGTGCTAACTCTACAGTAGTTGCTAATCAGAGAAAAGAGATGCTAGCTCAAGTTTGACCTTTCAGGTTTTGAGGAACTTGATAGAAAACAAAGCTGCTCCAAATGTTGCCAACTTCTTCCATTGGAAAGATGTTGAAACACACCTAAAAGGGATCACTAAATTTTGCAATGATGTTCTCTGCAAATTGGCTTAAAATATCATTGCACAGCTTTGTGCCAATCTTTCACATCTGTTTTCTTCTCTCCTAGTCTCTGTTCTCACATATTGTTCATGTTGATACTTTACATTTCCAATAAAATTGTTTTTATTCATATATTTTTATTGTCAGACAGCCAACTTGTGATGGAAAAGTGTTACATTAAGACTATGTGTCAACTACAGCCCTGTTTCCACCCGCGGGTCTGGGTCAGGTTGGGTCAGGCCGGGGTGGCCGGGTGGGTTTTGGTATGGATATATTGATTTTATGTTGTGTCCCCACCGCAACCTGTACCCTTACGCTGTAGGTGGAGTATTAACCGGATTGTGCTGCTACAGTACGTGATTGCGTGACATCATCGCAGTGCAACACCTTTTAACCAAAGCACTACACCACACAAGACCGAAACAAAGGGGTCATCCCTGCTTTGTTTTTATGCCGGGTCGCATGGGAAGTGACATATTTTTCAACCAATCAACAGATTGCATTGTGTTAAGCTCCTCTTCTTTGGTCCAAATTGGTTAGATCTACGGAAGGGTACCATATCTACGGGAACAGTAGAATGGGTCGGGTCTGATATAAGGGTACCCGTCCCAGTTTTTATCTGTTGAGACGCAAAAAAAAAAAACGTGGACTGCTGGTGGAAACAGGGCTTAGTAGTCCTCATAAAAAGCATTTTAAGATCGATCCTCTAATAAAATTCACATTCTACAGCAACAGCTTCAACTAACAAACTCACCATTCACATAAATTAATGTTAACATCTGTGCTCTAATTTAGCCTCTATTTACATTTCAAATGAATCAGTCAGAGTGACCTAACTGTTGTAGGGCAGTATGGAGATGTTTGTCCTAAAGGTTTTTAGATTTCTTGCTAGCTGGCATATCAATTAAGCAAGGAGGTCTGAAAAGTGACAAGACTGAGTGAGTTTTATATTTCTCAGCAGTAGGAGGGTGCAGGGTCAGTCATTTGCTGGCCCTCTTACTTAATAGGAAACTTGATGATGCAATTTTTATTCTGCATCAACAGCTACAAGTTCTTTTCCTTAATCATAAGCCAACAGAAAACGGCGAGTATAGAGCACCACTTTAAATAATTTTTTTTTATTTTAATTATTTTTATTTAAAACACTCCTAAAACTGAAACCTTTATGAATTGATGGCTTAGTTGGTATGGAGTATCACCATCTCAACGCTCAGCCTCTGACACTTCTAAACTAAATATGATGCCCTCTTATAGATGTGGCAGACTTGTTAAGAACTTGTTCTTTATATACATCCTAGATGATCAACCAGTGTTTTTGCTCTAATTTTGGTCTCTACTAAATTATTTGAGGTGTCTTTACTTGTTGAATTCTCCACCATTTTCACCCACTTTTTCTGCTGTACAGTTTGCAGCATTCAGAGCTGCACACCTCTGCTTGCTACTGCAGGAGGCATTAAAGCATTAATATGAATCATGACAGTGAAATGAACTTCATTATGAGGCTCCGTCAGGATCAAGAGTAGCCGTAGATTGTAATCACATTCATTTGCCGGATCAACATATACTCCTCTGCATTGTTTGCACGATTTTAAAACATGTCTGAACCAGATCTTGCAACAGATTTCTTTTTGCATAATTTCAGACAATTTTCTAATCAGCCAGTGCATTATCCAGTTTTGCAGCTCGCCTCCCGTTGCCTCACACCAAGAGCGACTTATCTCTCCCACATCTTATTAGCACTGACTTCCCCTTTTGTTGGCTTCTTTACTTCCAGATTTGGTTTTGAATTTCTGTTTCGTGGTTATGCTATTATCTCACAGTAGAGCATGAGCACCTTAGAGCAGCGTAAAAATAGCTCACTGGTTTCAGCCACTTCTGTAAGAGTCAGTCTCTTTGAACTCAGTTTGATACCAGTAGTTTTGAGAATATATTTGGCCAGATAACCTTTCAAAGATGGTAAAACTAGAAGCTAACATGCTTGTTTGCTTACATATATGTTTTGTTTCAAAAGAAGGTTCAATGTAGATAAAGACGAATGAGTATAATGATTGCTGAGTCCAGATATATCATCAGCTTACTTGAAATCGGCAAATAAAAGAAGCAATGAAACTTTGCACCTGATCTTAAACTGATTAGTAACCGATCAGCAGACTGTTAATTACCATTGGTTGTGCTTGCATAAATGATAATAATGGCATTACTACAGCAGGTTTGAATTTACAGAGTTCCTATTTCAGTGATATATATATTCACTGGTCAAATGAATGATTTCCTTGTACATTGATGTTTTTATTTACATTTTTGTCTTTATTTTGTAAGCATTCGTTAAAACTGACTCGCACTGTAAGATTTGTGTTATTTGTCTGCATTCGAAGCAAAATAATCACAAACACCAGACAGTTCCTGAATCAACAGTCATTAATGCTGGGAATACACTGCTGCTGTTGTTGTTGTGTGCCTCAGTCAGTGGTACAATCTGTTCATCCCACTTAACCTCGTTTCTCTCTGCTGTGTGCACTCTGGCGCTCTCACACTCTCCCCATGTTGCTCAATCACCAGATTACAGGATGCTCTCACTCTCTCACCCTTTTCATCCTACGCTGCCAGCGGAGGAGTGTGGAAAGGCAGGGCTCAGCAGGCTGCATTATATTCCACACAGACGCGGCAGCAGCGCAAACGTCGCCGCTCATTCACACAAAAGGGTTCAAACGCGCACATGCGGCTGCGCTCTCCAAAAACACTGAACCCACACAAGCCTCAGACAAAATGTGGATAATCTCCCGTCCAAAGAAAACACTGCGGGGCAGACAAAGGCACAGCACATGCGTGCATACACACATGCATGCACGCACAGACAGGCACTCATGCGTATGCTAACTAGCATGTATCCACACATGATCTAAGTAGCAAATTAAAGCTGGATGTTTCTGTCAGAAGCTTCAGATAATAGATTAAACTTGACTGTGGAGCTGAAAGTGGTCTTTAGCTGTGACTCTTTGTAAATCTGTGTGGAATGGCTCGCTGTGGGATTATTTTAAGATTATCGTTTATTCGTTTGTTTGGTGGGAGTGCTGTCTGAAGACACTTGTTTTGAATTCTCAGACACCCAGACTGAACCTACACATTGCTCTGAAGAGCTCTTTCTCTTTTTTTATTTTGATAATGATAGCAACAATCCTAACATAATATATTTCCTATCACCCTTTTTAAAACTATATTTAGATCGAGACAGAAGTCGGGTACTCTCTTGCTCCACACGGCATGCTCAGTAGTGTTTATCATTCTGATTCCCACTTGCAGAATGCTGGCTTGTACATCAAAGGCTTTGTGAAGCATATGTGCACTAAGATGTGATTATCATAATGCAAAGGCCTTATATTATGAGTGTCAATGGCAAAGTATATGCCTTTTCTATCTGTGTAACTGCACTGCCTAGCTATACATGTACCTCGTTAAACCCATAAAATCCTTTTAACAGCCTGAATTTCAACCCATGGCTGAACTCTGCTTTTCTCCTCTTCTTACAGTACCTGATCAAAGTAAATGAGATCAAGACCAAGAAAGGAGTGGACCTCCTGCAGAACCTGATTAAGTATTACCACGCACAGTGCAAGTAAGTAACCGCCATAATACCCCTAACTCAAATGTGCAACTCTCTCCAGCTGAGGGCTTCACATCCACTCAGAAACAACTTCTATCCAGGACTTGTCACTTTTTCTCCTGTACGACTGAGGGCGCTCGGTCGCGTAGCTCTCATAAATCTGCACAGGTCATCATACAGATCCATTCTGACAGCCGTGGGGTTTGGTGGGTAAATAACGTGGGTTCTCTCCTCGCCAGAACTGCAGCTAAGAGCGGCCCGTGACAGGATGACAGATTTTTCTCTCAGCGTTGCTATGTCCTGTCATAACACTGGGACAAAACAATACACTTCCCTGCTAATCTGTTCAACCTGGGCCTTGACGGATAGAAAGGCTGCTGCGGTGATGGATTAGAAGCATTAGGACACTGGATGGAGAGCTGAGGAAGAAGGAAGCAATTTGTGTTCAGCCTCAACCACTTCAATTAACAAACTTACAGATGCAAAACATCATCTTGTTTGCTTTTATTGTAGATCTGTTGGGATTTGTGGTTGCATGATAGCTGAACAGAATTTTGCAGGCAGTTACAGGTATGCATGATAAGTGTTTAGTTTGTTCTCAATGCTTTTAGATGCTATTTATTCTTCCTTTCAAATGATCTCACGCTTGCAGGAGTTTATTCCTGCCGCGAAAGTGGCAAATTAAAGGTTGTCATGACCAGCAGTCAAGGTGTCAAGTATCGGATTTCCCACTAACAAGTCAGAAAAGAAAATGTGTTGCAAAGTGTGCTAAAAGTCAAGAGAGGTGAATCCCATTCTGTAACTGCAGTACACAAACACTTAAAACCATGTCGTCTGACACTTTGCAAGGTCAGCAGCACTTTACGAGCAGATCCGAGTGGAGTGGGAGGAGAGATGTAGGATCTTCAAAGCAGTGATTGAAAGAAAACGAGCAGAGCGAGATGTGGCAGAGAAAGTAATGAGAAGAGGAAGAAAGATGTATGTTGGAAGAAGAGGAGAGTGTCGGGCAAGGGGCAGAGAGAGAGAGAGGAAGGTCATTAGCTGTGATTTGCGGCCACAGAGCTTCATCGAGGCGTGTACCGCTGACAGATCTGTAATGGATTTCAGGATGTGCTAAACACCTCTGCAAATCTGCAGAGGGCTCGGCCAGATACAATTTCAGTGCCAAGAGCGAAAGGTGCCAAAGGTACTGGAAGGAGCTGAGCTATACATTAAATATAAACTACCCGCATTTCTATCTGTGTGCGACCTTCATAAAGGCCAAAAGGGGTTCATTGCAGAACGTGACATTTCCAAGGCAGTCATTCCCATAATTGATAAACCAGGTATTTATTATGCATCTCTCTTCTCCAGTTTCTTCCAAGATGGCTTGAAGACAGCGGATAAGCTGAAGCAGTACATCGAGAAGCTGGCAGCTGATCTTTACAATGTAAATAGTCACTTTTCTGTATCTCATTTGGTCTTCTGGTCATTCATGGGTATTAGTTTTTCAGCAGAGTAACAGAGAGCTGAAAATATTTATTTTTTTACGCCATTTTAAAGATATGATTATTTTGGAGTTTTTTTTCTATTCTTCAGTCTGTTGTATAGCTTTTTGTACTGTACTTGTAAAAAATATACTGTATTCTATAAAAGTTTTTTTGTGCTAATTGATGAAGCGCAAATGATCCGCTCCAATAAAACATTTAGTTGTACAAACATAACTGCATCAGTAAATTCCCACAAAAACACAGCTTCATCATTTAAAACAATCAGTTAAATAATACTAAATTTATTTTCCATCACCGGTATACTCCCATTAAAAGATTATGACTTGATAGTATTATTGATACTGTAAATGGATACTTTTTTGACAATTTTTTTTTTAAACTGCTTCTCTTCTTCCATATGTAGGCTGAACCAATTGCAAAATCTTTTTATGATGACTGGCATATAAAATAGCCATATAAAGTCTTAACACCATGCTTTTAAATTCAAGTGCAGAGAAAAAAATTATGTTAAAAGTTTTTGAGAATAAACAACAGCAAAATTTACCTCAAAAACAAAAAATTAAATCTTATTCCCAAGCTATGGTTTCCAAAAGTCTGCATATTGTAGACACCTGGACATGCCCTTAGAAAAACATGTGCTCAATTGTCACTTTTCATAGTAAAATCTTGACAAGGACTGAAAAGCCATCAGATTGCGGTTTGTGTTTTCCTGCCTGTAGACCTCGGGCAAAATAAAAATCTGCTTTTAGTGTGTTTAAACATCTGTTACTCAGATTCAGTTACACATAGTCATTTTGGCCTTTTGTAATAAAAAATCAAGAAGACATAAATCAAGTATTTTTGTTTTACTCCAAATGAATCAAGAACTCTGTTTAATTAAGTTTCACGGTCATTCTGATTTTAATGACAAGAGCTTGACTCATTGACATCACAGTGATCCTTGTTTGCTTCGTGTGTTCTTTGAGGCCAATGTGACAAAACTAAAACAAAAAAAATGAACAGTCATCTTGCTGCAGACACTGAATATTGTTTTTTGAGTGTGCTATTTTAACCTATCAGTCAACCAAAAAGAGTAGGTTTAGTCCTTTTAAGGAGAGCAATCCTAAAGAGAGGGGCCTTTCAGACCGATGGTAGCAAAAAGTGTTGCAGCAATTAAAAGATTTTTTATAGAGTTTTTTGAGGATTTGTGATTCCAATAGATGCCCAAACTGCCTTAAATGAGCATAATATGGCATTTACTCTTAAGTATATCCTAAAAGGGTAAAATGATTCTTCTATAATTATTTCCTAATAATAATGACTTAGAAATTAGAAATGACAAATAAAGCAAATTGAGCACCCAGTTACAGGCAAACAGTTTTAAACCTAAACTGGCTGAGAGAAGTTGAAACATCTGCAGCAGCAAATCAGAATCTCACATATCCAGCGAAGGCAACGCCGAGGAAACAAGTCAGAGAAATTACTTACACTGATTGCTCTTCCTTACAAATGTAATTTAGCAGATTCTTTTCATCCAACTTAGATGCTCTTTTAAATGAGATGTATAACATGTATTTATCAGTACATTTGTAAGGACGTCTGTCTTTAACGTTTTTATTTTAATCCTGCAAATGAAGCCTGCTAATTTAATCTGCCAAACACTAACAAAGTCTTACAGACTCAGACTTTTGATATTGAATTTGGATTTAGAAACTACAGCCTCATTTAGTCTGTGGGAAACTCAGAGTTGTTTTCTGAAATCAGATTTCCAGGACATACAGTTCTCAATGTTATTTGTAAGTATTGTGTTGTTTTGGGCCAGTTCAGCATAGCAGTTAAGCAAAGGGCCTTTTTCTGAATATGTTAAACTGTGCAAAGCAGTAATTGCATACAGACACAGCTTGCATCTTCTTTCCGCAGATCAAACAAACTCAGGATGAGGAGAAGAAGCAGCTTACCGCCCTGCGAGATCTGATCAAGTCCTCCCTCCAGCTGGACCAGAAGGAGGTATGTAGGTCACATCCAGTTAAACAAAACCAAAGTTTGAAAAAAGAAAAAAAAATAGAGAGAGAGAAGAGCTGCATCAGGTTCAAAACAGCTTCAAGAGATTTGATTTGCTCTTTCTTCTCATTAAACATCTCTTTTCACTCTGGCCACTACCAACTTGGAGCTTGTCTCCTGCAGCACGGAGCGAGTGCCCAGTGCTGTACCATGCTGGTAGCCAGTGTGTGGTAGGCCTTGCTGGTGACCAGTGTTGTGCCTCACTGGCTGCTCAGTGGAGAACCACTCACTGCCTGACCCTCTCTCTCATACAAACACACACACATTCAAACACACACACCCTTAAAACAACAACTTGCTCTACTTGCTACTTCATTTACACCCCCTCAGTTCACATGTTCACACTGTCAGTCTCCACATTTGCATGAACTCAGTGATACTTTCTGTAGCTTTTCATGTACGTACAGTAAGCACTACTTTCTGATGGCACACGGTCAGGCAACACACTCTTTTCACACCCACCGCCTGAACCTGAGCCAGATCTTTCACACCTCTTCCCTCTATCTCCCCTTTCTGCCTTCTGCTTTTCTGGATTCAAGTCTAGAAGAGTAAGTGCTGCTGCATGTTGAGCATGCTGTGGTTGAAAGTAGAGTGGTTTGACCCCGTAAGGGTGTTGCAGAGCATGCCCTGTATAGTTTTTTTTCCTCCATTTTTTCCTGTTAGCACTGTCACATTGTTTTTTTTTTGTTTTTGTTTTTATTAAGAAAAGCCCCTTCACATTGGTGTTAAAAAAAAAAAAAAAAAACGTTTGTGGAGTGTATGTGTCCCTGTTGCATGTGTTCATCATGCTGCTTCTCTGCAAGCGCTCAGTGTTTGAAGTTTTTTTTTTTTTTTTTTTTTTTGTGTCTGTGTGTCACGTGGACTCGCACAGGACTCGCAGAGTAAGCAGGGGGGCTACAGCATGCATCAGCTGCAGGGAAACAAGGAGTTTGGAAGTGAGAAGAAGGGCTACCTGCTGAAGAAGAGTGATGGGTAAGCTGCCATTATTTTAAAAAAATGCAGTGTGTGGCTTTAAAATAATAATAATAATAAAAAAACAGAGAAGGAAGAGATGACAACCTGTCCACTAATCTGTGTGCCCCTCCCTCATAGGCTGAGGAAGGTGTGGCAGAGGAGACAGTGTTCAGTGAAAGGGGGCATTCTCACCATATCTCATGCCACAGTGAGTAAATCACACAAACACAGAATCACGTGACCTAGCTGACCCTCAGGAGTGGCTGTGTGGATCAAAGGAGAACATTGCGCGTGGATGTTGTGTTGGGCTTTTCCAATCTGCAGGCTGGTAGAGTGGAATTGACATAGATGGGTTGCCATGGCAACACCCCCCCTCCCTTCCATGGCCCCCAATCCCCCACCCCTCCCCCTTGCTGCCTGCTGCGCTGCGGTGACTCATCTCAGATGGAGTATGTGTGTGTGTAGTGTATAAGCTTGCACGTCTTTGGCCTTGTCCTCAGCCTTGTGCAGCAGCCGCAGTTCAGTGACGTTTTCTCTCCTCTGCTGGCTGCAGTAGTCCATCGCTGGATTCATGTCTTGATTTATCCTGTCATTGTCGGTCATTAAGTGGTAACCTTCTGCAAGACTCAAAGACAGAAACTGGACTGAGAGATTTAGTACAACCAGTAAATCCAATTGGTGACTTAATAACCAGAAAACACTGAGGTTGAGAGGTAGTTTCAAAGATTTACGGAAAAAAAGCCTGAAACATTTGTGCTACACTGTTGAACAAACTAATCAAAACTACTGTTGTTTTTATCTCTATGTATGTTAGCAAGACAATTATATAATCAATATTACATAAGGTCAATAATGGCTTTCAAATGGAAATATTACTGCAGGAAAAATGAATAAAGCTTAGTTTATGCAATCAATTTGTTAAAACTGAATCAACTTGGCTTTACAACAGCACCCTTTAAGAGGACAAATAAAGTGTTTTTGAATTTGAATTATAGTAATTTATAAAGTTGTAGCTTCACCACCAAACATCATAAGCACAAGCTGTGGGAAACTGGACACTGTTACAGAAGGAATCACCACTGAAGACCAAGTTCCCTGCAGATGTGTCAAATAAAAGACTTAACCTTTTTATTGTAAAGCAGCAGCTCCTCTGGATCATTTTACGCATTCTTCATTTCTGCATTTCTGCATTTCTTTTGGTTGTTTTTTGTTTTTGAAACAATTCACCCTCCTACATAGCAACAGACTTCCTACATTTGAGGCATTTAGGGGATGTTAGTGAAATATAACACCTGCCTGTGGTCTGCATGTGAATTGTTTAGGGGTTGTCGGTGATATCTGGAGGCAGAAAATTTCCTTGTTTTTACTTTTGCTGAAGCAGTTCCTGCATAGGTGGGTGTAACAAAACGATATCCAGCCTGGTTTGTCTATTGGTTGGTAAATCTCTAAAAAGGAATACAGTGTTTTCCCTTCTTGTCCTACTTAATAAATGTTAAATTTCAGTGTGTATTAGTATGTTTCTCTAATATTAAGGGCCAGGTAGCTTTTACAACAGGAGAAAAGCTTAACTTACAGATATAGTTTGTTGCCATGCTAACATCATGTCTCCAGAGATTGCTGCAGAATGAGGTCATCATCATGCTCCAGACTCAAATACTTCAACAAAATTAACTAATGACATTTGCATCAACCTCAGCCGTACATTGGTTCAGTAATAAGTAGCAGATGTTTGTACGCTAACATGGGGAGTTCAGTTTGTGAACATGGTAAATATCAGCTGATCACTAACATGCTGCCATGGCAACTGCTTCAAATCGCAGCTGAGTGCTGATGTACAGCGTCTGAAACATGTTACACATTATAATCCTTCAGCAGCCTGTGTGTTATATTAGATGTGTTAGCTTTGTTTGGTTCCTTTGAGAGGTAACACCAGTTTAGTCTGTTTATGGTTGTGTACTAGTTGAGGGTTTAAATGTTTTTGAATGTGTGCTGCTTTTCTTATACTCATTTAAATTTAAGGTTAGCCACTTATGCTGTTGAGGATTGGGAGTTTGTTGCTGTGCTGGACAAGCTGGTGTAGCTGCCAGCTGGATCACAGCAGGGAGGAGAAGCTCTGTGTGGATGCATAATGATTCTGACTGATGTAAACAAAAGCTTGTGCGGTTTTATTGCTCATGTTTGCTGTTTTTTGGTTGTCATTAGGTGCGAGCATGATGTGACCCTTCACATAGCTCCTGTCTCTCACATCTTCTCTGCTTCAGATCAGAGGAAGTGGTTGTCTCAAAAACAAAGAAAAATTTTCTTGAGGCGCAGCGAGCCGATGACTCAGACCAGTTTTGTACTAATCATGCCTTATGATAATATTGTCCTGTGTGAGAACAGTTTACCACCTTTCCAAGTGCTTTTGCCTTTCTCCATCAGCCTCAGTGGCAGCTGAACTCTAGGTGACTCTAGTTGACATGGCGTCCTGCCAGCAGGCCAACACAGCTCCAAGGCTCATCTCAGCTTGTTAGCATTTCATTAGCACATGCCCCGGTCCCCTCCTCTGCCCGGACGCTGGCACGAGACAATACTCAGTCTGCATGTGCCAACTGGGCCCATTATTAGTGCACGGTCCAGCCAGTTTTTTCTTAATGGGTGTCTCCACACAGCGCTCCTGTAACAGTAACTTTTAAAGGTTGTTTAAAATATCCTTTAAATGGATTTGAAAAACTACATCACAGCTGTAATGGCGGTGTTTTAAATGAGAAATAG
This sequence comes from Atherinomorus stipes, assembly GCA_023101725.1. Lineage (NCBI taxonomy): Eukaryota > Metazoa > Chordata > Actinopteri > Atheriniformes > Atherinidae > Atherinomorus > Atherinomorus stipes. Next base: position 430,674 of record JALJCO010010883.1, read on the forward strand.
TGTCAGTGGAATCACTTTATGAAGAATTTGTTGAAAAAAAAACCCAAACTTTTTTTTCTGCCTATATTTCTGATTGGATGAGTATTACATGATTTATTGTTGGGGGAAAATATATTTCTTTTAAAAAAAACCTTAACGAAGTTTCAATCTTAAAATTATTTTTTAAAAGGGGAAAAATTATAAAAAAGGGAAAGGGAAATTAAAAAATAAAAGAGAGACACAAAATAAAAAAAAAAAAAAAATAATCCAAATATAAAAAATTAAAGAAAAACCCCAACAAATTGAAAAAGGGGGGGCCTTTGGAAGGTTCAAGAACCGCCGGTTAGAACTTTTTTCTGCAATAGGGGGAGGAGGGAAGGAAGGGGGGGGAGGAAGGAGGGGGGGGGGATGATAAATATAAAAAAAATCTTGCTGTGCTTTCTGAAAAGCAAGATCGGGGAAGGCTTTAACTGAGAGGAAGCACACATTAAAGTTTTCTCTTGGTAGTTTTGCTGTACCTTTAGTAGGTGACCATATCAAATAATAATCAATAAACCAACATCAACTTGTGGACAGAAATGTTAGAATCCAAATAACTGATACAGTCAAGCTCCACTTCTACACATTATGGCCAAATTATTTTGAATTTAGGCCATGTTTGATGCGACTATATATGGCTTGTTCACAACAATATTTGTTAATTATATGCCAGAGGATAAAGAGCAACATAATAACTTCCCTTTATCTCAAAACATAGATACAGAAAGTATCATTTCTGTGTTTTCTCTGGTTTCATCTTTGCTTCTTGATGTTTTTTAAGCTTAACAATGGAAAGAACTAAAAAGAACAATGACCAATTTATTGAACCTTTTTGTAATGCCATGTTTGTTGTAGCATGTGGTGATATTATCTGTTGGTATATCTGTTCACTGCAACCTTTTGTCTCTTTGTGTTTCCAGTCCAACAGGCAGCCAGTCAAACTTAACCTGCTCACCTGTCAGGTGAAGCCGAGCGCTGAAGACAGGAAATGCTTTGATCTCATTTCTCGTAAGTTTTACAAACGCATGCAGGTACAACCCAAAAAATTGGAATATCCGGAAAAAGTTCTTGTATTTCTGTAATTCAACTTAGAAGTTGCAATTGTTTAGACAAATAATAATCAAATCAATATATTTCAAGCTTTTGTTTGTTTGGATGTTGCTGATTAGGACTTGCAGCTTCAGAAAACCTCAAATTCAAAAACTCAAAAAATTAGAATATTGTGAAAGCTTCAGTATTGTATGCTTAGAGTGTTACATTCTAATTAGGTAAGTAATCCAAAACATCTGCATAAGTCCCCTGAGCTTTTTAAAAAGTCTCTGTCAGTCCACCAGGACATTTTGGAGCACTTCATGGTTGCTTCAGTGGACCAGCTGTATGAGGATGCAGACTTCATCTTCCAGCAGGACCTGGCACCTGCCCACACTGCCAAAAGTACATAATCCTGGTTCAACAACCATGGGGATCACCATGCTTGATTGGCCTGCAAACTCACCTGACCTTAACCCCATCGAAAATCTGTGGGGTATTGTTGAGAGAGAGCTGAACGAGAAGAGACCAAACAGTAAAGAGGAGCTCAAGGCTGTGATGGAAGCATGTTCATCTTCCATAACACCTGAGATATGCCACAAGCTGGTAGCATCCATGCCACGCCGGGTTAAGGCAGTCATTCAAGCAAAAGGGCCAAACCAAGTATTAAGTACAGAAGCAAGATTCTATTTTAGAGGGCCTGACTTTTTTGCTTTTAAAATCCTTTTATAATTGATTTTATGCAATATTCAATTTTTTTTAGTTTTTGAATTTGAGGTTTTCTGAAGCTGCAAGTCCTAATCAGCAACATCCACACAAATAAAAGCTTGAAATATATTGAATTGCATATTATTTATCTGTGTAGATGTATAGATATTGCACATTTTAAGTTGAATTACAGAAATACATTAACTTTTTCAGGATATTAAAATTTTTTGGGTAGGACCTGTATAATATACATGTTGGTACAGTTATATACATGTTGGCTTGATGTGAGCTTTGAGAGAGCCTGAGGGAAAACGGATCTGTGGAAGAACAACATGCTCTTTTTGTATGGCAGCCTGTCTTGTCTCACAGACGCCTGTCATGCCTGAATAGTTTACTGTCGAGCAGCTCCTGATCCTCGTGTTGTGAAATGCAAAATTTGAGATTTGCATGCTGGATGTCTGACTCTCCGTTTTCCACAGATAACCGGACATATCACTTTCAAGCCGAAGATGAACAAGAGTTTGTCATGTAAGTATTCCTGTGTACAAAAAAAAAAAAAAACCTAAACAGAAAACAAAATCACCAACACATTCGGCTTCTTTTCATTTCACTGTAATGGACAGATTGTCCTTTTGTCCTGTTGGTACAGCAGTAATTTCAAGGCTAATTGAAAATGAACAATTAAAAAGAAAATAAAAGAGGACCAGGTGTGTACATGCTATATAAATAACTGGCAGTATGTACGAGTATGCACTAATACTAGATTGAAACACAATAACAGTAATAGTAATAATAAGGGCCAGCATATAATAAGAAGAAAATGAATAAACATTGTACTTTTTTTTCTGACTAATAATGACTAAAGACCTATCATCATTTTCAACAATTAACTACAACCTGAAAATGATTTATGTATCTGTCTCCTTACATCTAAATCCAGAGGAAGTTCTGGATATTAGCTTTCTTTCAATTATTATTTTTTTTTTTTTATTAATGAGGTCTTTGTTACTGACTACTGTCATGCTTCAGCATCACGTCATAAGCAGAGCGGGTGTAGGGAATTGGTAGCAGTGGGATTTGTGGTTTGTAACACTTCCTGCATGCACACAGGCATGCACACGAGACATAAATAATATCAGAGCAGTAGGTATTTGACAGGTTTTTGAAATCATAATTCTTTAGCTGTGCAGCTTGTTTCTGTGACCTTTTTTCTAAATTGACACCTAAAGACTTTAGCACATTACTGTAGAGCTGTATTATGTATGAATCGTGAAGTAGGACAGCTTTTATTGCTGCAAATGAATAAGTAACCTCCTCATTAGCTATGCTTACTTTCAGTCTGTTTTCTGAAATGAATATCTGGAATTTTTATATACATAAACTTGAGGGTTCGATTCCCCAACATGGCACTCGGGTGAACCACTGTGGCCCCTTGAGCAAGGTCCTTAACCCCCCTACCAGCTTCTCCCCAGGCGCTGTAATCGGCAGCCCACTGCTCTCTGGTTAATCCAGAGATGGGTTAAAGCAGAGCTGAATTTCCCAATCAATTAGTATTATTATTATGTAAGAGAGCATAAATCCTTCAGATATGCAAAGTTTACCCTAACAGTTCCTAAAGTTTGAAAATGTCACAGTCACAATGAGTCCACACATGAATTTGCTACCCGTGTTGATCTTCAGTCTCTCGTCTCTACTGCTAATGCATTCAGATATTCATTCATGTTTTAATGTAGCATATCTGCTTCCTGTCACTGGAATATTTAGAGCACCTCCTTTTAACCCTCTCGTCAATGTTTTTGTTCTACAAAATGAACAGTTCTCGTTGCACAAAAGGATCAATTCACGTGGACAATTAAAACTTCACACTTGATGAGCTGAAACCCGTTGCCGTATAATCTTTTTTTTCATTTTCTTACACAGAAACAGTTTGACAGTGTTGGTAATTAGCTTGAATTGAACAAACTTCAACCTGTAAATTTTCAGGTCATCTAAACTAAAACTAGGGATGTGACTCTAACAACATCTCACTGTTCAATTAAATTCTGATTCTTGGGATGACAATTTAGTTCAGAATGGATTCTCGATACAACCGATCTTGATTCACGATCAATACTCTTTTAGTAACAAAGGATGTCAATTCCAGGAATAACAACATTCCTCTATAAGCTAAAAAAGAGCTCTGAGTCTTTAAAGTGAAGGAGTTATGTTGAAGAAAATGCAGCTTTACAAAATTCAATCAAGTGATTCTAAAATTGTAAACATGTAGAGGCAATCTTTTAACCAAGAGGTCACATTTATTTTGACTTGCCTTGCAAACTTTAACAATTTTTTTTGTCACTTACCTAGCTTATGAAAGTAAAACAGTCAAACACGTATGCATTCATCAGTAGCTTCAGAAATGAAAATCTGAGAACATGTCTTTTTTGGGGGGCAGGGCCCGTATATATACGTGTGTGTGTATATATATATATATATATATATATATATATATATATATATATATATATATATATATATATATATATGTGTGTGTGTGTTAATAGTTACAATAATTGTAATAAGAATATTTGCAATGTTCAATGATTATGATAATTGTAATCCTCTTAATAATATTTACAATAATATTACTAATATTTATTGTTGTAATTATATTACTGCCACCAACATCAGTAATCATGAAAGAAAGAATTTTTTTTTTTTTCCATCATCATGGTGTCTGAGAACATGTCAAATTTCCGAGGAGGCAGTTGCTTTAGAAACAGTACGTGCAGCTAGTTAGCTGGGAAATATTTAGAAAATGCCTTTTAAATAATGATATTTGGAATTTTTGGATAGATTCAGAATCTATAATAATTAAGAATCTCATTTCAGATGCATCACGAACTAAAACCCTCCAAACACCGACTGATTTGTGACAGTTTTATCTTTTGTCAGATTCCTTGTCAGGGTCGTGTCACTCCTGTGTGCTTGAACGCTCTGCTTCCCAGTGTATATAAAGTCCTCTGAGAGCCAACTTGGTTCTGCATCTGTCTCGTAACTACAACTGCAGCAGCTGCTGTTTCATTGAATTCCTGTTTAAATATTTGATATTCTGTGGAGCTCCATCTTTGTGAAGTCATGCTCCCCTTCAATTAGTCTGGGAGCACATTATTATGCATAATCCAAGTCAACACAAAAATGATTTGGCTCGGTATCTGCACGCCTACGAATAAGTGGATTAAAATATCTTTTTTTCACACCTGTGTACAGATAAACAGATAATCTAACACATCATTTATGTGCCCACTCTGTGTCTGTTCCTGCCCTTACACAGGAGGTTGAGTGGCAGTAACAGAGGAAATGCTGACGTCAGCATCGTAAAGCCCAGTTTGTGTGTGTGAGTGTGGGTGTTAGTGTAGTGAACTGCTGGAAGCCATGTTTAAAAGGAAGCTATAGTGCTTCCTGTCTGTGTGATTGTTTTTTAATGACCACAGAACTGTGTGCATGCGGGTGCATCATTGTGTGAAAATAAACCAGCAAATCTCAGTAGATTGTTAATAAGTTTTTGCAGAAATCTGATAAACGGATCAATCACGGTTGATGTTAAACATGAAAAATTGAAGTTTTTATGTTTTATTTATATGCTATGTTGATATTATCACTCTCTATATAATGTGCACATGTACTGCATATTGTACGTCACAAAAACTGTGGCTTAGAAAATAATTTGCAGATATTCATGCTCTTGATTTACTGTTTAAACAACTGTTTACTCCAGCTTCTCAGTTCTGAAGATCAGCAGCCTTTCTTAATTGCTGATTTTGATGAGCTTTTGAGTTTTCATATGAGTAAAATGAGCAACTTTAAGATGTCTTCAAAGGCTTTTATGCAGCATATCATCATCAACCAACATTTTACTTCAGATGTAGCATGATCTCAGCTCTGTCAGATGCCCACTGAAGGTTGTTTTTTTTAATTGATTGGCTTCTCAGTCCACTGTAATGAAGAAGTCTATACCAGGGGTGTCCAAAGCTGGTCCTCAAGGCCGAGGCTCTGCAGGTTTTCTTTGTTTCCCTGGTCCAACACACCCAACTGAAATCAAATGGATCCAGCAACCTATGAAGTTCTGTAATATGAGAGGAATTGTTGAGGAATGAAGTCAGAATACTTTTATGAAAGCATAAATGACACTCATACTTTATTATCAGATAATGTTTCTTTATTTGCTGCCATATGTTTTTGATTTTATCTTGTTTCTCTGTTTGTTGGTGTTTTGTTGAGTTTATAAAGAAATGCAGGTATACAGAAAGACTAATTGAGTACTGTTTTGCAGTTGGATCTCAGTGCTGACCAACAGTAAAGAGGAGGCGTTAAACATGGCGTTTCGTGGCGAGCAAAGCAGCGGAGGGGAAGACGGATTAGAGGACCTGACTAAAGCCATCATAGAAGATGTGCTCCGCATGCCAGGCAACGAAGTCTGCTGTGACTGCGGAGCTGCAGGTGTGTGTACTGCTGCTGTCCACAGAAACTCGATGCACAGCATACAGTATTTATATTCTGCTTAGTCATCCTTCACCTTGTCGCAGGAAAGAAAAAAAAAAAAAATGAGCCACCTTCACCTCAGCACTTTGTGGCCTAACAGTGGAAAAATGTTTTATTTAAAGCTGTACACCAGTCTTGATGTCTTTGCAGTGTCACAGATGCCTTGAACTCTTTGTCCCTTGCTTGGACGCACACTGCACAAGCTGCACCACAAATCCCCCAGCAGCCTTGAATAAACAAGTGTGCGAATGTGTGTGCATTAGCCCTGTTAGCATTCAGCTTGGTCCTGATCCTCCCCCGCATTAAGAAGCAAAGAGTCAGCACTCAGGAGTGCCGTAGACATCAGGCCTTCTGACACGTAACACACACAAACGTATACATGCACAAGAACACACACTCTCTCTAGTCAGTCTACATAAACACACACACAGCAGCTTGCTGACTGACTGAAGGGAGGATTTTTTTTTTTTTTTGCTCTAAGGGGGAAAAAAAATATATTTCTAGGTTTGGAGAAACAACATCATTACATCACTTTGTTACATAAGTCACACACGCTTCGCCGACCCCTCCAATCTGCAGGGAGGGAAGGTAATTTGTCACGTCTATAATCTTGTTGCCGCATCCCTCCATGTAAAAGGTTTCAGTGTAACACATGTTCCAGATGTGAAATGTTTGATTCCTGAAATCCCTGCTGAATATTTTCAGGGGTGATGACACCCAGCTTTGATATGCTTCCTTTTACTCAGCGCATGAAATTAACGTCATTGGCTGTGACTTTCAAAGGTCACCTCTGTCTGAGAAGAAGGTCTCTATTTCATCTGATATTCTCACAGAAACTCCCTGTGTAGGATCTTTGCAGATGTAGAGGTCACCTTACATTAGCTCGACATGCTTAATTTGGCACTTTGTGACCTATCAGCAGCTTGCATCTGGTCATTGTGGTGTTTGAGTCAGTGTTTGTACAAGCCTAAGCTGTCTTCAATTGTTTCAACTCTGTCGACTTGCTTCATCAAGGATTTCTGTGCCAGAACAACCTGGTTTAACACTCTCCCAGGTTGTAACACTGTGCTGCGATGCTGGTTGATCTTTGTGGTATAGGGTGGAGTGTTTAGTAGCCACATGGTTCTGCTACATGTCAAAGCGCGTGTGCCTCTTGCTTTGCAGCAGGTTATACAATCGACGCCATCTTGTAGTATGAGTTTGAGTCCTCCAGTGAGTTGATGCATCAGATCAATAGATGTAATTGTAAAGAATAAGCCTTGTTTTCAGCATGCACTTTATTTTTAAATCTAGATTAATGTGTTGGATAAGAGGGCTCGAATTAGTTTTTTGATCGTTTTTCATGATTTCTAGGGATTGAAATGACTTCTTACTGTTCCCTATAACAAGGCTTGGCAGTGCTCGGCATTCCTCGACCTAAATCCAACTTTCTCAATCAGATTAAAGCTCAGTCTGCTGTATGCATGACAAAACGGATTTTCCCATTGTTTGCAGATCCTAAGTGGCTGTCCACCAACCTGGGGATCCTCACCTGCATCGAGTGCTCTGGCATCCACCGAGAGATGGGGGTGCATGTTTCTCGTATCCAGTCCATGGAGCTTGACAAGTTAGGAACCTCAGAACTCTTGGTGAGTCACACGCATGGTCTGGTGAAGTATTAGAAATAAAGACAGTAATGGAAACGCAGGGTGAAGCAGAGTTTGACTGCTGAACCAGCAGGAGTGCACCTTCAAGAGCAGATGTAGTTTCTTCGGCACACATGCGAATGCTGCTCCGCTTGTTAATATAACATTATCTGATGCTTAGGTTTCTCTCCTTTTTTTTTTTTTCCTCCCAGCTGGCCAAGAATGTAGGGAACAGTAGCTTCAATGAGATCATGGAGGGAAACCTCCCCTCTCCTTCACCAAAGCCGACCCCCTCCAGCGACATGTAAGTGCTCTATGAGTTTCACACCCAAACATTCAGCTTCTCTAAAAACACACTTTGAAATCTCAACCTTCTGCCCTCAGGACTGTGAGGAAGGAGTTCATCAACGCCAAGTATGTGGATCACAAGTACGCTAGGAAGACATGCACATCAGCGGCAGCTAAGATGATCGAGCTGTTTGAGGCAGTCCAGTCCCGGGATCTGCTGGCTCTCGTTCAGGTGTACGCAGAGGGGGTGGAGCTTATGGAGCCGCTCCCAGAGGCGGGACCGGTGAGTCTGACCCCTGAGTCAAAGGAACCTGATTCAACCAGAGCCACCAGATCTATCGTCATGATGACAATGCATTTTTAAATAAGTTTATTACATCTAAGATTTTGTTTGTGGGTCATCTAGTTAGAGCTGAAATTAATGGTTTTTGTCAGGCAAAAGTTAGTTTATCAAGACTTTTCAGCAAGTCGTCAACTCAACAGTTGGAATATATTTGGCGTTTCCATTTTAGACAGCAAAAAAATGGTGAGTTTTGAATCTTCTGGTGTAGGATTCTGGATTCAGTCTTAAAGCAACACTACATAATTTCACACCCTTAAAACTCTGCTTCTGACTAGTTTTGATGGTACACTGTCATTTATTATGTACACTCCTAGAGGTCCCCGGGGTGTGCGGCTGGAACACTGGGGTGGGTGCTGGCCCATACTGGGTGGCCATCTGGGGTGGCTTGGTCCTTCTGGGCATTGGCTGAGCCTTCTGTTGTGGTGGGTGGGGGGTCAGACCATCATTCTGCTTCCTAAGATGCTGGACAGGACAAGTTAAAAAAAAAAAAAAAAAAAGGTACACTCCTAGAGCCGTCATTGCCTTGCAATATCCAAAGGCTGGTAAACCATCTTCACAGCTTATTTTTCCATCCCGTAACATCACTTTACAACATTTTGTTTTACGGTGCCGTGCCACACACCAGCAACTGGATATCAACACACTGGCTGCTTTGGATGTGGACCATGGCTAATTCATCAAAGAAACACAAGAGAACATTAGTAGAAGAAGCAAAGAAAAGAAAGAAAGGGACAGAGCAAGATGATAGTCAAGACTTTTATTGGCTATAGAGGACTCAGAGAAGAATCATGATGTGAGATAGATGATGACATAGCCTTCATTAGGATGTGAAAAGTTCATTCAACTTTTGTGGTCGTTTAAGTTTATTTGTAAAGCACTTTTCATGTTCACAATAATTCAAAGTGCTTCTCTTAAAACATTTAAAGCATTACAGTGGGTTGCAGAAGAAAAGCATAAAAACTGAAGGATTGATGAACAAAGAGAAAACAAAGTCTTAATGGTGCCATGACAGTGCCATTCACTTTTCTGTGTTTTTGGGGAATGATATGATCTGTTGTACGCTGATGAGGTCATGTGAATGTCAAGAGTGAGTATCAAAGTCCTTGTTCATGGGCAGTCAGCTTTGTGTCTTTGTTCAAAAGAGCCACCACTCACAAAATTGCAATATACATAAGAACATGAAATGATGCTAATAATTGACTGTAAATTTAGAAATATTATTATTCTTTTATGAAAAATGTGCAGGGATCCTGATGGTGAGTTAGGGGACGATTTAATAAGTTAAAGACCCACAACGTAACTTTTCAACTTTCAAAATATGCATTCCTGTCTCGTTTTGATGGCACACCAACATTCATTATGCACATTTCTCGAGCCGTCCAGCAGCGTCCCGAGGCTGAGAAACCGCAGTATGCGCTTTTTTCCATCTAGGCGCGGCGTAACGTTGCAGCTGACTATTGGTTATGCACCATGTGATGTGCTAGCAAAACGATATAAACACAGCGGGTGTTCTGAACGCGCACCATGGTGGATTTGTCAAAGAAATGCAAGAAAACATCATCGAAGGGAGAGAGGAAAAGAAAGAGAGGAAAGGACAGAACAAGAGATAATTAATAATGTGGTTAATATTTTCTGTCATTCTGTTAAATTAGAGTTTTGAAGTGTTAATTTGAACCGATGAATAAAATCTATTTCCCCAGACTTATTAATACATGACGTCACATACACATTGTGATATTGCATCTCCCACTTGACCACACATCACAGAAAGATCCAGTCCACAGCCTCTGCAGTGATTCCATCAGTGCAACACTGACACATTTCTACCAGACAGAAATGGGTGTTACTGTTGGAAAACTCTGAGTCATCCAAATAGCATCACCAGCAGGTGGTGATAGCCAGCAAACCTCTGCCACATTGCAGGCCATCCTCCATGTTGAATCCATGTTTACTTGGATGGCAACATCTGTGGTGGTTCAGTTCGTGTGTCTGGTTTGCATTTTGCGGTGCTGCTTGTTTATCTTTTTGTTCCATGCCTTTTGTGGCACCGCTTTAGGCATAAATGAAAGCAAAATAACAAGCATTAGATGGTGAAAACCGTACCCTAAACAACACGCACCATCAAAACTTAATCTGACGTAAATGGGTCAGGGTTTTATAACGCGAACATGGTTGTTCTCTGATGAAAAATTAAGTGTACAATGCTGCAGCAGAATAAAGGGATAAAAGAGGATATCATTTGGTGGCAGAGGGAGCTGCTAAAGCTGCAGCTGTCTGCACTATGAAGTCTGACTCACTGATATCTGATCTACTGCTGTCAGCGCATATGAAGGACTGCAAAGTGACATCCAAACCCCCTTGATCCAAGATGTAGAGGCCCGACAAAATAAAGCCTGTTTAGTGGAATATGCAGTAAATGTAATACTTAGTGCCAGATTTTTAATACCATTGTCCTTCATTTGTTTTCAGTCTAACAAAATATCATGCAGATCCAGTTTTGGAATATTTAGTATCTGAAAATGGCCTAAATTTGGCATCATCCTTGCAGAAATGTTATTTTTAGGAGCCATTTTGTTTGCTGCTGCTTGTTTAAATGCTGAAAGACACAGACACACACTCAACAGAATACAGAATGGATGCTACCCGGTGCCTCAACGTGACTTTACTGTGTTTGATGGCCCCCTGCAGGAAGCCGGAGAGACAGCACTGCACTACTCAGTACGGACGGCTGACCATACCTCACTGCACCTGGTGGACTTCCTCGTGCAGAACAGGTACTGTTTCAAGAGCCATCTTGTTTTTGTAAAAAAAAAAAAAGAAGAAAAATGTGTTAAGCTGCAAAGTTTTGCAAAAAGCGGGCTGCATCGCATATAATCTGTCTGCTGCAAGACACTCTTGCTCTGTGCACCAGTCTGCAATAAAGCAAAGGAAAGCTCAACGCTGCACCGCTCAAATTCCCCACAAGGCAAACAGAAATGGGTCAAGCACTTGCTTTCTGCCTTAATTTATTCCTCTCTTTTCAATTGTTTACCCACCACTGCTCCAACTGCATGCAGCCTCCACAGAAGAAGTGGAACCCTTTCATTAATTAATAGCCATGCTCATACAATGTTCTGCTCAGTCTTCGTTATTTAAAATGATTATTCATCTGCTATAACTGATTTTAAAAGCGTGTCCTCCTTCCTTTTAAAAAAAAAAAAAAATTACTATGTCAGACGGCTTTCGAGATTTAATGGCTCACTTCTGACCATGTTGGAAAGAAAACCTTTCCACCCTCATATTTCATGCTAAATCTTAATCTCCAGGTTAATAGCACATTACCTTGAAGCTGCAGATGCGTGGAAAACCTCCTCAGGTATTCAACCTTTTCCCTGAACATTAGTGTAATTTTCCCCTTGTTTTATTTCCTCACCCCCACAGTGGTAACCTGGATAAGCAGACGGAGTGGGGAAACACCGCCCTCCATTACTGCTGCATGTACGAAAAACCGGAGTGCCTCAAGTTACTCCTGAGGGGCAAGCCGGCCACTGACATCAGTGAGTCACATGTCAGGTTTCTTCCTCTCTTTAATGTTGGCTGCATGCACGCATCACCCTATAACTGTTGATTATCCTTCCTCGCCCCTCAGCCAATCAGAATGGAGAGACTGCCTTGGATGTTGCCAGGCGACTGAGGAACACTCAGTGTGAAGAGGCAGTAAGTGCAGGACCACCTACTTGGAGCTGCTGGACATCACAGATGATAATCAGTGGTTTAAAATAGTAACACAAACTCAGAAAATACACAAGAGTTACATGAATTGAATCAACGGTTGTGGAGCTTGGACTATGTTTGATCTGGCATGTGTTGAGCAGTTATTGGGTTGCTTAGCCAGAACACTAGATGGCAGTCAAAGGTCTTCCTCCAGCCTCAGGCGACAGGAACAGCAGAGTGGAAGTAATCGTTCGTGTGTGTTTATCATTAACGCAAATATGAACAAGCAGACAAAAGGGTTCAAACAAATGCACTGTAGGATTTAATATATGAATGGATTCACACATTTATTTCCCTACAGTTACTCTGTAAAGTGGACTACTGCTGAAATTCATAGAAGAATATGACTTCTCACAATATCTCTGTGATCCTCAACATCTCTTTCCTTTCTTGTTTAGGCTGTTTTGGTGTGTCTTAATGTATTAATGCAGCCAGAATTTGTCTTTTGTCTGCCTTGTTACCATTTCCCATCCCTTTAAATCGATGCTACAAGACATTTGTTTGTATGTGTCAGCTTGTGCAGGCTGCAGAGGGGAAGTTCAACCCTCACATCCATGTGGAGTACGAGTGGAGCCTCAGACTGGAGGAGATGGATGAGAGTGATGATGACCTGGATGATAAGGTGTGAACACAACACTGATATAATTTTAGTGCTTGCAGAATTCCTTTACAGCTCAAGGTTTGGATTAGCTGTATTTTCAGATGTATATTTTTTTCTTTTTCGTTTCTGTCTGTATTTTTAGTTTGCAACATTTATATGGGACGATTGAGTAAATTGTTTGCAGTTTCTCATCAACACAAAGGCTTCCCCACTGACTCACAGCTATGTACTAACTGAATTTGATATGTTAAAGAGGCAGAAAAAGGGTATTAAAAACAGATTTGGCTTTAAAATCACACTGAAAAATGCAGTCAGACTCTCTGAAAAGCTTCCTGCAGCAGAAAAAGGAACATTTACTGTCAAGTTAATGGTTTGCAGCAGGTTTAAGAAGGTTTAAGGAGAGGAATCCCAACTAAGCACTGATTCTGTGATTTTTCTGATCAAAAGACGTGTAAATATTGAAGTTTGTTAAGAAAGGAGAGTTTTTACACTTTGTTTTACTCTGATGCTTATGTTTCAGGATGACATTACTGTTTGTTTCATGTTAACTGTCATTAAGATTTTCCAAAAAACAAAACACGCTTCTGTAGCCAGGTTTTCCCTGCTGTTATTAATTTAGAATATGTGAATTGAAACAGTGGATTCCAAAATTTTTGAGCCAAATCCCCCAAGAGAACATACGCTGGTGTTCGACCCTTGCAACTACTGAGTGGTTAATGGTGTGATTGGCTATCAAATGTGTGATTCTCTAAACGCAAGGCTTGAAATCTATCAGAATCTTATAGATAAGGAGGATAAAGTGGGTTGGGGATATGTCAAAGCTGTCACAAAGCACCCACATGCCAAAAATCAATTTCTCTTGCAGTAATGGGGCCATCTTCAGATTTTTGAAATAGTATCTTTGTTTCTAAACACCCAATGGTAAAATACTAAATAGAAGCCTATAGAAGTATCAACGACTTAAGGACTAAGAAGTATAAAGTGCTTTTTGGTGGATTATGTTTACCACTGTAACAAAGCACCTTCATGCCCAAATTCAACTTCTCTTGTGGAGACAATGCCAAATTTGGATTTTTGATATGAAACGAGTAATAACTTGTTATTCATGCATTAAAGGGACTAGAGGCAGGAATGTAAAAAAAAACAAACAGGCATGTCCATTTTTTTTATACTAATGGGTGATGAAGCACTAAATATCAAAAAGAACATTTCCACCCACGTCTCTTTCCGTTGCCTTGAACAGGCTTTGTGCTGCAAAATGTACTGCAATTCGGTGGTCGAATTTCCCGCGCTGCCCTGCGGACGTGACGTCAAATGACGCTACGTCCGCAGTTTTGATACAGGAAGAAGACGGTCGCTGTAAATTCAAACGCTGTAAGCGATAGTTATGGATTCTTCTGCAAACGATCCAGATCAACTGAAAGACACTAAAAAGTGTAACTATAAAAAAAAAACCTTAGTAAACAACATTATAGCTTCAGTTTGTGCACGCTCCCGTGACGGCTTGGCTCGTGGCTGCAGTTACCTGAAGCGCCAGTCGCAAGTTTCGTTTCTTAATCTTGCCTCTAGTCCCTTTAATGTGTAAAATAAGATTGAGGCATTAATTTCATAGATTAATCTCTTCGCAATAACCTGTTAATTTGGCAGCCCTAATTAAAATCCCCAATTTATTTAATAAATGTAGGCTACACTTCCTTTTACACTTTATGCAAAACACTTGTTGGAAACAATCATTTGAAAAGGAGGCATCTAAAAGCTGAGATGTTTTTTATCTGGCAACCCCCTGAAATTATGTTGGGACCCCTGTAGAGGTTGGACCCTAGTTTGGGAAAGGCTGAATTAGAAGACCTCCAAATTTTTTCTCCAAATTTTATGTTTTGCAATCAGAGGTGGAAAATCCAGGTGCCATGAAGTAAAAATCCTGCCGTGTTTTTGGATCTGCCTGTACATTTAGAACAGGTGTTTTCACTAACGAGCTCGTCTATCTGGCAGAGGAGCTGTGCTAATTAAATTCAGCTGGTTTAGTGATCAGTTGGAACAACTGCTCGACAGGATTTGAACTTTCTGGACCAGGTTTTTCCACCTCTGTTTGCAATAATATTTAATGGAAACATTTTTCTGCAAAACACGTTTAAAACAATACTCATTTGAAAAGGAGGGATCTAAACACTGCTTTAAGTGAAAGGCTCAAAACTGGACTTTATAAAAGTAGTTTGAGTTCTTTGTTATGTTACAGTGTCAGCTTGCCATTCTGTCTAAGATTAGTCTCATTCTTCCTCTCCCTCTGCAGCCCAGTCCCATCAAGAAAGACCGCTCCCCAAGGCCTCAGAGCTTCTGTCACTCCTCCAGCCTCTCCCCCCATGACAAGCTCTCCCTGCCGGGCTTCATCAGCCAGAGGGACAAGCAGCAGCGTCTCTCCTACAGCGCCTTCACCAACCAGATGTACAGCGTCTCCACTGACCTCAGCTCCTCCCCTGTGGCCGACGGGCCACCGCTGCCGCCCAGGAACCAGGGCAAAGGTCAGACATACCTGCTCCAAGAGCTTTTGCATTCATTTCCAAGCATCATTCAGTTTAAACAGCTAATAACCCCGACAGTCAGTAAATTCAAGAGATCACGCTCTGCCAATGTTGTTTTTGTAAATGTGAGCCAGTAATGCAAAACGATCAAAAGATTGTGTGTTTGCTCTACTGTGTGTGAGAGAAGATAAGCTGTGAAATTGACTTCATTATGTCTGTTAATGTTTGATTATATCCAGGACAGAATTAGGTGCAGAGGAATGCTTTCTAATCGCTCTTCTGGAAAGTTTCCTCTCTGTGCTGTCAGTCAGTGTTTCTACACACACACATTTACACACCCTGCCGTGGTATGCAATTTGTCAGCACACAGAGCAGAGGGTGGGAAGCAGGTGTCATTAAGATTGCTTACAGAGTAAACTTTAAGGAAGACATGGCCACAGGAGAGGGCATGGGGGCATTTGTTAGTCAGGCGTGTGAAAGGGAAGCTGGATACACACTTGATCATCAGCCTCAGCACAATGTAGACACACACAGCATACTGTGTGTGTGCTGTCTCTGCAGTATTGTAATTAGAAATAACACTCCCCCTCTGCTGATCTGTAACAACTTTAGCCATCTAACAAACATGAGCTGATTGAAAACACCTCATGTAGCTAACGCTGCAACATCCATCTCAGCAAGCCATTTCATCCATTATCTAAACATTAAAATCTTATTTTTCTCTCAGCAAGAGCTCTGAAATGTCACTTGTTTCCAGTGCAAGAGAGCATGTAACAAGGAAATTTTAGGGAAACCTTTGGTTACTAGTGCTAAAACTGTCCAGGTTTCCATTGTAGCACTGTAGATGTGATGTCTTTGCTTGTAAATAGATGTCATTATGAGACAACTTGGCTGAATTGTTGGGAGTTATGGAGGTACAGTTGAGGCATTTCTGCAGATTAATACATTTTTGGAATGGTACCCAATACTCCCACAAGATAAAAGGCAAAATGTTACTTTAGGAGGAAAGAGCAACACTGAAATTGTAGTTCTGCTCAGAAGTACGGTGGAAGGAGGATCATGATTTGGAGCTGCCTTTCTACTTCAAGACGAGAAGCATCAAAGAAAGAATGAGATGTTAATTATGTTCAAACACTTTGCTGGAGGCAAAGTCCAAAGCTCACAAGTAAATTATCAACAGAATGGTTAAATAAATCTATGTTTTTGGGCTGCCAGATCAGGACGCCTCGCCGAAGGTGTCAGTGACAGTGAGTGAAAGCTGCCTATGTGCTATGAAAAAGAAAAAGTACAACAGTTTTTTGCTATTTCTTTAGTACTGTCTATCATTGTGTCAAAAACAAGGATCAGACCACATTTTCTGGGTCATTATATTGGAAATCCTGGTTGCTTGTAACAGTTAACTTACTTCATGTCAGTCATCAGTAAGTTTGGCTTGGGTTACTCAGGCGTGAATGTGCTAAAATCAAATAAAGAGCAGGACTTTGCTTCTAATGTTAGCTTAAAATTTAATCAGCTTGTCAGCGTCTTGGCTCCCTAAGTACAGTAGACGTTCCAGCCTTGAACAAGCCTCTTTGTAAGGCAGAAAACAAAATCATGAAGTTAACTAATCCTGTTATACTTTCCTCTGAAAGAAAGGCCAGGCTACAGCTGTAGGTAGCTAACATTTGTAGCATACGTTGGAGTAGCTAGGCACAATATTATATCCACTTGTTTACAGTTCTGCTCATGTTGGGAAAGAAGGTGAGAAGACAACAAAGTATTTGAGTTTGAAGGATCTCCCCCACTGCAGCCCCATAAACTGTTCTGTGTGGATAAAGCTTCACAGACCAGGTTAAATTTAGATGCTGCCCAAATAATAGCTCAAAGGCTCAGTTTAAGCCCTCTGGTACCTGAGATTTGAAGCTAATATTTATGAATGTTGTTAATCTGTTGCATGCACCTTTTAGATGATTACACTGCTGGAAACAAGAAGATTGTTTGGTGTGATTTTTGCAAAAATAAGATTAACTGTCAGAATAAGAGGATAAACAACATACATGCATTTCAGATGACATGCTTCCCTGTCAGATGCTCACAGCAGCGCTCCCTCTCAGCGGGCGCCGAGGGGCTTGCTCCCCGGGGCCAGCTTCACACCGTTTCTCCTCTTTTTGCTTTGCTCTTCACTGATAAGATTTCATCTTGTTATTTTTCCAGCGTGTGGGAGCAGCTCTTTATGAGACTGACATGCTTATAGATTCTCTCCCACACTCCTCATCTCGCTCTGTTTTCTTTCTCTTTTTTTGTTTCTCTATTCTTTCAGCTCCACACTTGGCATTCCTTGGCTCTCATTCGCACTACGCCACACTGGCTGGCACCCGACCATACATCAGTGAATATCTTGTTTTACGTTCTCCCCCCTTATCCCTCAGTTGTTTCCTCCTTTACAGCTCAGATGTGCAGGGTGGTGGCGTTATTTTTCGCTTAATAACGGCACCACGTAGGCAAGCTGTTTCTCCTGTGAGTTATCTGTTGCCTGCGAGATTTTCTTCAATCTTCCTGGAATGATGTCCTGCCATCCCTGAGCTGTAAACTTTTAACCACAGCTGATTTCTCTCTGGCTGAGCTCTCTTTTTAGCTGTTTTCATCCTACTTTTTCTATATTTGTGAGCAGAAAGTAAATGAAGGTGGATATGTACCAGAATGAAACTTACAGCAAACATGTCTGCACCCCAGATCCGAGTGTAGCTTTTAACTATTTAACATTTCCATCCACACTTATTATTGTTCAGTCATTTCTCTCTGTCCACCCTCCCTCCTGTCCATGTCCCTTATTGTCCCTTTTCTCCTTCCCTGCTGTGAGTTTCAACAGAATGATTTTTGTTTATTTACTCTCTTTTGGATGGACCTCATCACCTCATGTGTCTTATGTATCGCTCCTCCAGCTCCTCCCCCATCTGGCCCTCCCTCCACACTCACACCAGGAGGCAGCTCCACCCTGTCCAAGAAGAGACCTCCGCCCCCCCCTCCTGGACACAAACGCACCCTGTCTGACCCACCCAGCCCGCTCTCTCACAGTCCACACAGTAAAGGGGGCTTAACCGGGGGTGAGACGCAAGCACACTACTGCAGTAGGGCTGGTTTCCCTCAGGCGTATCAGGATTTTCAGAAAACTACTAAATATTCTCAACTCAAAGTCCACGTCTGCCTTTTTTTTTCCCCCCCGAGAACTTCATTATCCATGTGACAACTCCATGAGCAAATTTTATTCGTTAATAGAGACCATGAGGTTTGGTTTGAAGCTTCAAAAAGGGTTCAGAAGTGGACTTACATGTAGATTATTATTTGTCAAGCACTTATCTGATCAGATAAAATGTCTGGAAATTTAAAATGTAGAGTTTTTGTTGGTTTTTTTTTTTTTGTCAGATTTTGTTTCTCTTGTCTGTCTTGCAGTTTCAAGATTTATCTGAGTTTAACATGTTGTGAACATCTGTAAGGCTGCATGTGATGAATCTATTATTAATGATTAATGCTTCAGGAAAATTAACACAATTTTAAAAAAGCATAAAGACTTAGAAAACAGGTGACGCCTAAAGAAAATAATTTTCATCAGGAATAGATCACAATAGTTCCTGACAACTGAGTGACATGTTGTTAATTTGGCTGCCACGATTAGTCGATTAATCGCGACTATGTTGACTATTAAAATAGTCTGCGACTAATTTCAGAATTTCATCGGCTAATCGTTTATCGTTTTTATGCTTTGTTTTTCACCTCAAAATCTCACCACTGTACCCTCCGCTGCCTTGTCTGCCCTTCTGACCTTGACACACATGCTTAATCTTAGCTGTCAGGGTCAGCTTGTCTTGAATTGTATATTGACTTAAATAAACACACACACTACCACTACTATCAAAGGTTTGGACATGTTTTTCCATTCGATTCAATGAATAAGTGTCCAGATTTTTTAATATTACTGTCAATATGCTACAGTTTTTTTTATAATCTGATTAGTTTATTAACTGCCAAATTAATCAGTGACTCCTCTATAATCAAAATAATCATTTGTGGCAGCCTTAGTCGTTAACCGAGTCAGTTAGTTTCAGCTGTTGTGCAAGAGTCTTCAGCCAGACCTCATTTCTTTATATATTTGCAGGAAAATGGCTACAGGAGTTTATTGAAACATGTGAAATCATAAATAGACAGTACAGTATATAAGGCAAAAGCTACATTTTTACAGTTCCAGTTTGCACCGTTTGATGCTAATAGTTTGATGGTCAGGATTTAGTCGAACCACCTTTATTCTTCAGAGAGCGTGAACCCTCTTAGTCAAGCTTTCATGGACATTGTCTTCAGAAATAGTTCTCCAGGCTTCTTTGAGGACATTTAAAAGCCCCTCTTTGGGTGTTTGCTGCCTTTTGTTCTGTTCTTTTTCAAGATGATCCCACACTGCTTCAATAATGTCTAATAATCTGAGCTCTCAAGAGGATTAATTACTCTGTAGGACCTGTTGCAACTGATTCTCCATCCAGTTCTGGCATCATTTGGCTTTTCTAAGACCATTTTTCATGAGGCTTCAGTGAATAGTAGATGGATCAACTAAAGGTCCAGATGCATCTTTCAGATCCTATGTCAGGGCTTTGTTGGATTTATTTCTATTTCTGAAGAACGTCTCTTTCAGATACAATTCATCTGCTGTAGATAGTTTTTGTACTCAAATTTTTAAGGACCCTCTGCACAAATAAGATGTGCCAAGTTTTCAGCTAAGAGCTCTTTGGGAATCTTCATGGTGCAAAAGCATTATTTTTAGACTGTAGCTTTAACTAAAGAGAGAGAAACAAATCATGTCTTTACAACAAGTTGCTGCTAACAAAATTCCCAAAGAGACAATTTAATCAGTTCTTTGCCAAGTTGTCTGGTACGTGTCTACATAACACTGGTTTATTCCCCGTGTTTGGTAGCTTTTTAGTGTTGAATGATTTAAAGGAAAGTGTTTAAAGGTATGATAAACAAAAAATACATTCTTCTTAAAAATGGTTGCCTACAAGGACTGTACTGAAAATGAGTGAAAAGGCAGACAATGTCCAAAAAAACTTTAAAAGCCCTTCAGAAGCCTGAAGAACCATTGCTAAGTGAAAACTGCTTTTTTTTTTTTTTTTAGTTATCGACACAAGAAAGGTTGGATTTCTATTTTTAGTGACAATTTGTTCCACAGATATGTAGACATTTGTGTAGGCCACCAATCAGCTTACTCTCAAATGATCTACTTGTGGTTAGTTATTAATCAAATGCATAGAAAAACAACCCTTAAATGATTCATTTTGCTTCTACTAATTATCATTTGTCTCTTGTGTTTGTGTCACGCATTCCTGAACATCAGACCACTAATTAAATGCCAGCACTTTATAAGAATTTTTAAAATATGACAAGCTTATGGAGAGCTCAGCCAGATCACACCTCCCTCATTGTTTTATTTAACCATCACAGCATGTTGATTTATTTCCACATTTATATTAAATTATTTCCTCGATTGGCGCTCTGAATATGGTGTCAAGTAATCTGTTTGTCGTGATTAATGTTAATATTTCAGGAAGTGACTCCACCCCCCTCCGGTCAGTAAGATGTCTCCTGTTTCCAACAAGTTTGAAGGCATTCCTCAACAGCAAAGGTATCGCAGACAGGGACTCTGAGCCTGCCATGCCTGCTCTGGCTGGAACGTGTTTGCCTATGATCATAAAATGTCTAAATCTGGATAATGTACGTGTTTTTGTTTGACTTTATATAAAAATCTTTTTCCAGCACTACTTCAAGCAACACAAAGTCTACACTTGGTCCAAGGGTTCTTCCCAAACTACCTCAGAAAGGTACAGTTTTTGTCAGATTTTTGCTTGTTGTTACCTGTAAGAGGTTATTTACACGCTTGTTCCTGGTTATCTCTCCAGTGGCATTGCGTAAGATCGACACCATACACCATCCATCTATGGATAAGCCCAGCCTTCCTCCAGAGGTCTTCCAGAAGTCCCCGCCAGCAACTGAAACCACACAGAAGGGTCCTCTGGCAGACAGGCCTCAGCTGGGCGACCTGCCCCCGAAACCACAGGTGTCTGAACTTCCCCCAAAACCAGGAGAACTTCCCCCAAAGCCGCAGCTCTCAGATCTCCCTCCTAAACCTCAGCTGGGAGACCTGCCGCCCAAACCCCATCTCAAAGACCTCCCTCCCAAGCCTCATCTCGCAGACATCCCCCCGAAACCCGGGACAGCCGAGTCCGGGAGTCCGAGGCCACCTCCGGGAGAGTCGACGCCAAGGCCGCAAACGCAGCCTCCGCCTCCACCTCAGACTCAGCCGCACCCTCAAGATTCACCGTCGCCTAATCAGCAACCAACTATCGCGACGACATCTCAACAACCTGCAGAGGACACAAATGGGACCCCAGCCGGGACTGCAGAGACACCCGTGCCCCTCCCGAGGAAGATCAACACGGTACGGACACGCCTGTTCCTGTTATGAAATCTTTGCTTTTGATATTTAATTTTGGTGACAAAAAGACCTGACAAATACAAAGTGAACACTACAATTTTATGCTGTATTTAATTAAACTTTAATTACATTTTTTAGTCAAACCATTATAATATAATTAATTAGATTTTAGCAGATTTAATGATAATCCAGGTGGGACCTTTTCATATTTTCCGCTGATACCATTTACATTGTTAGAGAAATTTACAACTAGTTTTTAGAAAATTTACAAAGAAAATAAGGTTGTACTGAAAGGGATTTTTGTTTACAATGATTGGAGCGCTCTCTGTTTGGATAATTGAGGAGGACTTTTTTTGGTGAGAACAGAGCGATAAGACAGGGACCATAAGAAAAGCTGAAATACTATATGACTTCATGTAAATCAGCCTGTTGCACATTGCTGAACTCACGACTGCTGCAGAAGACTGCTGCATAAATGTCAATGAGGCTTTTTCTCAACTTAAACCGAGCTGGCTTTTAGGTTAAATTTGTTTTAGATATAAATAATTAGCTTTTTTATACCCCCATCTTCTCTTCAGTCAACTTTTCTGTGTGTTTGCATGTGTCACCGGTTTGAAAGCACTTTGCTGCAGCCAAGATGCTAACTACACACACATGAAAGAAAAGAACAGGCTGATCTGAGAGTTTTTCTCTCCATGTCCAGGGGAAGAATAAAGCCCGTCGAGTGAAGACGATCTACGACTGCCAGGCTGACAACGATGACGAACTCACATTCGTTGAAGGAGAGGTGATCATAGTTACAGGAGAGGAGGACCAGGAGTGGTGGGTGAGTCCAGTTTAAGTATCTCCAGCACTGGTTTGACCTCTCAGAATAAACTCATCCACCACAAACAGAAAAACCACACCATACAGTTTTTCTTAAACACTTTGTTTTTCCTTTTTACCCCCAGATCGGGCACATTGAAGGAGACCCGGAAAGAAAAGGGGTATTCCCCATGTCTTTTGTGCACATCCTGAGTGACTGACAGCCAGACAGACTTGCACTACGTCTCTCCCTAAATCGGGAGGTCCTGTAAATACCTATCATACAGTAACGCCCCTTGTCACACGACAAGTGTCCTAAAGAAAAAAAAAAAGCAACAAAGAAGAAAACCGAGATGGCTCATCTAGACATGGAAGCCACATCCATGCTGTACAAAGAATGTGTGTATTCTTCCTCTACCAGTATTATCTTAACCCTATAGCATGGCTGAGATGAAGCCACTCTCAAAACCCTAGCACTTACCTAAAAGTCTATGTTTATGCTGTTCCTGTGTATATATGTATGTAAATATATATATTTGTGTGTGAGTGTATATACATGTTTTATTGTACAAAACATGTACCATTGCTCTCTGCCTGTCAGATAAAGCATCAGGGTGGTAGAGTTTGAATTTTATCTGTATTAATTTTACTGGCCCTCGAGTAATTATCAGCTTATATTTCTGGAAAAAGGACAAATATGAAATGGAATGTGAAATAGGTCATGTCATTATTTGTGTCTTGCATCCCTGTTTACCGCCATAGCTGACTAAAGAGGCAGGAGTCTCCCACAGATCTTCCTAAGATGAAGATTTTTCATTCAATGTACTCCTTGTTCTTTGCTTGCTTTGTGTGTACACGTATTATGGTTGTTTTACCGTATAGAAACCTGCTGCTACTGTGTGGTGGAATATCAAAGCCTGTGGTTCACTGTAGGTCACTAATTTACTCCTTGTTACACTGTTCACTGTATGTGTGCTCTGTGTGCAAACTCAATGCCATCTCCACAATCCTTTGACCTTTTTCTGTGCATGGTGTAACAATGACTGGAAATGAGTGGAGTGCTGCGTTCAAACACGCTCACCTCAGGGTTTGAAGAGCCACTATTAATATTAAGCAGGACTCCACAAAAGGGTATCCTGTTGTTGAAGCCACTATCAGCCACAATTATGGGAAACTCAAGAGGACATCTTAGCAATAACTTGATTCTCTGACAGGCTAGAAGTTTCACAACAACCTGTGTTCACAATTCAGTGTCTTGTAAAACCTCATGAGCTTGAACCTTTTTTTTTTTAAGTTTATTTTAATTTGAATCATGTAATATCATTCCATGTTACTGGATTTAGTACATTTCCAGGTTTGCCTGTGAACCAGAAACGAAGGACGGACTTTGTAAAAGGTTGGAGAGCCTCTGTATTTTCGCCTGGTCCTCACTGACTTGCAGTTCTTCCCATGTTAAGGAACAAACCCATCAACCCATTGTATCATTAAAAGTGCTGTACTTAAATCCTGAGCCTGTCTTTTTTTTTTTTTTTTTTTTAAACTGTGTAGTTTAGAGGAATTCCAGCAGTGCCTCCCTTTGGAATTTCAAACACCGTTCATTACAGGCTATGAACATTCCTGAGAAGTTTATTGAAGATAAACAGGAGGCATTTTAAGGAGTTTTATGTTAAGTGCAACCAAACAGTGAACTCAGTATTCCACTTTATCCTTTACAGGTGCAGTAATTTACGCTACTTTATACTTTGGTTTAAGCAGATTTTAGGGGACAGAATTGTAGTTTTTACTGATTAAAAACAAAATAATCCAGCCTTTGACTCAGGTGTATAGCGGTTATTCAGAAAATACATTTTTTGGCCATCAGCAGACCCCACACTTGAGTATACGATCTGAAAATGTCAACTCTACAAACCTGGGCATCATTGATAGTGTCAAAACAGCAACATACTATTTGATCACAAGTATGCAAGTAAACTCCCAGGTAACAATGGATTACATGCACATTTCCACTACTTCCTGAACCTAAGCCAGTTCCTTTGTCTTTCATTACTGGACAATGGTGCTTACATGAACAAACATGACATTAAAAAGTACAACTGAGAAAGAGTTTAAAAATGTATAGCTTTAGCTGTGTACCCACACCAAATATATAACCAGGGTGCACCCCCCCCCCCCAGAGCACCTTCTCCAACATTTCTGCATTAAATGGCTGAAATAGCTTGTGCATGTCATTCAGCTCTGCAGAGGCCTGGTAACGAACCTTCATTGGGTTCAGGTGTGTCAGAAGGGGCACTCTAAAAGTAGCGAGGACTGGACAAGTGGACACCTGGATATAACAAATGCAGTACTGGCAAAACTTAAGTCACAGTTGCAATATCAATATTTATTCAGCCCTTTTGAACACATGCCTTTTGTAGGAAAATGCCAGACCAGTGCAACTAGAAACTTGTACTGAATTAGTTGGGGGCAAAAACAAATGTAACAGATTAACCACAAACTGCAATTCAATTAATCTCATGTACACAAGGTTTTGATTAACTTAGTGAAATAGTCCTTAAGAAAATTACATCCAAATGTGACAGTCTGGAAGATTCAGGAATGTTTTTGCTCAACCTTTTGCCCAACTGAAGGCCTGCAAACCACTGACAATGAGTCCATCACCCACCAGTTAGAAATCACCTTGTTAATGCTTATAAGCTTCCAACTAGTTCAAACTGAAGCAGCCTTGCAGGTCAGATGAAATAAAGCTAGAAACTGGCCCAGTAGGCTTCATTTAAAGCTTGATATTACCTTGACTGAAAAGTTACCACTAAATTGTGGCAACACCAAATGTTGGTGTCAATGTTGAACTTGATGCCAATAATTTGTAAGCTGATCTACACTTTTGGGTTTTGCACAAGTCTTGAACCATTAATAGGGACCAAGTACATGCAAGCAGGGAAACAAACACTCTTCAAACCAGTAGAAAATTAACAATGTCAGGCAACAGAATAGCAAAGACTAAAGTTTTAAAAGCTAAAAATGTAGTCTGCAGGGTCAAGTTTCACACCAAGTACCTCAAATGTCATTTGGGAAAGTTGACACTAGGGATATTATAATAAAATTCACAATTGTGACCAAAATGATCACAGCATTATAGAAATATCCCCAGCCTTCTGCCATGTTTTCATAAATTAAACATCGCAAACTGCAACTACTGCTGCTTTTTCAGCCAATGAGCAGCATCACTGTCCCCCCCCCCCCCCTGAAGTGCAGTAATCAGTCACGGGTTTAATTAAAATTTGAAACTAATTACTAATCGTTGGGAATTTTATCAGTCAGTCATTTTACCAGTAATGCTACATCCCTAGCTGACACCGTTCCATAAAAAAGGGTCAGCTTTTCCAGACATGAGGCATATTCAATTATACCGAACAATGAACCTTATTTAATGACAGGCAAACCAAAAATGACATTTTGCAATTTATTGAACTCTGTTCAACAAAAAAATTTCACAACTCTTCCAAAATATTAACACAGGAATATTATACACTTTAAAGATAACATAAGGATTTTGTGTCACAACACAAAAACATAATCTTACAAAACATTTACATGTATTACCAGAATACTGCAACTTAAACTTATTTACACACTTGGGCCTTCTGAGGAGCCTTTGACCCCTGGTCCTTCTCCACAGACTTGATGACCCCCACAGCAACGGTCTGCTTGAGGTCTCTCGCCGCAAAGCGACCTGGAGACGAGATACTTCTTACTGAAAATGTACATCAAGAAAAAACTAGTTTCAATTTTTTACTGTACCTAAAGGAGGGTATGTGAAGAAGCTCTCCACACACATGGGTTTAATGGGAACCACTTTGACTGTTGCAGCATCTCCAGACACGAGTATCTGTGGGCGGTCCTCCAGTTTCTTGCCTGTGCGGCGGTCAAGCTTCTCCTTCAGCTCAGCGAAGCGGCAGGTGACATGGGCAGTGTGGCAGTCCAGCACAGGACAGTAGCCCGCTTTCACCTTCCCCGGGTGGTTCAGGATGATTACCTGATGGTCAGAAGTTAGTTTTAAAGGGGGATTCATTTTTTTTTCTTAAAGTTTCTTTATTGAACAAACCTGAGCTTCAAAGCTGCGGACATCTGATGGAGGATCCTGCTGGGCATTACCAGCCACATCCCCACGTCGCAGGTTTTTCACAGAGACGTTCTTGATGTTGAAGCCAACGTTGTGTCCTGGCAGAGCCGTCTGCAGCCCCTGGTGGTGCATCTCAATGGACTTTACCTCTGCAGTCAGCTTGGCAGGGGAGAACATCAGGGTCATGCCAGGTTTGAGGACACCAGTTTCAATCTTGCCCACTGGCACTGTCCCAACTCCTTCAAGAGAAACAAGCAGTTAACATTTCCAGGCCACCCCAGTAACACCAGTTTAAGTTACTGGACAATAACCTGCCTCCAATTTTGTAGACATCCTGCAGAGGTAATCGTAGTGGCTTGTTGATGGTGCGGATAGGTGGGTGAATCGAGTCCAGGACTTCAAGTAGAGTCTTCCCACTTGCAACTCCTTCCCTTCGTCTCACCTTCCAGCCCTGGTACCACGGCATCTGCACACACATTACTGTTAACACACACACTGCAACATGTGGCCAGACAAAGTGTGAACTCTTTACCTTTTGAGTGGCGGTGATCATGTTCTCCCCAGTCCAGCCAGAAATTGGAACAAATGCCACAGCAGAAGCATCATAGCCAATCTTCTTAAGGAAGCCGGTCACACCTCGCACCACCTCTTCATAGCGTTTCTGGCTGTAAGGCGGCTCAGTCAGATCCATCTTGTTCACACAGACAATGACCTGTTTGACACCTAGAGTGTAAGCCAGTAAGGCATGCTCTCTGGTCTGACCGCTTCTGGATACACCAGCTTCGTACTCTCCTTTAGCCGCAGAGACCACCAAAAGGGAAACATCAGCCTGAAAAGACACATTGTTAAATAAAGCTACATACAAAAAAGCCTGAACTTCTCTTGTTCTTACCTGGGATGTCCCAGTAATCATGTTTTTGATGAAGTCACGGTGGCCTGGAGCATCAATAATTGTCATTGAGTATTTTTGAGTGTTAAATTTCAGCAGAGATATGTCAATGGTAATCCCTCGCTCCCTCTCAGCCTTCAGCTTGTCCAGCACCCAAGCAAACTTGAAGGAACTCTTTCCCATCTGCAAGACAAAGAGCTTAGCTATAGACAGTATTATGAGTTTCCTTCAATAAAAGTTCCCTCCTTACTTGCGCTGCAGCTTTTTCAAACTTCTCCAGTTTTCTCTGGTCAACGCCTCCGCATTTGTAGACGAGATGTCCGGTGGTGGTGGACTTGCCACTGTCAACATGCCCAATAATGACCACATTAACATGAGTCTTCTCTTTTCCCATGGCTATAGGTGGATTTGCAAAGTAACACGTTTCCTGTTACAATCTAACACTTAGTTTTCAAAATTTTTCTATCAAATGGATCTGCCCTGCTGCTTCAGTGTGTCTTTATAGGCTGCATGACACATAATTGAAAACAGGTGTGCAGGTTCATTAAGCTTAATTGGCATCAGTCAGTCAATGATGAAAATTGAACATACAGTTAAGCAGCAAAATGATGTGAAAACTGGAAGAAAAAGCTGAAAGCTATAAGAATCCCTCCCAACTGCTCTTTTATCTTGTGATTTTTTCAGGCTGAACTTTGATCAACAAGCAGCAGTAAGACTCTGTTAGCTTTCCACCATGGATCAGTTTATAATCTCAAATTACAACCAGCTGTGCCATTTGAAGGTGGAAGCCTTTGAACCCGTCCTAATGAGCAGACTATGTGCTCATCAAACAAACACCAGTTGGTCACAAAGCATCTGTCTTAAAAAAAAGAAAAGAAAAGTATTTTACAGAAGCAGCAGATTGAGGAAGTTTTCTTTCTTTTTTTTTTTTTTTTAAAAAAAAACCTTTGTTATGATTTAGAAATAGGAAGACCTGAAAGAGTTGTGTAGTGCAGTTAAGAGGTATAACCTCTTATGAAAGATTTAGAGTCATCTCTACTGGAGTCTGTTTATTTAGTCTTATTGGAGGAGAAAGATAACCTATGACACAAAACCAGAACATTTTGGCTTTAGAAATTTGTTGTAAATAACCAATTTTTTCAAGTAGGCCTATTCTTGAAGATCTTACTTGAGCTGTTGCAACTGACTGATAATCATACTCCCAACAAGAGAAACTGTTGATGGAAACAATGGAAAGGATGTTAAAAGTCATTTCCAAAGGTAATTTATCTCAGACTGTAGCAAAACAGATCACTGTTTTTTTCCCCTGTCAGCAAATACAAATGAAATAGGAACGGTTTTAGTAGGGCAACATGCAGTTGACCGAGAAAGACCTCAGATTCTCAGAAAACTGAAAACAAAAATAGGAAATACAAACCAAAAGAAAAAAAACAACAATAAACAGACAAACATAAACCAGCATTAACATTTAAACAGAAAAAATAACTTTTCAGATGCAGTCATTAACTGTGGATGACTGGATGAAACTGATTTGCAGTGATGCATCACAAACCTGCATTTTGCATGGATGATGCTCAAACTTCTGTTTGGTGCGGATCCAGTAAAACGTTAAAAAGAAAAATAGGACAGACATATTCCCACAGTCATTGATAATATAGGGTTACTTTCAGGTGAAACACCAAGACAGATGGCAGGCATAATGTCTACAGCAAAAAGAAAAGTAATGGAAGTGTGGAAACAAATGGAAGTGAATAATGAAAGTTTGGAGACTTTCCTCAGTTCATCAATAAAACGTCCACAAAGCAAACTTTAATTCAGTAACTTCATTTATACTCACGCATTACAGTTTGTTAAAATTGGTCATATTACGTTCAATAGGAAAAGATTTGAGTATTGACATGCAATCAAAGAAAAAGCATCGGTGACTATATTGAAGTAGTTGCTCTTATGTCCTAAATCTCTCCTCATAACAGGCTACAGTTCGTTTTTCACTGCAGCATGAGAGCATTAAAGTTTTCACAGAGGAAACACCGACTCTTTGTTTTCCAGCAGCTGTTATTGCAAGGCAATTAGATGAGTGTTTCAAGTGAACTGCATTGAGACAACTGAGAGGAATTTATACCAAATGTACTTTATGGGCTTATTACTGATGTCAGTCAGACTGAATAGCAGGACAAGAATCTTGGAAACAAACAACGAAAAGCTGGAATGCTTCTTAAGTAATAGCTTTTAAACGTGACTAAGAAAAAAAAAAAGTATGCAGCAGATGTGAATATCAGATGCTTATTCTCTGTTTTAGTAGCAGCATCAAAGACTTATAACAGACACCAATCTGAAAGAACTGAAACAAAATGTTTATTGTGTTTCGTTAAACTTTGTTGGTTTGCTTTCAGTGCACAATTACTGGAGAGTTACTAAGTATATTTAACCCATTAGCCCATTTTTCCTTGCCATTGTCAGGACGGAGGTCTGAATTAAAGAACATTTGATACAGACCATTAGTTTCCTTCACTGGGTAACGTTTAGAAAATTGTTTTATATGGACACAGTTTAATGAATGAGATTAACATGTATTATAATCAGTCTAATTTAATTGTATTGAATTGTACTGTCTGTAAAAGTGCCTTAAAATCACTATTGTTATGGGGCTATGCAGAAAAAAAAAATAACTGAAGCTATATCAATCTTAATTGTAATTATTATAAACAGTTACTTCAGTCTGAATGTGTGATGCTATGTAAAATCAGAGGTTGATGATTGAGCCTTTCTTTGCTCAAGGAAAAAATTCTCAAGGATTTGCTCAAGGAATTATTATTGTTGTTGGCACCTGTAGGAGTTTTTACATTTCTTTTTAACAACTGTATTTTATTTTTCAGGAAGATTAATCTATATTTGAAATGGTATGTGAGAGTTCTTGCTGTAATCTTAAAAAAATGTACAGATAAGGCCAGAGCAGAAAGAAGTTGCTGAAATAAAATGATGTACTAGTAAATGTGCAGCTCTGCCACTGTTGAGAGGATTATTAACTAATTTTCAAAATGCATTAGACATTATTAGACAAAAGAAAAAAGGAATATTTTATATCACATCATTAACTATACAGTATTTCTAACAGTGATCCTAGATTTTGCTTTAAGATCGGTCTGGTAATAATAATGATCACCATCGATTATTTATCATATGGTCATAATGATGCATTTTTGTATATTAGATCAATATAAATTGAGAATAAAAGGGCAGACATTGATTTAAAGGTCAATTAACACAACAGCGCCCCCTCAAGGCTCTAATTTAAGCTTTTTGCTCAGTGGTACGTTGTGTGAATACACCTTTTTATGGAAGCCCATTTCCGCCACTCTAATGAAAAAAAATAACATGCTGTATCTCATAATTATGACTTAGCTATCTCATAATAATGAGATAGTATCTCATAATTATGAGATACTATCTCATAATTATGAGATAGTATCTCATAATTATGAGATACTATCTCATTATTATGAGATAGTTTCTCATAATTATGACTTAGCTATCTCATTATTATGAGATAGTATCTCATAATTATGAGATACTATCTCATTATTATGAGATAGTTTCTCATAATTATGACTTAGCTATCTCATTATTATGAGATAGTATCTCATTATTATGACTTAACTATCTCATTATTATGAGATAGTATCTCATAATTATGACTTAGCTATCTCATTATTATGAGATACTATCTCATTATTATGAGATACTATCTCATAATTATGACTTAGCTATCTCATTATTATGAGATACTATCTCATAATTATGACTTAGCTATCTCATTATTATGAGATACTATCTCATAATTATGAGATAGTATCTCATTATTATGAGATACTATCTCATAATTATGACTTAGCTATCTCATTATTATGAGATACTATCTCATAATTATGACTTAGCTATCTCATTATTATGAGATACTATCTCATAATTATGAGATAGTATCTCATTATTATGAGATCCTATAAGTTGATCTATGCGATCACTGAATCTAGCACAGCACAGGTGAGGACTCAGACTGAGCTGGTCAGGCGGTCAGCAGCAGGTTGCAGCGTACTGGAGTCAGAGCCCCTGGCTTATAGGAGTCCTCACAAATTAAGAGGACCAGTCAATAAATAGACGATTAAGTGCATTTTGTGTCTTTACTTCTATTTCATGTTTTTAATCAGATGTTTTTTAGGGCCAATTGTTCCACATTACAGTTTCCATTCATTAATATTACATGGTTCTCACTCTATTGTTGCAAATCAATGCAGAAGTATGCCAGCGAGGCTAGAACGACCTTTCAGACTTTACGCACGGAGTTACATAGTTATTAATCCTAAATGCTGCATCCTGTCTCACACCGCTGGCATGGCTCGGCTCGGGAGCAACTGGCAAAATCTTGATCGATCTGCCAGCTTCCTTTGGAATGTCCCTTTAGCCAGGAATCCCAGCGTGGTCAGCACCTGGAGGGAGCATATGACTCCTCGCTTTAGTTTCCCATCATAGCCTGTAAAAGTGTTGCCAGCCATTAAGTTGACGGCAAAGCACCGCACATTTCCACGGTCATTTCACTCTAATACATCTCAACTTCACCGACAATAATCGTACACTATGCTTTTGTTAAGATTAACCCTTTGTTCTGGGACCTGTGGTGCTTGTAAACTACTGGTAGGCTAAAGTACTGTAATCATAGCCCACATAAACTCCTCAGTCTCCCAAAGTCCTAAGGCCAGGCTATCTCATAATAATGAGATAGTATCTCATTATTATGAGATACTATCTCATAATTATGACTTAGCTATCTCATAATAATGAGATAGCTAAGTCATAATTATGAGATAGTATCTCATAATAATGAGATACTATCTCATAATTATGAGATAGCTAAGTCATAATTATGAGATAGTATCTCATAATAATGAGATAGTATCTCATAATAATGAGATAGCTAAGTCATAATTATGAGATAGTATCTCATTATTATGAGATACTATCTCATAATTATGACTTAGCTATCTCATAATTATGAGATAGTATCTCATAATTATGAGATACTATCTCATAATTATGACTTAGCTATCTCATTATTATGAGATAGCCTGGCCTTAGGACTTTGGGAGACTGAGGAGTTTATGTGGGCTATGATTACAGTACTTTAGCCTACCTGTAGTTTACAAGCACCACAGGTCCCAGTACAAAGGGTTAATCTTAACAAAAGCATACGATTATTGTCGGTGAAGTTGAGATGTATTAGAGTGAAATGACCGTGGAAATGTGCGGTGCTTCGCCGTCAACTTAATGGCTGGCAACACTTTTACAGGCTATGATGGGAAACTAAAGCGAGGAGTCATAGCTCCCTCCAGGTGCTGACCACGCTGGGATTCCTGGCAAAAGGGACATTCCAAAGGAAGCTGGCAGATCGATCGAGATTTTGCCAGTTGCTCCCGAGCCGAGCCATGCCAGCGGTGTGAGACAGGATGCAGCATTTAGGATTAATAACTATGTAACTCCGTGCGTAAAGTCTGAAAGTTTGTTACAGCCTCGCTGGCACACTTCTGCATTGATTTGCAACAATAGAGTGAGAACCATGTAATATTAATGAATGGAAACTGTAATATGGAACAATTGGCCCTAAAAAACATCTGATTAAAAACATGAAATAGAAGCAAAGACACAAAATGCACTTAATCGTCTATTTATTGACTGGTCCTCTTAATTTGTGAGGACTCCTATAAGCCAGGGGCTCTGACTCCAGTACGCTGCAACCTGCTGCTGACCGTCTGACCAGCTCAGTCCGAGTCCTCACCTGTGCTGTGCTAGATTCAGTGATCGCATAGATCAACTTATAGGATCTCATAATAATGAGATACTATCTCATAATTATGAGATAGTATCTCATAATAATGAGATAGCTAAGTCATAATTATGAGATACTATCTCATAATAATGAGATAGCTAAGTCATAATTATGAGATACTATCTCATAATAATGAGATAGTATCTCATAATTATGAGATACTATCTCATAATAATGAGATAGCTAAGTCATAATAATGAGATACTATCTCATAATTATGAGATAGTATCTCATAATAATGAGATAGCTAAGTCATAATTATGAGATAGTATCTCATAATAATGAGATAGCTAAGTCATAATTATGAGATACTATCTCATAATAATGAGATAGCTAAGTCATAATTATGAGATAGTATCTCATAATAATGAGATAGTATCTCATAATTATGAGATAGCTAAGTCATAATAATGAGATAGTATCTCATAATTATGAGATACTATCTCATTATTATGAGATAGCTAAGTCATAATTATGGGATACAGAATGTTATTTTTTTTCATTAGAGTGGCGGAAATGGGCTTCCATACCTTTTAATATCTGCTTCCAGGACGAAGTATTTGAGCTAGTTTAAATGTATAGAAGTCCTGATCAAAGCAGCAGTGGGATTTATTTATAGCCCCCTTCTGTAGTAATCCGATGGAAATGCTTGTTGGAACAATTCAACGGCTGCCCTTTGCCCGGGTGGAACCATTTTTCAGACAGCAAGAACGCTATACCCGCTTCTTCGCATTCAAAGGTGACGCAAAACGAGCCCACCTCCCGCCCGCAATGACGCTGGATAACTAACCCGGAAACAGCGGCAGCAAATCGCTTTTCTTCTCCTCTGAGTCCATACCGCTGCTTCCAGCGTGGTATCCAGACATCGACTCCCGTGTTTCTCTACGAGCATCAAGGTAAAAATTAAACTAAATTGATCACTTTCTGTCGTCTTTTTCCGGCTCCTCAGCTTGTCGCCTTTCCTATCAACCGGTTGCCATTCAATGAAGCTTGTTTTGACTGTTACATTTGGGTCCTCGTTGGTTAAATTAATGAGTCATAAACGCGTTCAGGTGAAACTACACCCATTTATATTTAACTTACTCTAAAATAAAAATAGAAAAAAAATATACATATTAGAGCATAACCTGTTTTCTTTGTGTTGTAACCTGTATGTACCGTTAACTTCCCCTTTTCAGAGCTGCAGTTGATTTCTCAAAGGAGACGCGGTGCTACTGCTAGCCAGATTTATTCCCTTTATTTGGCCAAAAGATTTGAATGTAAAATGCTTTTACCCAAAACATGTTTTCACAGCCGGACCAACAGCTGCGTTTGGCCTCATGTGGCGGAGAGCTGGATTGTGTGCACAGTTTTAAACTAAGCGTATGGCTTGGATTGAGTCTGCTCGCTTACAGACAGCAAATGATGCATCATTAAAGGAAATGCACACACTGACAGCTGGGGCTGCTTTGGAGCTGGTTTGTCTTTCATATTCACTCCGATCAGTGCATATGAAAAGATCTGACTAGTTTTCAAAGTATGCATTTCTTTGGTTCAGGCATACAGCTTAGAAGTGTCAGCACCACAGTGACAAGCTCATTTACATGTAGCCAATGGCATTAAGAAAAAGACTTTTTGGGGTATTGATTTAATGTTACAACTGCTGTTTGGTAGTTTTAATTTACCGCATCCAGGCTTGAAAAGGCATTTATGCTTTTAGATTGATTACGATTCAGTACAGGGATATCCATTGTCTTTTATTTCTGTTTAAAAAGCTGCAGTGTGGTGCATCTTTGTCTGAGCACAGAACCAGAGCACACAATTGCATGTTATTTCCTTTCCGCTGAGTCTCTGCAGAAGGTGCTGAAAGTGGAAGTGAAACTTTCAGACAGCCAAATTTGTTCATTGGATATTGTGAAAGTGCGGCATCTACATTGAACTTGTCTCAAGGAAATATCTGAGTCTCTTTGGTTAAAATTAGACCAGCCAGCAAATATCCAATAATTCTTTGATGTTTATTGTGAACTTTAACACTTTGTTGCTAGAATAAAGTATTAATATGTTGCTGTAAAAACGAGTGCCAGCAGGGTGGTTGTAAGAGGATACTGAGGGACTCTTTTTGTGACAGCCAGTCCTGCTTTACAGTCTGTAAATCGGACCAGATCTGAGATATTTGTGGGAAATTAAAAGAGGAAAACCTAAACTGTGAAGAGATTATCAAATATCGACATCTCTAGGTTATTTTCCTTCTTTTTTCATTTTTTTAAAATCTTTTTTTCATCTGCCGACTGTATATAATGGAGAAAGTTAGAATACCCTCTCTAGATTTTCCCTCTTGCATTTCTCTTTAGTTCAGACCTTCAACATTGGTTAAAACATTACAGTATCTGACTGGTACCAACTTGTTGCGCACTGTCATACCATTGCGAACAGATCGGATAATAACTGGGGTGACTTTTTTTTTTTTATATAAAACTCACCTTCCTGGTTTTAAATCAAGTTGCATGCACAACCTGCAGCAGCTGTCACAAAAGAGGCAAAATTGAGGCTTCTGTTGAGAAGAAAGTAAAATCTGCTGTTGGGAATTTCACAGCGTCAGAAGTGTAATCCATGTATGTTTTTATTCTCAAGGTCTTAAGTTTCAGAATCAACTTTGAAATGAGAAATATGGTTCACTTGGCAGACTCTGTTCTCATAAATCCCAGTCAAGTACAAGTGCTGACGTGCATGTGCAGCTAGGCATGACCTTTTCTTCGAAATTAAACATGTGTTGTATCCTGTGCAGCTACGCCATCATGCCAAACAATTGTATTTAGTCAAAGGAAGAACCCCTGACAGGTCCTTTTTTTTATGTTTTGGCAGAATACATTGAAAGACAAAATGCATAAAAAGCTGTACAAATCTCTCATCTGATCCACTGAACTCATCCACCCCACAGAAATCCCAAGAGGAGAGATTTTCCACATACTTTCTCCAGCAAATAGATTTTTTTTTTTTTTTGGTTCAGGAAGTTGTAGATACTACAGCTAGTGTGATGCTAAAAGGCTTAAAGTCAATGTTAATGTTTGTTAATTTGAATTATTAATCCTGTTTCCAGCATTATTCCCCCAGGACTTCCTTGTCCAGTGCTGCTTTGAAGTTTTCAAACCACTAACCTGCAAACAAACAACATTTTCAGTGATATTTGTTGCTGTGAAAACTGCCTAATCCTTATTGAGTAAGAAAGTGATTCTGAAGATAGTCTCAGTACAAACATTGTTGGCTTCACAAGAATGTCCCGTAGACATCCCAACAAGGGGGTCCAGATCCCTCTTTGCAGTTCAGCGACACTGGGTGTGTCATTGAGCTGTGTGCTTTAGGTTGGGTTACAGCAGATATTCTCGCTATGAGAAGACTAAGCCTTTGCTTTAGACTCCTGCTGACAGACTATGTTATATACCCCGTTACCAGCGGCAAGTGGATGCACACACATCACATCAAATGTCTTGTCCTATGGAATCATTGTTGCAACATGTCCAGACCATTCATGGTGTGATTTTGATGCAGTATTGTGACATTTCAGGCAGTCAGATTGTGTTTGTTCACTACTTATGATTGTTTTCTTAAAGGACTTAAACACTTATAAGAATATCAGTGTGTGTGGAGGCTTCATTGAGCCACACAAGAAATTAGTTCAGCATTTCATAAGCTGTAAGCTTCTTATTCATGTTGAGGTGAGTGGTTTTGTTTTTGCCATCTACAGTATAGTAGGTGGACACAGTAATGCGAGTATTACACCATGCAACCAATAGCAGGCTCATAAAACAACTACAGGATTAAGCCAGCAGCTCTCCTGCATCGACCCCATATAAATTATATGAGATGTACAAATGTTTGCAGGTCTGTTGGTGTTCACCTCGTTGCATCCGCCCTAATGTGCATATTCTCAGCTCTGCTGTCTTTAGAAAAGAGCTGTATTGATCCATTTCTCTCTAATAATGCTGTTTGTGCAGTTATTTGGATTAACATCCTTTATCTGATCTGTCGTGTTCAGCACTTTGCTCTAACACCATTATCATGACATGGCTTAATCTGACAGAAATGAACACTCATTCACTTTCAGCAATGTTTTTCCGAATACTATTTGCTTTGAAAGACAGTTGATGTACCGGGACAGTATTTCTTCATTGTCATATAGATTTAGGATTCTGGAAAGTTCTTTTTCTTTTGAGAGATAGTTGATGGAGTCTTCTGCACACTGTTGTGTTTTCATCTTTAGCCTGTTGAGTACTCATCATTCTCGTCCTTTCATTGCGTTTGCATGTCTGCTCTTGTCCATTAGCAGATCAGAGATAAATTGATGACATACTTAAGTCACTCAGAGGGAAAAGCTCTTTGTGTTTTCTGCTTGTCACAGTTTTTTGCCTGCTTGTTTCTGCATGTGGCTGAATTACCAGAAAGCGGAACGTTTTTAAGCCTGTTAACATTGTGCCTCTTTTCTGTTTTGAACAAGATACATAAGCAATAAAGTAAAGATGGAATAGTTAGTGAGCTTTACTCTCTAAAAAAGAATTTCAAACAGCTGCATAACTTTAGGTAGATACTTGTCCTGTAAACCTGGAGATGAGATCCAGAACTGTTGATAAGGATGAAGGTTTATATAAGGTTAGTAACACATTTATGTTTGTAAGAACAGTCAAGCTAAAAGAGTTGAACGTCTTTGCTGT
Organism: Atherinomorus stipes; assembly: GCA_023101725.1. Taxonomy (NCBI): domain Eukaryota; kingdom Metazoa; phylum Chordata; class Actinopteri; order Atheriniformes; family Atherinidae; genus Atherinomorus; species Atherinomorus stipes. The sequence goes on from JALJCO010010883.1 coordinate 468,909, forward strand.
ACAGTAGATTTAAAATGAACCCATTTTTTGTAATTTAAAGTTTTTATATTTTCATTGCAGCAAACAATAAATATAGACGTATATAATGTCAAACAAGATGGAGGTTATAAAGGAAAAAAAAAAGGCAGGCTAACAAACACAAAAGGTTGTTTTACACATCTGATCACCAAAACTATCCCACTTTTCTTTCATTACATCATTATCACAATTTAATCTCCCCAACATCTTCTCACACGCCACTGTCCCCATCATCTGGGTTTTCCACATATTTAGTGTGGGGGCTTGAGGATCCTTCCAACACCTCCATATAGTGCGTGCACATGTCATGAGGCCTGATTTTAATATTCTAAAGATACATTTATTTACTTGGGGTACTACAGTTCTGTCTCCAAGGAGGATAGTGTAGGTGACCTGGGAAGTTCACAATTTAAACATTGGCTCATATAATCTAAAACTTTTTCCCACAAGGGGAGAATCTTGATGAAAGTGCCAGTGACAGTTTGTCTGTCTATCAGCAACTTTACGGACAAAGTACTGGACGGATTGAGCTTAAATTTTCACCAGCCGTGTGCCTCGGTGCAAGGACGAACCCATTAAACTTTGGTAGTGATCCGGATCACTTTCTGGATCCAGGAATTTTTTAAAGAATTCTTTATCTTCTTTAAAGAATCTTCTTTAAAATGGCTATTCTTTATTAGCCACTTTCCCACTGAAATTAGTGGGTTCACACGTTTTTCAAACGAGCGTCAACCCGCTCATAATTGGCATTTGGCTCTTTTCCCATTGACAAAAAAAAAAAAAGCCAGGTCTGATCACCTGCTGGCCAGCTGCATGGCATCTGTCCCCACCGCTGCGTCTGTTGACGCCGTCACGCTGGGTTAGCGTTGATGATGTCAGATGTGCCTCAGAAATCAGGAAAATAAACGATGGAGAGCGAACCAGGCTGTAGTCGTGCTTTCTTGTTGAATCTTTGTCCGTCCTCTAAATTGACAAAAACCAGCGGCTGATTTTCTAGCGCAGATGGAACGCAGTTGAAGTGAATTTATGGCTGAAAGAGAGTTGTTTTGGCACTTTATATGAGACGTGACTGGCGCAGTGTCACAATGTAGGCACGTACCGCCCAACGTCATCACGTACATTCGTGGGTCAACCTGGGTCTGGTGTTACCACTGCACACTGATCGGAGCTAAGCCGCTTGATGGCAATTTCAATCTGCGTCGACCCACGTCAAACGACTCAGCAAGCGACGTGGGTCGGGAAGGCCTTCCCACTGCCACTAAAAGCCGATTGTTTGCAGGTTTAAATGGGTTTTTTGCACAATGTTAACAGGCTAAAGGGGTAATTGTGAGTTAGGCCATATTGGAAACGCTTTTGATAAGGCGTGAGTGCCCCCTTGTGGCAGAAGTGTACAGCTGCGCTACTGAGCACATGATCGTCAGGACGCAGAAATGCAACTTATGAGCAGCAGTGAGCACAAGGAGAGAAGACTGTTGGACAGACTTCTAGCCAGTTGAATATTGTGAACTGTGTGCGTCTGTGAAGAACTGTAACTAGTTGTATTTCTGCCTGAACAGGATGTTTATTTAGTCTTAATGTTGTTTTACTGATTTGCTTATTCAAAAGTGTTCCTTCTTTCACGATGTGCCTTTTTATGCTATTAAACTAACTGACCTGTTACATGCCAGTTACTCTGTTAGCCTTGAATATTTAGTCCTAACTGTAAGGGATTTATTAGTAATAATTAATACCTTGAATGCGTTTATTTGCCGAACGAATGTTCCTCATGGCTTTGTATTTCTGTGTTTATACTGTAGACCACACTCACTTCCATCCAGGCATTCACCTTAACTAGCCCTGGAGTTCCTCACCTGTAAGCCTGTCGTTTGTTGCATTACTGTGCTGTTGTGATTAAGAGTGACCAGTAAAGACAGTTAACTGTACAAGTGAGTCCTGTGTGTTCTTTACCAAAGTTGATCCGGATCCAGAGAAAATTCCGGATACTATGATCCAGAACCCCAAAAAATAAGGGAGTCGAGCTGCTTGGTGGAGGTCTGTGCTGTCCGAGTGGTTTTCTAGTTTATTTATACATACAGGTACTACCCAAAAAATTTAAATATCCTGAAAAAGTTATTGTATTTCTGTAATTCAACTTAAAAGGTGGAATTTGCATATTGCATAGATAAGTAATATGCAAATCAGTATATTTCAAGCTTTTATTTGTGTGAATGTTGCTGATTAGGACTAACAGCTTAAGAAAACCTCATATTCAAAAACTCAAAAAATTTGAATATTGCATGAAATCAATTAATAAAAGGATTTTAAAAGGAAAAAAGTCAGGCCCTCTAAAATACAATCTTGCACCTGTACTTAGGGCTGGACGATATAGAAAAAAAGATTATTGATTAAAAAAAAACCCTGTATCGATCAATATCGATATTTATATTAAACAAAAAAAGCCATTATCAAATTAAAAGCTATTTTAGGTGCAGCCCTGGCCATTTAAGCTTTTTCTGAATGACGTACTCATAATAAAGATCAGACTAAAGCCGTTTTCAGACTTGCATTGCAGAACATGAGCGGTAAAGTCCATCCGCTCATTAAACAGACTCATCTTTTCAAACATGTCGCTTCCTTACAGACTTATCGTGTCCCGGCGCTTTCATATATCAGGAAATGTTGCGGAAAAGCAAGCACAGCCCCACTCTCCCTTCAACTCTGTCCATAAAATTTTCTTGTGCTTTCAGCCAAAACGACATGCCGCAACATTTCCGCTCTTGTGACATGTAGACCAGCCGGTACATGTCTGCTACATCTCTGAGGTAAAAGACCGGTACACATGTCTGAATGCAAACGTTAAAAACAGAGTTCACAATATTACCGCTTTCCAGTGCAAGTCTGAAAGGGGCATAACACTGAATTCCAATTTAGCCTTTGCCTGGGTCTGCGTTTGTGATTGGTTTGGATAAAGGAGTGACTGTAGCATCATGCTACCCGATAGGCTACAGGAAACTGTGCTTCTATATTGAACTTTTATTGACCCTCTTTTTTTTTTTTATATTGAAAAAACCTCTATCGATCAATATATATTGATATTGAATTATTGTCCAGCCCTATCTGTGCTTAAAGTTGTACTTCCGTGGTCATTTCATTAATATTTCTGTGTTCTCCATTATTGAATGCATTCTGCATCGTTTCTGTTTAAAAAAACCTTCTGGTTGCTTAGTATCCAGCTGTATTTGTATACTAGAAGAGAGGCTTGTGGTCCAACGGCAGGCTTTTCCGGGTCCTTCTCATGAATTTCCGTCTGATTGGCTGGCTCCCATCAGTGTATGAAAGAAGCTCCGCCCTCCGCTCTTATTTCGCTACAGACAGGAAATAGAGCCGACAAACAAGTTTGTTCCGCCATGCTAACAAACAGTTAGCTAATTAGCTTCTCAACTCCGAAGCTACAGTCGTGCCGTCTTTACTTCTAGTGTGTAGTGGAGGGTTACCTGCCTTCCAATGGACAGATAGAAACCCCACGTGGGATACGCTATTTGCAATGTTACGTAGAAGTGCAAGGCTGTTCCCGATTCGCTCTTTTCTCCGTATTGTTTCTGTGATGAGGAAGCACAGCCGACTGGGGGGAACGCAACGCTAGCAAGTCAGCATGTGTAAGTAAACAAGGGGAAACCCTCTGTATTTCAGAAGGAGCAAGTTAAACGGGTTTTCAGTGGAAGGAGGCCTTTAATACTTGATTTGGGTCCTTTTGCTTGAAAGACTGCCTTAACCTGGCGTGGCATGGATGCTACCAGCTTCTGGCATATCTCAGGTGTTATGGAAGACCAACATGCTTCCATCACAACCTTGAGTTCTTCTTTATTGTTTTGGCTCTTCTCGTTCAGCTCTTTCTTGACAATGCCCCACAGATTTTCGATGGGGTTCAGGTCAGGTGGGTTTGCGGGCCAATCACGCATGGTGATCCCATGGTTGTTGAACCAGGATTTTGTAGATTTGGCAGTGTGGGCACTGGGCAGGTGCCAAGTCTTGCTGGAAGATGAAGTCTGCATCCCTATGCAGCTGGTCCACTGAAGGAAGCATGAAGTGCTCCAAAATGTCCTGGTAGACGGCTGCATTTATGCTGGCCTTAATGAAGCACGGGACCAACATCAGCAGCTGACATGGATCCCCAGGTCATCACAGACTGGGGAACTTAACTCTGACCATCTTCTCCAGGCTGCTGTCAGCCCTCTGGCTTGTACACCGTTTTCTTCCACACTTCTTCCTTCCACTTAACTGTCCATTAATATGCTTTGAGACAGCACTCTTGGAAAACCCAGCTTCTTTTGCTATCACTTTTTGTGTCTTTCCCACCTTGCACAGGGAGTCTATGATGGTTTTCTGCACAACTGTCAGATCAGCAGTCTTCCCCATGACTGTGAATTGTTCTTAACCAAGACAGGGACTTTTTAAAAGGCTTGGGGCACTTATGCAGATGTTTTGGATAACTTACCTGATTATAACGTGACAGTCTGAGCCTACAATACTGGAGCTTTTCACAGTATTCTAATTTTTTGAGTTTTTGAATTTGAGGTTTTCTTAAGCTACTAGTCCTAATCAGCAACATCCACACAAATAAAAGCTTGAAATATATTGATTTGCATATTACTTATCTATACAATATGTGAATTGCAACTTTTAAGTTGAATTACAGAAATACAAGAACTTTTTCCGGATAATTCTAATTTTTTGGGTAGTACCTGTACATAAGTACACGCGCACATATGTGTATATATATATGTGTATATGTGTGTGTATATATATAAATATAAATATATACATATATATATAAATATATATATGTATATGTATGTGCACTTTTTTATATATTTATTACAAGTTGAATGTTTCTATTTAATATTTATTTACGAGCACACTGTTTTTCTTTCATATATTCATTTGTGCTTTGTTTTTTTTTTTTTTTTTTTTATCTTAAAGTTTTCAAAATCAGTTTTCTTTTTGACCTTCATTATATTAATTTTGGGGGCAAATGCAGTATCTGCTCCAAATATCTGCAGGTTGTGTCGGCCATTGGCTGAGGCTGATGAGAAAATATTAGTATCGGTGTCAGTCCTAAAAAAAAATCTATTAGTCGATAAGTACATGTACTGTACGCCTTGGTCAAATGAAACTTTGCATTTTCCCTGATGTTCAATCCACAATCAGATTTAAAAGTTAAACACATACTGGCTGTTTTGCTATTAAATGATTACAGACTGATGAGCTGGTGTTTTTGGAGATCTTTATGGGGGTGGTGTGTGTGTGTGTATGTGGTCCTTGGCCAAGATGAGCAATGCATTCTTGAATTGTACCTCTGTGTATGAGTCAGTGTGTGCCAGTTTCTGATGTGCAGCCCTAGCTGTGCCGGTAGACTCAAGCATTCCTCTCAAGCTTCTCACATCCGTCCTGTGGTGTTGGCTTATCTGAACCCACAAGTATGGCCATAATGAGAAGACCCAGTAGTCTTTTCACCTTCTTCTCCTGCAGCCAGGAGAATGGTAGAAAAGATCTTCAGCAGGGTACTTTTGCTCCTTGTTCGCTGCAGCATCTTCAGAGTGAATGTGGAAACAAAGCAGAAGGCATTCTGCATTCAATCTGCCAAAATGAAGCTATAAATAACATGGCCTTCTCATAAGGGGGGAGCGCACAAAAAAAAGAAAAACCCACACCTTAGACACATGCACAGAAAACCCCTTCCGGCTATCATGCAAGAAAACCGACAGAGGGGACGTGTTGATTTTCTCAGACATTTACAGATTCAGCTGAATTTAAGTTCTCTGCTGCGTTGCAACAGATGAAGACATTGAAAAATGAAAAAGCAAGAGTTGACAGTGATGATTTTATTCTTTTATATAAACCAGGCATGACATTCTCATGTTGCCACCTACATGTCGGTAGACACAGAGCAGGCTTGTTGCTGCAGATGGCATATCAGCATGGTATAAATTCAGCTTTTGCATGAGACTGTTGCTGCACTGCCCCCGCACCAAACCTCCATCCACACAGCGTTAAAACACTCACATTTTGTAATCACAGATCTGAAGTGCAATTTTTTAATTCCTGCCTTTACTCTTTTTTTTTTTTTTAAATATTTTTGCAAATATTTAGCATCATACATAATAGAGGCTTTTTTTTTTTTATTAAATTGAAGTCCCCCAAAATCATGAAATCTGCACAATGTTTTGGGTTTAAGCTATATATGTATACTTATAAAATTAAATTTAGTAGCTTTTAGCTAAACACAATATTTTTTATTTCTACAAATCTGAAGTTGAGCAGCATTTTTTTTTATTTTTTATTTTAGGTTTGATCTTTTTCAAGCAAAAATGTCTGTTTGTTCTCTGATCCAGCTCTGGCTAATTTGATCATGAGATCAGATACACTGGGAATGTACCATTGGTTGCAGTCCCAGTGTATTTTAAATATTAATGTCCATTTTGAAATTTGATTATGAAACAAGTTGCTAAGCAAGTATCCTGTAGACTGAAGAGTTTATATTGCACAGGAAGCCGCCCATATTCCCCAGTAAAGATGGAATACATTGAATGTACAGATTTGCCATGAGCGAAAGCTTAAACCCAACACAGTGATGAAGTATTTGAAATAATGTTAATGATTACTGCATGCCAGCATCGGGTTGCATGACTGACTGTAATTACCTGGCATGATGTGATTCCTGTTTTTGACTCCAGTGCAGAAGATCAAGCCCTTAACGAGTCATTTCAGTCCAAGTATCTACAAACCCGTGTAACTGATCTGTGGGAGTTTTTCTTAATGAAATGATTTTCCACAGAGGCTTCGCTGTGCTCTGTGGGCTCTGGTGACACAGTCGAAGTCCCTTTTCAACACACAGCTCTCGCTTGCAGGCAAGAAAAGGGAGAGTGTAAATTGTCATGGCAACCCAAGCTTTAGTGGAAGTTTATTCAGTGGTGTTGGTTACCAACACCACAAGGACCTCGCTTACATCAACTATTTTTTGGGGGTGAATTTGAATGCTTCAAGACCCCAAATTAACAATTAAATTGTGATTACAAAGATCAAGGAAAGAAGATCTAAATCTCTCAAACAGCCTAAGAAAATCAGCAAATGAAACTGACAATTGATGATGAGCTTATTCTTGAGACAGTGGGGTGTGCTTAGGGAGAGGTCTTATATTATGAGTGAAGCCCGACCGATATGGGATTTTTGAGGCCGATACCAATATGGGGGGGCTTTAAAAAACGATAGTCGATATCAGCCGATATCTGATGTCAGCCGATATACAGTATACTGTATCAGCCAGGATATTAAAAAATGAACATGGACATGTATGCAGGATATGTACTATCCAGCTGTAGTCCAACTTAAATTCTTCTATTAACCAAAATATGATTTAAGACTAAGAATCAGAACACATCAGAATTTGTGAGGATGTTTTAGGTGTTGACACAAATTTGTTGTGTTTTTTGCCTCACTGGTGCTGCAGTCCAGGCTAATTTTCTCACCGCAGATGTTGCATTCTAAACACCTGTTAAATCTTTTTTAAGTGGCTCCACAACTTCATTTCCCAGGCAGAGGGGAAGAGTAATATATACACATTTAGTATATTTTGGTAATTAGATTTCAATACTGTAGATGACCATTTCAAAATGAAAACAAGTGGCTGCTTACAGTGATGACACGCAGGATAATGAGAGGTGTTTTGTAACTGCTACCTTTTTAAAGATTCATTTACTAAAATGTTCACTAAAAATATAGTAAAGTCACAAATAGTCATATTTACAAGCTTTAAAAAGTTCCATCTTCCACTTAACACAGGGGACCAAACTACAGTAGATTTAAGTAGCAATGTTGCAGTTTTGAAAATATCTAAACAGAATTACAACTCAATACATTAGTTGGAGCTTTTTAATTAGTTTAAAGGAGTGATGACATAACAGTTAAAAACTAGTTTATGTTGTTGGCATTACTGCATATGTAAATACTCCAAAGAAAAAAACGGCATTTTTTACAGCGGAGTATTGTTTTGAAACGCCAGACCTCACTTCCTCAGTAATACAGTTGGGTCCGGTGATGATATGGAGCTTTACCCGGAGACCACGTTGACTTCATTTTGATTGGCTACACCTTATTTCGCTATGACCTTATTTGGAGAATCTAGGTCAAGCTGCGTTCGGAGTTTGCTAAAGGCTAACTGCTAGCAACATGGGCAGTTCAGACAGTGAGCTACGTTTATCAGACAAGACAGCATTTAGAAAATAAATAAACTTACAGGTAATGACAAGGTTGTGGCCCCCTCCCTCAGTGTTGCTGCAGAAGTTTTCTTTTAAATCCATTTGTTTGAAAATCCAGACCTGACTGCAGAGAAGTTACTACTAGCTCCATACATGAAGCTGAATCAGACAGGGAGGGGAGGCGGACGGTGCATAAACCGTTAGGGGGGCGCTGTTTACTTGATAGTGTGCTCTTATTGGAGCAATTAAATTAAGAATAAGAACTACGTAGAATGATAGCCCGCTGTCTGATTCAACTGTTTCTGAGCAGAGAGACAAAGCTGACAGACCATAAACAGGAACTTTGATTCTCACTCTGGACATTCACATGGCCTCATCAGTGCACAATAGATCATATTATACACCCAAAACCCCAGAAAAGTGAAATTTGATGTCATGGCACCTTTAATGAAAACTTTAACCTCTGAATTTATGAGCCCCAGTAAAACCTGCATGACATGAAGTGTAGTGAGACACAATATAATGATCTTATATTGGATAACAGCGGAGATGGAAGTTAACAGATGCGTTTATCTTGTTTGTGTCACAAAGAAGCAACTTACACAGCGTTTACATGCTGTATAATAAGCTAACATTAGCTAATAGTAGAGATGGGAGTTAGCAGTTGCATACATCTTTGTTTATTTCACAGAGGCAACTCCTGCTCTCCTTAATGCGCCCTAACAGCGTTTTTCCACGAGAACGTTTGTTGTCGTGGGGCACTAAAGTGTAGTTTTATGTAGTTTTACAAAGTCCTAGCTCAACATGAGTAAACTGCTTCTTCATCGGCTTCTCTGCTTCGCTCTTCTGCCTGTCTGCCTGCGTGTGTGTGTGTGTGTGTGCGCGCGTGCGCGGGCGAGAGAGTGCAGAGAAAGCACTGTTCTCTGTGAGGGGAGGGGGGGGAGGTAAGGAGCAGCACGAGCAGCGTGCGGGGAGGGGAAGGGCAGAATTGCGCGGCAGAAGTTTCTTTTTGTCGTTTGAAGCAAAACTAGAATTTGCATATTGGCCAACGTCGATTCATGGGCCAGACGCCAAAATCGGTCCAATATATCGGCCGGCTGATATATTGGTCGGGCTCTAATTATGTTGGTAGCTAGCAACATACTTCTTGCTTTTTGCAATTTTCATTGAATGCTATTTCAGTAGCAACATCAAAATACCTGTCGGCTGTTACATGGTGGTTAAAAGTGGGGATGTGACGATATCCACATCTCACACTATGATATCATCACATTATGAACCTTAAGATACAATATTTATCTTGATGTTGTTGGGAGGCTCACGATAACAATAACGATGGTATAAAATGCTTTGACCAGTCATTGTTACAATATTTGTCATATTCAAGGTTGGGAGATTTTGAACTGCTTGAAAAACCTTTGCTGAAGCATGAAATTCAAGTAAAAGTCCAACATATATTTATTGAGAAGACAGTTCATGTACTATATTAAATAAACTTAACCAGGCATTAAAACAGCCTATTTACTAATGGTCCTTTTTCACTAGCACAGGTCAGCTCAACTCACCTAAACTCAACTCAATTCAACTTGGCTTGGTAGCTTTTCAATTACAATCCATTACCCCGACCACAAGTGGGCGGGGTAATGGGATTAAAAACCTCTTTTACTAAGGAGTCTGCAAAGATGAGTGTGCCAAAATTCCTTCCCAGCGCTGTAGAAGACTCATTGCCAGTTATCACAAACGCTTGATTGCAGTTGTTGCTGCTAAGGGTGGCCCAACCAGTTATTAGGTTTAGGGGGCAATCACTTTTTCACACAGGACCATTTAAGTTTGGATTTTTTTCCCCCCCTTAAAAATAAAAATCTTCATTCAAAAACTGCATTTTCTGTTTACTTGTGTTATTTTTGTCTCACATTTTCAATTTGTTTGATGATCTGAAACATTTAAGTGTGACTAACATGCAAAAAAGTAAGAAATTAGGAAGGGGGCAAAAACTTTTTCACACAGCTGTAGGTATGAATGTTTAGTCATTAATGGGAAAAAGCATTTTAGATATTTCATTACAGTTCTGGCTGAAGGTGATTTTGGATTAAGTGAATGTAGGTGCTGATTGAAGGTGAAGCCTGTTAAGACTTATTACATTAAACGTGTTAACATGACACTAAAGCCGTTTTCAGACTTGCATTGCAGAACATGAGCGGTAAATTTCATCCGCTCTTTAAACGGACTTGTCTTTTCAAACATGATGCTTCGTTGCGGACTTATCGAGTCCCGGCTGCTTCCAGACATCAGGAAAAGTTGCGGAAAAGTCAGCACAGCCCCACTCTCCCTTCAACTCTGTCCGGAACATTTCCTTGTGCATTCAGCCAAAATGCAACATTTCCGCTCTTATGACATGGGGTCCAGCCGGTACATGTCCGCGACATCTCCGAGGTAAAAGAGCGGATCGTATGTCTGAATGCAGGCGTTATAAAGGACAGAGTCCGCAATATTACCACTTTCCAATGCATATCTGAAAGGGGCTTAAGAGAAGCAGGGGGATTACTGTGCTAGTCTAACTAAAAGTGGACTCTTAAAATAAATGTAAACATGTTAATACAATTGATATCACAAGAAAACTGAAGCTTATAAACTAAACTGCATGTATACGCACAATTAAGCTCATATTGGTCTTGGTGCACCAGTAGTACTCATGATCCAACTACCCAGAGACTACGGTCTTGCCAACACAAGTTGGGAGCTACGAAACGCTCTATAAATGGAGGTTTTGATTGGCTACATTTCCTGTTGTGCAAAGACAAAAAAGAAACAAAAAACAAAAGGTCACTTCCTTTAGAATAAGATCAATGTTAAGTTCCTGCAGTCATTAAGTGCCTTAATCATCTTAAGACCTTTTATTACTTTCAAATTTAGCAAAAGGTTATTAAAACCTGAAATGGATCAAATTTGGGTATGTCTACCTCTGCGTCTCCTTTGCAACCTGTTGTTTTCTTTTTTTTTTTTTCTCAGCATATTTTTGCAATGTGATTGAAGTATTAACACCAAATCTTTCCCCCCAGTTTTTTTTTTTTAAGAAAATGGCAAAATCAAAATTAATTGATCCGCTGAAAAAAAGTTGTCGTCCCCCCCCCCCTTCCTTTTTTCCTGTTTGTTTGCATGACAGTTGCACACGCTCCACATGTGTATCATATGGATGACCTCATGGCCTTGGCCCGCAGTCAGACTCAGCATATGTTTTGCTGTTTGTCTTGTTTGCGCTACAGGGCCACACATGTTGGCCCACATGGATTTATCCTATTTATGTGGTGGAGTAAATGAAAACCAAACAAGTGTTCATGGTGCAGCAGGTTATTGCTCCTACAAAGGAGGATATGCATTCATTCAGTAGATTCATGCTTTTAATTCGCAGTATTTTTTGCATTCAGGACTGTTTTTCTCAGTGAGACAGAACATGCAAATTAAGCTTTGATGTAAATATGCTTTTTAGGAGGTGACAAAGAGAGACCGAAATAAAAGAAATACTAGGAAGTGATCATTTAGTTTATATAGAAAGTTACACTATGTGGATTGTGGGTTTTATTTGTCATGCCGATACTCGTCCTCTTCCATCTGACTGGGTCTTTTATTGAAGCGACTTGATTCACGCCTTGGTTCAGAGAATGAACTTCTCACTTGACGTGTCATTTGCCTCCGAGGTCACCGAAATGCCAAACTCTGAACCCCCACAGTTAATGCTGGCACCGGTTAGCTGTGCTGTTTTTTTGTCGGACTGGACTTGTCGAATTGTTGCTCAGAGGGATGAGCAAAGCTGAATTATACACCCAGTCAGACACAGTTGTAAATAATCTTATCACATATTTTTTTCCTTGGAGCAGCACTGAGGTGAATGACAGCAGTGTTTCATTTTTAACGTGTCTGAAACCTTTAAACGATTATTGTTTGTAGCTCTTTGTTTTATTAGAACATATAACTCTTATAACATAGTGGCATCTGTACTCTGAATTGGGCGATAACCACAGCACAATTATTGGAATCTTCATCAGGAGTAAAAAAAAAATGGTATTGTGACATAATTAGATTTATTTAAGAAATTACACGTGTGTTGATATCTCTTCATGGTCTTGGCATCAGCTGCTGATGTGAGATGTAGAGATGCCAATAGCCCTGAGGCCGCGCATTACCCATTTTTGTATTTTCCTTTAGAGACGACAACGTGACGCAGCAAAGACTGCGACAATAGGAACGTCCAACTGGCTTCACTTTAGCTCTTCAGAAACTAGGGCTGAACGATATGGACAAAATTTCATATCTCGATATTCATGCCAGAAATCTCAATATCGATACGATACGATTTGACTATGGGTTTGTTAAAAACTAAGCACTTTGGTGGAAAGTGCAGTTTTGTTTGTGACTTCCAGAGCTTTATATGCAGGACAAGAGCAGGGGAAATCTATATCTTTTATATAGTTGCTTTTGCGATATTAATATCTTGAATGTCCATATCTCGATATAGATACGATAACGATATATCTTTCAGCCCTATCAGAAACCAACAGGTGATATATTGGAAGGTTTGTTCCTCTTTTTAATGGTCTGTGGTATCGGCCGATATGCTCAGTCCAGGTATCGGATTGGAAAAAACTGGATCGGTGCATCTCTAACCATGTTCACAAAATTGGTCAAATATGATGATGATTTTTGCTTTATGTCAGCTTTATGCTAGTATTTGACCTAATGACCAGCAAAAGAAAATCAAAAGGTGACTCATCTTGCATTCTAAGTGTAATCTCTAAAAAGGATTTCCCATCTTTTTCTGACGCATCTCAAAAGGACCACAAAAAGCATGTAACATGGGGAACATGCTTGTTTCTGTGTTTATTTGGAAATGAAAATGCTTGTTTACAAATATTCACACATTAAGACTAATATCTTGGGCAGGCTTTCAAAAACTTGGATCTAAATTTAAAATGAAAAATAACTAATGAGATCCAATTTGTTTTCTGATGACCCTATGGGAATGTCCAAGAGCTGCTGGCTCTGTTATCAGCTGCATAATGTTTTTCAGGTTGAAGTACATGATGTCTGTTGTGTATTGCTTTGAACAATCTCTAGTCTATTATTTTGATCATTCTGGATGCTTTTGTTGAGCTCATTTCTTAAAAGAAACAACTTAAAGCTTCAAATTCTTGTTGGCAAACTGTCCTGATGGTGGCCTGAAATACTAACATACTGCTCCACATACTGTAGGCTTAACTTCTATAACCTCATGTGCTTAGTCAGACGCTTGCCGTATGCCATTATCCTCAGCTGAAGGCATGATGCATAGCTGACTCCCATGATGCCCTGCTCCAGATGTCACCTGTGTCATGGAAGCTCTGTTGGATTAGAAACAAAATGTGGCAAGTTTATATGGAAAAAGAGTCAAAGAAGGGCTGCATTACTCTAATTATTCAAGTTCAGAAGGATGTTTTTCTTAGTTCAGTCAGCCTCTTGCTTTTGTGTTAGTTTCCTGCACTTTTCACAGTCTTATTCCACCACGTTTGCCTCCCCGACCAACACCCCCTCAGCTCTCACTGTGCTTGTGGTTTTGAAGTTTCAGGGTTTGAAGTCTGATCACATTCATGCATGACCAACACTGCTGCTGTGCACATTTGTATGCAGGCTGACGGAGGAAGAAGTACCTTGGTCGTAATGCTCTCACAGTCTACTGAGCTTGTACTCTCAATTAGGGCTGCACAACTTGTGAAACAAGCCCGTGGTTCCACAGACTGTGTTGAATCCTAAGACTGAGGGCATTCTTGTTTTACAACAAAAAGAAAGTAGGTCTTAAACATCTTTGCAATATCTTGATCTATTGTAGTTTTTGTGTTGTCAGATCTTTTTTTTTTTCTCCTTTTCAACGAACGGACGTGAACAGCTGGGCTGCAGCAAGTTTAGAGGAGGAAGCAGGGAACCTCGTTGAGAAACTGAAATGAATCATAGGAAGTATTACTCAATAGGAAGTGCTAAGCTTTTTATGTGTCTGCTTTCTGAATGCAGCTTAAGAAAATCTGGTGTTAGTCTACAAGGCGGAGAGATGGAACGATTGGAACAATTGTCATTTTATACTTGTTGTATCTGTAGTTTCTCTGGCTGTTGGATGATTTTGGTGGATTTCTGAAAGTTTAAAAGGAAACAAAGATTACCTCCAGTCTTTTTTTTTTAACTGGGTGTAACCAGTATGTGTGAAGTGTGCTCCACTCATGTTGTCCCACGTTAAGGTGTCATTTGCAACTTGGAAGAGTACTTGCTGAAGTATTGTGATAATCGGGAATTAATTTAGCTGTATTTGGCAAAAGGAAAGCATAATAGTTGTTTTACTGTTGCCTTTTTCAATCCTCTGAATCATGTTTTACGTTGTACTCTTGATTGTTCAGCTTTTGCTGGGGGTTGAATTTGATGTTTGTTTTTTTTTTTTTTCTATTTCAGAGGCTGATTTCTTCTGGAGGACTGTGACCCGGGGCCACCTGCCAGGCCGGGCTTCCCTGCTCCTGCTCCTGACTGCCAGTCTTACAGCTCCACTGCTGGTAAGTCCTCACACTAAAGGTCTTTACACACCTACTCTTAATATTTCGTCCTAAAGATTTGCACTGCAATATTTTTGAATTAATGTCATATCAGTGGGAACATTCACATCAGTGAAGTAATTCCATCTAGCTATTTTGCGATGTTTATTATTTTGAACTGAGGTTGATTTCTCTTAATATTTGCATCCGACAGATACACAAACAACCAATTACAGAAAGCGCACGTACAGTCACCTGAGCCAGTCACAATCAATGCAATGTTAAAAAAGAGAGAGAAAAATGAGAGAGAAGTGTCGCTTGGTCGCTGCTACTGTGACATCAGGACTGAGCGTGTTATCTTTGTGTAACAGCATCTTGTTTGACAAGCAAGGAAAGAATTACGGCAGGATGAGCAGTGTTTCCCTTATAACATTGTGTAGCCATTTGAGGTTGTTACAGGTGTTATTTTAAAAATCAGAATTTGGCATCTTCACTGTGACATCAGCTGTAAACGGGTAGCAAACTGCAAGGCAAACCGAAGTTTACCTTGCAGCCCCGCCCTCTCTTCCCGTCACTGCACTCTACATGTTGTGGTCACGTTCCTCTGAGATTGTTCCTGCGAGATTGTTCCAGCGTCTTCATAATTTCGTGTTGGACTAGGTGTGTATAGACAAAGACGTTAATATTTCTCCTTTGAATTTTTCGTAGGGTGTAACGATTTGGTTAACGATTCGAATCATATCACCGTTCATTAATGGTTTCTGATTTCATTCATGGATGATATTGGTTCATTTAGAAGGATACGATTCGATTCAGTTCAGTGACTTGAAATCAAATTAGAAACCATGAATCGTGATATGAAATCTAATTGTTGGTTAACTGAATCGTTACACACCTAATTGTTTGCATTTTTGTGCCGTTTACTCACATTGGTCTCGGTGTGAAAAGGCCTCAAGTTGCATCTTATCTGTGAATTGTGCCATCGTTCCAACTCTCTGATACTGCTGTAATTGTCCTCTTTTTCTACTCTTGTTTTTTTTTTCTTTTTTTTTAAAAAGTCCCACTTAATAAAATTCCAGTGTCCTAGGCTGGGACAGGTTAGTGTGTAAATGTTTCTTGGTTAGTGTGAAAGGGCATTTGAGACTTGCCTAAAAGGCAGTGGGAGGTAAATATCACATATCAGTTTGTTCATGAATTATTAATACACAAATTTGGTTCACACAATTTGCATGTCTGTATTGTATCCGTCAAGGCAAAGTGTGACCAGGAGGCTATTTTCATCATGGAGTTTTCCCCCCCCCTCCCAACGGCCATGTAGATATCTGCTTTTATTTGTTTACATGTCTATTTATATCTATTCAAAAACAGAACTCACATCTCTTCTAATTTGAATTAACCTCAAAACCTAAAGTCTTAAAATGCTGCATGTCATTCATATTTGCATGGTTTTTTTTTTCCATTGCTGAAATCAGTTAGGCCAGGGTTCATGACTGAACGAATGTGGGTATTTCTCTAAAAGGCTATGTCAATTATGTTGGTAGCGGTTTCTCTGTGAATGTTGAGCAGAGCTTGAATGTAACCACTGTCTCAATAGTTTGGCTTGTATTATGACACTTGGTTTATAATGTAACGATTATCATAAGTCAAACTGTATATTCGACCATCCATTGTCTTAACTTGCTTATTCCAATGCAGGGTTGGGAGAAGGCTGCAGCCTATCCCAGCTGCTATGAGGCGAGATGCAGGATACATCCCGGACAGGTCGCTAGTACATGACAGTGTAACTTTGTTTCAGAAGTTGAGAATTTCAACTCCTTGTAGTTGTCAAGTCTGCCAGTAAAGTGTTGCATTTTTAAGAGGTAGCTATTGTTGGGTTGTGAGTAACATCACGATTGTCTTTGTGGACATTGTACCCCAGGATGTGACGTGTGTCTTTTTAACTTGTATCGTCTTGTTTCAACAAAGACAGAGGCAGCTTTATTGTTTTGGGTCTTGAGTTGACCCCCTTGCAGTGCAATTTATTCTGACTTTTTGCCACGTGAAAGCAGAACACTTGGAGATAACCAATACCATAACAGTCTTAATTGTTAAATTACAACTTGTAGTATCAACTACCATTTTATCTTGAGGTTTGAACATGATCAGAACCTCAGTTTTGGTGGGGGGCTTACCCTGGTCTGCTTAGGTTGGGGTGGTCTCTCTGGCAGTACTGCTTTTTTTGTATGAAAAGTGCTATATAAATAAAGCTTGATTTGGTAAGTTAGTCACAGATACTGACGTGCCGTTATGTAAGACTGCTTTTTGTGCATCTTTGCTTATTATTGTCTTAATGTGCTTTGCTGCTCTGTGGGTGCATGTGTAACACCAGTTCAGGAAATGAAGTGCATTGTGGGCCATTAAAAAAAGAGAGAGTTGATTAACGTAGGTGCTCCCAGCTTCCTGTTGCTTCTCAAGGCCGGTGTGTTATGTAACTACAGGACAAAGGGTCACTGCTCACACGACAAGCTGGCAGCTCTGTCATGAGACTCTCTGTACAGTTGTATTTGAACTGGTTTTTGTTTTTTTAAATTTAGTTAAATCATCATATATATCCAGAAGTTGGTTGTAATGATGGATTAATACTCATAAAATGCATCCTTCTCATTTTACACCATAATGTTTTAGTGTTGTGTAGTTTTATTGCACAGTTTTTCCCCTTTAGATTGCCTTTTCTTCATCTCATCCTTTTAAGCATCCCATCATTTCTCCCTGGTTGCATGTCTGCCCATCCTTGTTGTATTTTCCTCTGTGTCTCCTTGGAGATTGTTACCGTGACATGCAGCTATCACTGGATTGGCTAAGCTCTGGTGCTGGAATGCTGCACCATTGTGACAGCTAAGCCTCAGGTGGTGCATGTATGGTGCACTAAGTCAGTGTGTCCCCATGAGAGACCGACGATGTGAGTGCATGTGTTTATAGGCTAATGCCATGCTGCCATAGTGCCTATAGTTAGGCTTGAATCCATTCACTAAAAAAGCCTGAATGAATGGCGTGCTATTTTAGCCGGCACACCGAACACAACCCTGTGGCGGTGCATGGGAACAGTATATGTGTTGCATTATACATGGAGACTGGAGCTTAGTTAATGCGGCAGCCTGTGTGAATAGATACAGGGCGGATTAGCTTTGTTAAACCAATGGGAGGTATCCTACGTTATCCTGAGATGAAGCGTTCCTCCTATCTTATATCTGCGTCAACACTGCCCCCACCTGGTGAAGTCTTGTCGTGCTATATCTGAGGAAATGATGGATTCTGCTCAGAAAACACTTTTTTAAAAGGGGCAGTTAGGTCAGACATGAAACTTTATTTGCAAAACCAACTTATTTAAGGATATTGCAGATAAAACACTAAGATTATTACAAGTTTTGCTCCACTCTTGACTCAGCATATGAAAATTGCTCAATCCCACCCACTGAATTTGTAATTTGAGATGATACGTCTGAGTGGATGTAATATGTAGAGCCGTCTTGTTATGTCAGCTAAAAGCTCCCAGCTTCTCTTTGCTTATCTATTATTTATACCGGTGGTGGTTTGACACCATGTAACTTCCTGTCCTGGTTTCTGTGAGGAGGTTTTAGACTGCTGGCCATTCCTCTGCAGACGCACATGGTAGAAAAACTGGATGACAAGTTAGTATCATTGGAATAAAATTTAATCTGCAGCAAAGTCATTTTAATCTTGAATAGGAGCCACTTTCCTGAAGTAGCTGCATGTAAACACTTGATGGTGCTCTTGGATCTGGCATCAAAACTTCTTCCTGCAAAATCATATGCTTCTAAATTCAAACGTGTATTGTTTGCAGCAGCACTAAACTTTGTTGCAGATTTAGTTAGTTGTAACAGTTATTTTTTAAAATTTGTATTTTTTAAATTGGGCAGCATCCTTTTAGTCAGCATGCAGTTATGAGGGTTGGGAGTGGTCTTGCACATTATTCTTGCCTTGAGTGCACAGCTTTTTTTATCCTCCAGATGGTGCTCATCTCCTACTGGATAAAACTGCCGGTGCTCCTCAATCTGACACTCATCATCTCTCCAAAACCTCCTCTGTGCCCCACCCAAAATGCAGTTAGGGAAACACTGTATGGGACGGAAATATTTAAGGTGATGTTAATCCATGTTTCTTAAATATAAATCTGGCTTAATTTAGCCTTCCAGCTACAAACGTAACACCCCCCCCCCCCCCCATCCTCCTCACACTCACGAGTTCTGATAGAACAAGAGAGATTTAAAGATGCGCTGACGTTGGTGAGTCACATTCACTCAGAAGGTCAGTCAAGTAATGATGGCTCAGGGCTGTTTCTGCAGAAGAATGGGAGATCTGTGTGAATGGATTCAGGAGGCGGCTGCCCCTGAGGGAGGTGCTGCTAAGACCGGCGACAGCGAGTCGATGTGCCCTCCTTAATGATTTCCTAACACATCCCAGGAAGGACTCAGAGGACTCTCAAGGGCAGGGTGGAGAAGGTTGCTCTTTGAAGCAGACATTGGGGTAAAATTGTTGAAATTGGCAAGAAAGTTAGTGCACACTCAGCGCTTGTTACAGCTCCTTACCAGATTATTTTCATTCATTTTTTTTTTACTTAAATGATCATCCATACCCATGTAGTGTTAATGCAGAAGTCTTTTCTTCCTCTTTTTGAAAAATCTTTTAATCCATCAGTTTGACTTGAATATGATCCAAGCTGTCAGCATCTCTGTGTCTTTCAATGGAATAAAGTGTTGTGTTGGTGTTACTGAAGAGTAACGCTAAGAGCCTCCTTAGAACTCTGTTTCAATGAAGCCAGCATTTTAGCAGACTTGTGTATGTGCCTGTTGCCATGGTTTCCAACTTTCATCAGCTGCCGTCCAAAAAGAGGAGCTTAGCTGAGGATGAGACGCTCCTACTTTCATCTTCCTCTCTGATGTGCCTTTATGGACAAACCATCAGTTTCATGCGCTCGTTTACTTTCACGGTGATTGGGTTCATCACAACACCGCTGATGGGAAGCTTTGCAGGAGCTGTCTTTTATGGGGGGAGTATTTTTAGCCGCCTGTGTAGTTGCAGGAGTAAGATGAGACAGCCGATACCGGATGTCACCTCAAGTATTGCCGTCAGTTGTCATGATTCAGTCTTCCTCTAGGGTTTGTTTTGATTTGCTTGAATCTGGGTGAGGGGTGTATTAGTTGATGTTTACTCGGGTGCAAGAGGGCGGAGGCGTGGCCATGAGGAAATCAGGTTCACCCCCTGTAAACAAGCAAATGGTTGCCTCCCCCTTTTCCTTGTGCCTCCTGCCATGTGTCCTCTGAGCCATTTTTGGTCAGCTGGGTAGGATTGGCAGGAGAGGGTGAGGAGGAGTCCAGTGGGGGGAGGAGACGCTGGGGGACGCATCATAGCCCCATTTGGGAAGTGCTCCCCCATTTTTCTGCCTGTCGAATCAGGACAGTATCACTGAGCTCCGGCGGGTCCAGGTCTGGCCGAGTGGGCTAATGCGATGTGGCGTGTCAACCGGGGGAATCTAGGTCAAGTTTAAAGCTGCCTAGCTCTACCCGCCTCTGCCGCAGTGTGACGCCCCCAAATCCCTCCCCTTCCACACACAGTTATATTCACCACATATCCTTACCTGCACTACTCTTAATCTAAATATTTTATGCAGGCAGAAATGAGCAATGCACCCCCCCCCCCCCCCCCCCTCTCGGACCCACATTATTTCAGACACTAAAACACACACGCACACAGACGGCTGCCTTGGCCCATCCCCCCCTTCCTCCACACCTCAGGCAAGCTCTCAGCCTGAGCACGGTGGAGCCCACGTGACTCTCTGCGCTGAGGCTGGGGAAGGGAGGGCGTTGTTTTTCCTCCATAGTAAAGCAGCGGGGCACGTGGATCCTCATGCTGCAGCCGAGTAGTGGAATGTCAGCACTATCCCAGCCTCCCATTAGCCAGCCCTTCGGCCCCCCGAGCCGTTTCTGTTGCCGCAGTGCCCGGTTACAACTGTGCCCTGCTTCTTGGTGCGCTTTTTACAGGGGAGGCAGAGAGCTTGGAGATGTGAAAAGGCCGTGCCACGCAGAGGTCAGGCTGCTGCATGGGCGTGGCACTGTTTTGGTGTCCTCACCATATAGACTTGAACCTCTGCACCACCAGTCTGGAAATATGTGGGCTATGTTATATCCACTATTTTAATACTTTATTAATATTTTGTCTTGTTGACAAAGTGCATTTTTAATCTTCATCTTTATTTACAAGGCAACAATTAGCTTATTCATCAATATATGATTTTAAAGAGCATTATTTTTTTATGATGCAAGTGATCATAAAATTGTGACTTTGCTGAGCTGCACAGAAAATCAAATCTCATCAAATCACTAAGTGCTCACTGGTGGAATTAAATATTTCTCCACCATCTGCAGTTGACTTTACTCCCCTACTAATCCGCTGTTTTTGGCACATTACCTCATCTGTATTAATGTATTCATGTGCTTTCAATTCCTACTACTACTGTACTCGCTCCTTACCCGGTGCTCGCTCCTGATTGGCTGCTGCAATGTTTTTCAATGGTTCCAAATTTTTTTTGACTCCATGGATACAGGGAGCTGTTGGGTAGATCGGCTCAGCCAATGAGAGGGCTGCGCGGGCTCCAGCTTGTCAGATTCTGCCCCTGCCCTTAGGAGCAGCCCTCCCTCCCTCACAGCGAGCACGCGATGGCTCAGTGGGGGGGTTCAAAACAACAACAAGGCTGTCATCGGGCTTGCTGTGGTGCCCAGGACATGCCAGCACTGCCGGGCGGTACTCCAGCCAAAGAGAGTTCCTCAATATCTCTGATATGTCCCCTGCCACCACTGTCCCTCACTTACTACGCTATCACTAAGCAACCAGTTACTTAGTTTGGCTTAATTATCAAAAATGTGTCTTTGAAGTGAAGGCTGTGATTATAAAAAGTTTGCTTAAGCTGCAAAGTCAGTGTATATGTCTGAACAACTCATGGATAAATTGGAATGGAGTGAGATTTAAAAAAGCTGCAAAATGTACCAATATAATTAGCTCTTTTTTTCCCCCCTTCGCTGTACTTCAAGATTCCCTTCTAGACTTTGAAACGCAGCCACACAAATCCCTGTCCTTAAAATGACCTCATTTCAGACAGCACAAGGGAGCAGTGCCGGGCTCTACAAGGCTGTCGGCATCCTCGTCACTCAGGCTGCTCCTGCCAGCTGATTCCAGTCAGTGAGCGGCTGAGAGGTGGCAGCAGAGGACCAGAGGAGGCCTGGCGGTGATGGGCAGTGCCCGCATCATCCAGCAGGGCGAGGCCGGTGACAGCGCTCAGCCCCTCTGAGGCTGCATCAGGTGCTACTTTGTGACAGCCAGCGAGGTGCCAGCGTTGGCACAGTCAGACATTCAGGTCACATTAGTGAAGGGTAATAGGACGAGGCTGGACAAGGCAGGTGGGTCCATGCAGGTGGCCAGTGGGTTTGACGAGTGACAAAATTTGAAGAATTTTTTTTTTTTTAATATGTGCACTTATGACGGTCCTGGTGATGCCTAGTCAACAAACCACAAACCAAAAAAATTGTAAATAAACCTGGTAAAGTAAAGATATTACTCCAATCACATGTATTTAAACTTAAAACTCTATCCAGATGCATTTAGATTAATATTACGGAGGCCCAAGGGGAACAAATGAATTGAAATTTAATATATTTTGCAGAAACAAAAGAATTAAACTGTTTTTTGCCTAAATGATGCTCAGTAGATCCCCTCAGTGTCGGTGCGTGGTCGGTCATTTTGAACTTGCTTTCAACTCTCGTCTTTTAAATTGTCCACTCATCAGGAACATTTTCCCATATTCAAAAGAGGAAAAAAAGGGACAGACCTCCTGTCAGGTTTTCTAGAATCCATATAACTCCCCCTCCCTCCTTCTACATCAAGCATCTCATGCATTTTAAAGCCCACCCCGTCTAACCCCCCGCTGCTGACTGCTGAGTGTGTACTTTGCCGTGTCGCAGCACCTCCCTGTCTCCCGGCATTACCTGCACTGGCATGATGGACCATGTCGCCACCGGCCCACACTCAGTCACTTTTACTTTTCTCCTGTCACTCATCTCAGGTGAGAGCAGCAGTGACCCTCCTCTTGCCTTCTGAGTACATCCTGTCCATCTCTGCTCTGTCATTAGGGGTTAAATCTGCCTCCGCTGGTGGAGCCTGACACCGTTTCTCTGTACAAACTGCTGCAGATTCCTGACTTGTCATACATTCTGTTGACACGTGCTTCTGACAACGAGCTGCTCAACGCTTTCTAGGAGTTACGGGATCGACAGAGCAGAGAGCAGAACTAGGCTGTTACTTGTCAATGCACAACTGAAGGCTGAGATGTAAGCCAAGAGGTTGTATATACAGCATATAGTGTGTGTAGCATGCAGCAGGGATATGGATGTAGAATAATTAAATAGTCTCAGTTGCCACATTTAAATCTGCAGGACACCTCATCATCATTTGCATGTCTCATGTCTATGTTATGTTCCATGCATAGTATTGATGCTGCATGGCAGGTGTTTGATGGTTGGTTCGCTTCAAATGCCCTCATCCTTCATTCCTTATCCCCTCATCAATTCTCCCTAAAAAAATTGGCTGGTAGTTCATAAATTTCAAATGATTTGTCAATAAATGCTGTATTTATTTCCTTAGGTGTTTTATAAAAGCAAAGTTACCCTGACAAGTTGTGTTTTTTTTATCAGCTGTCCTTAATAAATAATAAAAGGTGACAGATCTCTGATATGCTGTGGGCGACTCATAAGAATTGTTTTTACATTTTAATGATATAAAGAGGTCTTGGGGCTTTTCCTTTCTTAGTGTACATTGAAGTTTCTTAAAAAATATATTTTGTGTGTGTTTGTATGAGTTAAAACTACAAAGTTCAAAGTTGTTTTAACATCATCACCTCGGGTAAGTTATTCTCTCCTCCAGATGATCTAAACATTACTGTATGCCTGAAACATTATGTGATACATGCCCCTCCTCTTGATGTCCCTCTGACTGATCCGATCTAGCATCAATTGAAGATAAAAAGGTGATGAAAATAATTTTAGGCGTGGTAACACTGCTGCTTGTAAGCAGTGTGTGTTGTGTAGCATAGCTGGCTTCTGAAGTACTTCATACCAGTTTTGGGTCTGATTCTTGTTCAAACAAACATTTCCAGTGTTTCTTCCTTTTTAGTAGCAGCTGATGTGTTAGAGCGCTTTTCAAGAGTGTTTCTATGAAGGAGTGATAAGAAATACTGCATCAATGTACATTATTAAAACTGACAACAAACATAATGTGGCCTCATTTATTGAGGATTTAAAAAAAATCTGTTATTGTAACAAACAGCCTTTTTTTTTTTTTTTACATGATTATGTGCAGTGTACTGCAGCCATCTGTGTTGGGATGCTGCAGTCTGACACTGTGCTCCTGCAGAAAACATGAGGTGTTGCTGCACCTTGTGCTCGCTGAGTACTTGCATTGCTAAAGGATATTAAATTTTAATGTAATGTTTCTGCTATTATGACCAAGACACTGCTTTGCACTACATGAAGTCATTATGATTCTGCAGGGATGAACAAGTAAATTTTAAGACACCACTACAACTGTGGTTCTGAGTCATAAACAACTAACTTTACAGAACTGACTCTGTTAGATGATTTCCTTTCTAAAAACTTAATTGTTAGTGGTGTGGAGCTACAGGCTACCTACAAACACAGATTAAGTGAACAGTGAACACAGATTTAGAAGAGAGATCCCTGTGGAGGATGGTGGCTTTGCATATAACTGCCTGTAAAGACTTCTTGAATGCTGGGAACAGGGCTGGCAAAGCAGATAAACTGAAACTTGTATTTTTTATTTTTGGGACTTTTTGGTTTGACATCTGGCTGGTAAGAGGCAGAGCACAGGAAGCACATACTTAGGGGGTCCAAGGGGAACGCTGGTGCTCATGAGCGGGGGGCACATGGCTGAGTTCATACATGCATCAGAGCAGTGAAGCAGAGCAGGAGCGAGGTGCTTCACATAAAGCAGCGTATCGACACCTGCTCACTTTACCGCTGTGCTGTTCCTCTGTAATTGATTTCTCCCTCTTTTACTTCAACAGGTATCATAACATGGGGAACCTACTGAAAGTTCTGACATGCACAGATCTAGAACAGGAGCCCAATTTTTTCCTTGATTTTGAAAGTAAGTTTCTTCGCAAGTAATTGCTCCCACTACTGATATCGATCACATGAATATCTTTCCATAACATTATCAACTCTGAGCTCTCATGTCTTTTAATCTTAATTTAGCTTAACACTAGTTTCTCCCAGCAGACCCCCCCCCCCCCAAAAAAAAAAAAAAAAATCAAATCCAGTGGTAGAGCTTCTGCACTTTTCCATCAACCTGCCTTTTCCACAGCAAAGTGTGTGCAGAATAACAATCAGAGCAGAGCTCTAACAGAGCCCCCCTCCCTCCTCAAAAATAAAGCATCGCAGTTCAGCTGCTTCGTAGCCTAAGGCCCCTCAACACAGCTTGAACCTGCACTGTACTATTCTCACACTTGGCAAACCCAGAGATTTCGAGATACCTTAGGAGAAAAGTGTATTTGGTATGGCTCAGACTGTTTCTAGGTGGTTTTTATAATAAAAGAACATCACATTTTTACATCTATTGAATACAGGGATGCACTGTTGCTGAGGAAAGCTTCTGTGTTTTCAGAATATCCACCCAGATATGTTGGAAAATGCCTTATAGATTAAAGAGACAAAATGTTATATGTATACTGATATATGAGCAGGGAAGTGGGCGTTTGTCACACCTATAACAGTTATGAAAAACTGTCAATAGCATCGCCGCTCTGCTTTGCCTGTTCTCTCAAGTCTAAGTAAAGTTTCTGAAATCAACCCCACAGCCACAGGGGCATTTTTAAAAAATCAATTTCTTATCTCACTTCAATGTGTCATCTCTCAGCGTGGAAAGTGGGTGGTGTCAAAACTTAATGAGAAGTACAGTAGTTGGAAGATGAGATTATTTCAGTGAACTTTCATTAACATAATTAAAAGTTGTTTATTAAACTTTCTGTATCATCAAGGAATTGGAGGAATTTCTTAGAGCTGTACCGGTCAGGTTCGCCTCGTTGACCTTGTTCCTGCTGTCCCATGCAGATGCACAGCCCACTGAAGCAGAGCGAGAGGTGTGGGAGCAGGTGGACGTAGTGCTGAAAGATGCAAAGGGGATCCTGGACGAGCTGCAGGCCTACAAGGGAGCAGGGCAGGAGATCAGAGAGGTACACCTGATTCAGTTTTCCACCTCATTTACAGCACACACCACTGCAGGATAGTTTGTGCCTCTTCCTGTTGCAGAAAAGCACATTCAGGTTGTGCAACATGAACGTTGCTGGGTTTATAAGCACGAGTGTAGGTGTTGCCTGTAGCTGGATTTGATATAGTGTTACAATTCTTTTATA
The DNA here is from genome assembly GCA_023101725.1 of Atherinomorus stipes. Lineage (NCBI taxonomy): Eukaryota > Metazoa > Chordata > Actinopteri > Atheriniformes > Atherinidae > Atherinomorus > Atherinomorus stipes. The sequence goes on from JALJCO010010883.1 coordinate 495,182, forward strand.
CAACCTCTACAGCAGTCCACAATTTAAATGAAAATTAATAAAACCAGATGTATAATGGAATAAGATGGAAAACACCTTAAATGAATAACCTTTACATGAGTGGTCGTAGTTATACCTGTAGTTATTAAAGCAGGCATCAGTCTGTTTAGTATTTGTTATTTTTCCCCCCAGCACTTACCTGCAAATTAAACCACAAAATGAATTAACTTCCATTTTTTCTGAATTTATTTGAAAAGGATATTCAATTATTCTTGATTATTCGCCAATTCATGCTAATTCACGAGCAGTTTGACTTTTTCTTCTATCCAGAAGAAAGGATACTTGTTCTCCACCAGTTTAGCTCCTGGCTCGAATGAATTTATTAGACTTGATGTTACACATAAAAACATTGAAGATAATTCTTAATGCAGAATATTCCTTTTTTTTTTTATTGACGTGCTTTTTTATTCCCCATCCAAACCAGGGACTTGGATTACCCGCATTGCAACACATTCTTCAGCAGTTTGATGATGCATGTGTTATGTCTGTAGCAGCAAGCGTAGCTTCAAAACGCTAATCTCAAGCAGAGATTAGGGCTGGACTACAAAGGCCTGGTACCTCTTTCTGAGGCTGGATTCATAGTTTCTGCATGTGTGAACCCATTGGGACTCTAAGGACATGCAGACATAAAGACCCAATCCTGGTTCCCACCTTAGGCCCACCCCTTCCATTTTGCAGGAATAAGGCGCCCCTTTTCTTTTTGGAATAAAGGAGTAGTGGTCATCTACTTCTTTATTTTGGGCTTTATAGCTATTTAGATGATTACATAACCATAACTCAGTATATGTAATATTTGGACTGCCACAGAGGAACGCAGCAAATCCTCACAGATTTCTGTGGATGATGAGTTTTGTCTTTAATAGGCCTCGCTAACATATTTTCCCTTACATTATATTTATCAGCAGCAGGTCAGGGCCCGATCGGCTCCATACAATGTGGCAATAAGATTTCTTTTACATATAAGGAAGCAATAATGAGAACAAGTCCTCTATAGAAATGAATGAGGATTGGCTTTATTCTTTGCGTGAACTTAACAGCAAGGGATGTAGGAAACAACAGTATTCTTGTTAACTAGCTTAACATGATGCATTGGTCCATGTTAACTAGTCATTATTTAGCTAACATTATCTGCATGGAACAGCTTCTACCTGCATGGTTTGTTTGGGGGGAAAACTGTGTGAAGTTTATTGCTGGCTCAGACTGGTTTGCTGAACTTTCCTGTTTCACACCGTTCAGCAGCTTTGCTCTCTCCCGTCTGCGAACTGTCTGTGATCCACACCTGCTGGTCTAGCATGCATGCGCTCACTGTGCATTTAAAGACGGCTCGGAAAAAATAGTTTTGGGCAGTAAAAAAGTGCAGGGGACCATAACGGCCTTTTGAAAAAGTGCAGGGGACATGTCCCCTGTGTCATATACAGAATAAGGAGTTCCTTAAACCTTAAAAAAATCTTAATCTTCCAAACTAACATTTATCTAATTTCCAGGCCATCCAGAATCCAAACGATGAGGCACTGCAGGAGCAGGCGTGGGCAGCGGTGGTTCCTTTGGTGGGGAAACTGAAGAAGTTCTACGAGTTCTCCCAGAGATTAGGTATGTAAAGGCCTGCACCGTCTCTACAGTAGCTTTATAATGTAGGCCAGGAAATGTTACATCACTGACTCTCATACTGAGGCTGCTGCATGCATTGCTTCAACTGGAACAAACTCGGGGGTCCTGAGATTTTTCTTAAACAAACTCCAAATGATGCTGTGTGTAACACTGGTGCTCTGAAATTTGCCTTATGCGAGACATCTCATTGTTTGTGTTTTGAAAAATTATTGGTTCCACCCTTGATGCCCTGAATATAAAAAGTCTCTTTAAATGGCTCTGCACAGACACTACTTCCATACATGACCTTAATTGTTTGTGTGCATCTGAATTATTGACTGCTGAGCCGAATATGTCAACAGACATGCGATGCATGCACATAACATCCAACCCAGCCTCTTGTAGCATGCTTAGAAACTCCACACAGCCTTGCATTCATCAACATGCTGCTTGCGTTGCACAGTGCACTGACCCCTGTGCAGGATGGGGCTATGGCTTGTTTAATTAGCATAGAGAAGATGGGGGTGGGGGACGTAGGCTTACTGCTCCCTGATCTTCTTATGACCCTGAAGCTGAGGAGGGGGGTGGAGCCCATCATGCCTCAGTGCCCTCAGCCGTGTGATCTCGGTGGCGGCAGAGAAGGTAGTCAATGGGAGCAGTGGGCGGCAGCAGCCTGGCGACGGCTGTTATGTAACGAAGTAGGTCATCTCTCAGCTTCGGCTGCTGCTCCAATTCACTGCCTTGACTTTTGGCTTCAGGGGCCATGTTAGCCTCCGCAGTTTGCCGTTCAGACTTGCATACATGAAGCTGAAAGTCTACTACGGGCTGGTGGAGCAATATGCAGAGCAGGGAGACCAAGGAAAGTAGCTTATGTAATTATTAGTTATTTCTCCACTACAATGAACTCCAAACATTCATGGACAGCTGATATTTAATTTAAAGGAAAATACTGGAATTTTTCAGCCTAGGCCATGTTCTCCTTTTAATGTGTGGGTTAAAAAAAACCTTGAATTACGTTAGAGGTCCAAGATGGGCGACCACTAAACGGCTGTAGAGTGATATGGTTCAATCATCTGACAGGCTCAGATTGTTATCGAAAGCGTCTGACAACATCATAGAAAGGATTTCCACTGAGGTCTCGCTGGCAGAAAAGTGTCGATCCCAGACAACTGTCAGTCAGGCTGAATATGCATCCAGGGAAGAGTGGACCTTCAGAGTTGGGAGTACATAAAAAACACTTCTATTAAAGCAAACAATGACTTGTTTTTTGCAGCTTTCCGAACTTTGGCAGCTACATGTCAAGTCACAATATTCACAGACAATCTTTGGGGGAGTTCAGATATGTTTATAGAACAAAGTAACAGGTCTAGTTGAAATCAGTGTGACTCCTTTTTATGAGCATCTCAAATATCCCTCAAATATTAATACCAAACACTAAAGAGATGATACAATTCAAACCAGAAATAGGAAATGTAGACATGTAGCTGCAGAGATCCTTTCCATGAAGTTGTCACCCTTGCGTTAATCGTATCACACGGCCTCTTACAAATGCAAAGGTACCTCCATTTTTTTTTTTTAACATATAAATTACACTGAAACATCACATTAGCAGCAGCAAATGTGGCTTAGTAGTGGACTACAAGAGTACTTAATTTTATTTACTGAATGTGAGAATTAGTCTCCCTTAAGACTCAACACAAGAGGAGAAGCTTCAACCCAGACAAACTCAAGGCCCAATACCAGGTCCTACCTAACACATCAGTCCATTTTGCAGGATTATGGTGCCCCTTTTCTTTATGGAATGAAGGTGTGGTGGTCATCAAGTCTTTCATCTGAGGCTTTGGGCCTATGTAGCTGACTATATTATTATTACTCCTTGATTTCCAAATGTAACAAGACAAATGGAGGGAAGCTAGGGCCAAACCTAGCATTTTTTTTTAGAGGTGTGGAGGATTCTCTTGCAAAGTCTCTGGATGTCCTGTTTCTCGGTGTCCGTGTCAGTTATATTAATTTTTGTTTTATTGCAAGCACACGTGTGGTTGATTAACTCAGTCAGTGCAGTTGCAAGTATTTGGACTGCACACATTTTGCAACAGAAGGATCCTGTGGACCATAAAGGGCTGCTGTGGATGATGAAATTTATTTTCAGCAATTTTCACTAACAGTAAAAGCTGTGAAACTGCCTGAAATATTGGCTATTGCTGTTTGAGGTGTTCTTTCAAAAAAGCAATTTGCACTAATATCTCTTACTGCTTAGCTTTCATTGATGTTTTGATCCACTTTAAAAAATAAAATGTGACCAACAAAAGCTGAGCAAAAATGGTAAAAACCCTAAAGATGCATACTGAGTTTTTTTCTCTCCCTGTTTTGAGTAAACAAGTAAATTCTCTGTTAAAATTCCAGGTTGGTGACTCCGTTATTCATTTTGCTTGGGCAAGCATTAAAAATCTTACATCTGATGAGACAAACGGCCTGAATTTTTCATTCTTACTTGATAATTGAAATAAGCTGACAAATCACGTGGAAATTTAATTTGGCAGAGCTGAGATCTACAGAGCCATGCAGAATGCTTGATTTAATATCAGACCTGCTTCTTTCAACAACGGCAAAAACTTTTCAGCTGTCATCAGAGACAGTAGCATCAAAACCAAGCTGAAGTCCCGCCGTCCTCTGACCCGTCTCTCTCTCTCTGCAATTTCATGCCCAAAATTCTGCTCGCCTGCTATGGCATGATCTGATGAGACCGGACATCTCCCCCGCACCCCGCCCTTCTCCGACTTCCCGACATACTAGAGTGGCTCATTTCTGACCGCCTAAAAGCAGCTCCATCTTAACTTCTGTTTTGACTGGGATGTAGACAGGGGGGAAAAAACTGCACCACTAAGGCCATTTTTAATCAGCTGCTTCGCTGCGAATGCTGGCCCAAGCAGATGGAAGTCATTACTGGACAGCAGACGTGCTCAATTTACCGCACCGCACTGCCAGCTCTCTGTCCATCTCCTGAAAGTCTTCTGACGATTATCTTCAGCAGATCCCCGTCTGAAATCTGCCCCTTTCTGGGGTTTTTTGTTGACATGCGCATCGTCATTTGTAATCAGCAAGAACTACAAAATACAGTTGGACTAAATCTATTTAAATTGAATTTGCTACCACGAAGCTTGTAGATGCTGAGTTTGTCTGGGTTATATCATTGTTGAAGCTTCCCCTCGTGCGTTGAGACTGAACTCAAAGCACTGTCTGCGTCTATAAATAAAATTCCCTCTGGGCTTTAAAGGTTTCTTATGTTCCTCCTTGAAAAAAAAAAAAACCCTGTTTGAACAAGTTTTGTTTATGTAATATTACTTGAAAATTCTCAACATTTAACTTCATGTTTTTCTTCATTTCCCTGCTGATCGCCATCATGCCTCCTTAATAATCGGTCCATGGGCATGTTATATCAAGGCATGGCATAGGCTTTGTATTTACTGACTGTCAAAACAATGAGCGTAATCCTGCTTGAATGAAATCATGCCTCCCCTCCACCCCCCCCACCCCCATTCCATTTTCATGCCAATAAGATAATTAGTCCCATGTCTCATCTGCATCTGAGCAGCAGGATAGCCCCTCAAGCCCCCCTCCACCCCTCAAAATACAACCCCTCCTCTCCAAAAGCCTTTCTGAGACTGGCATTGGGCCCTGGGCAGTTTGGGCACCACCGCTGCCCCATTATCTGTCTCTATCCTAATCAGGATGCTTCAGCTGGCTGACACACTGCACTGCTCACACATCTAGCTGAGCTCATGATCTACTTTGACAGTTGTTCCTTGACCTCACACGGAGTCCATGAGAAGAAGGAGTTGTTCTGTTTTCCTCTTTTCTCTCCATTGATGTTATGTGCTGTGCAAATTTCAAGTCCTTTGAGGCAAATTTTGTGGTATTGAAACAATTTGGAGTATTCGTGCACATAAATACATATTAACCCCGCAGCAACAGCCTTTTCAGTCTGCAGGAGTTTTTTTTTTTTTTTTTTACTACAACATTTACACATGCAGACAGTGTACATTTTAACCGTAACTTGTGATGTTTTTTGTATTATTTTTGTTGTCCAAATCTTAAACTGTTTATTTTGCTGCTTATCTGCATTTAGTTGCAATGCCATACTCTGTTACACACTTTTAAAGATGTCTTTAACTGTTTTAAAAAATCAACTTCTTTTGACTTTTCCCTGACGAGCAGGAACAAGCCCTAAATAAGAACAAACTTTTTCCTTAAATTTTTTAAAGAAACTAATATTTATTTAGTTTTTTGCCCACTTACTGTATGATTTCTCTAATAATGACTCCTGCAGGATTACAGCACCCAACAGTGACACATTTGTAAAACATCTTTGTTAGTAGTAGATTCTAGTCCTTGATTGTAGTCCTAAGTACTTGAGTAAAAGGTTCTTTAGTTTTCATAGACATTTCACCTCACATCCAAGGAGCAGCCCTGGTTCTAACTTGACCCACTGGTTAAATTAGGGCTCTCTAATGATTTAAGACCTGTATTGATCAAGATGTGTATGGTGCTGCCTTTAGAGTGATATAAGGACTTGCTATCAGGTTGTTTCTCTTGAAGAAGATGTGGCCTCCTACATTGTTGTTCTTCCTATATAGTGCACACACACAAAAAAAACCTGATAAATCAAAAATGAAAATAACTGGCTGTTGCAGGCTTGGAGTTTCATTAGTCATTTCTGCACCATTCTGCATTTTGCACCTGAATATTCATCACTAACCTGCTACAAGCAGCAGTTCTTCCTTTTTCTGACCTTTGAATCTTTGCATTAAGGGCTGCTGGAGCTGTTAACTGGCTGCCCAAATGACAAAAAGCTGAATGTTCAGCAGCGCTGACTGATGATCAGAAAGACTACAGGCATCAGCTGAAGTGTCTCTCCTCAATGCCGTCTGCGTGGCCTTAATGTCACGACTAAAAGCCCAGTATATGTATATATTCTGACAGTGTTGCACTTTCATCTTCAAATCTGTCTTTTTCTAACAGAGGCAGCGTTGCACAGCCTCCTGGGAGCTCTGACCAGCGAGACTTACAACGACCCGACTCAACACCTGGAGCGTGAACAGGCACTGGCCAAGCAGTTTGCAGAGATCCTCCACTTCACTCTGCGCTTTGATGAGCTTAAAGTATGGCTTTCTCTAACATATTCCCACTCTCACTTTTTAGCCAGCGCTGTAAAGTCTGCTCTTTTCTGCTGTGATACAAACTGGACCTATTAGTCTCCCAACAAGCTGCTGATGCCCCTGAATTGATTTTAGCTGTGTGCAGTCTTAAACTGCCACCAGCGAGCGCACGATTAGCATTTATTTGGAATCCTGATGCAGCTCCACTGTTTGTAATACACTGGATGTCAGTGGAATGGCTAATAAGGGTAATGGCAAGGAAAGAGGTCTGCAAATTGTTGTCATCCTAAGCCAAGTTCTGCAATGTGGCAGCTTTTATAGATGAGTGAAGGAGTAAACTTTAAGCACTCTGATCTGGCTTGAATTCAAACAAAGTGCTGATGGAATGCAGTTGAAAACATCACATATCAAGTGGGAGAGCTGCTCAAATACTGGTGGAAAAAACATTATTCTGTGAGCGCTTGTAGACGGTGGATCCCCCTGAAGTCTGAGACACAAACACACACAGACAAAAAAAAATGTCTCTTTGACTCCCTGAGGCAATTTGCTGTGACGCCCCAATTAGTACCCACTACCCATCCTGGCAAGATAAAACATGAAGGTAGGGGGTGTAAGGTGGCATGCCAGGGCTATTCATCAATCTTTCACACCCATGCATGCGCTTCTGACCTAGTTAGCGTGCCTGTGTGGCGTGCAGCCCCTCCCTGGCAGAGTAGCCCGTCTCTCCTGGTGGGCACAGTGGACACAGACTGAGTACCAGTCTATTATAGCAGGATTAGCATGCTGCCAGTGCAGCTTTGACCGTGACAGCAATGGCAATAATTAGTCACATAATGAGCTCTCACTGGTGGTGCTAGTTTGAAAGAACTTCTCTGATTGGCTAGCTTTCTTTTTATGACGTGAAGTCAAAACCAGATAGTTTATCCTTTTTTTTTTGGGAGACCTTGAAATATTCTTGTCTTTATTTAAACAATGTCTGAGTAAGATCAAATTCATCCCTGCCTCTCCTTAATGGGACCCTTTTGTAGCTCAACCTTCTTGTCATCTCAAAACGGTGAAATATCCAAATATTTCCTGACAGGGGGAGCGAGGATGTGGATGTAAGGGAGCGAACGAGTGTCAGACAATTCATATCCAGTTCAGCAAATAAAACTGTAATTGTATCAGTGTTCTTTTTATGTCATTTCCCCCTGAAAGCTTCATTTCTGCCTTGTTGGCTAAAACGTTCAGTCGTGATGTTTGATCCTGAACTGAATGTCCTGCTGCAGGCTGTGCCACCTACAGACAAGTCTACCTCATTGTTTCTTTCTTCATTTATTTATTTTGCAGATGACAAATCCTGCCATTCAGAATGACTTCAGCTACTACAGAAGAACCCTGAGTCGAATGCGGATCAACAACATACCGGTGAGCACATTTTATCCCTTTGCCTCTGGTTCGTCAGAAGAATTTCGAGACAGACTTTTGTCTTTCTGCTTTATTTCTCTTGTTTTGGCATCTATAATATCAGATTTTTCATTTTACAGCTCAAATGTGAGCAGGAAGCTGTTAAAATTTAAAGATAAGCCATGTTTTTAAAAAACTAGTTCGCAAGGGATTTTAGGTCACCTTTTGAAGGTTAAAAGTGTGGACCATTTACCTTAAAGATGAACCTATAGGTCAAAATCTGACTGGGAGATTTACACAAATGTATGCGTCCATTCTAAATGGGTCAAAAATGGATAAAATGTCAGTGTTTGGACTGTTTTTCAAATATTTAATCATACTTTATGTGCAGCTACAGTATGTGGAAACCTGTATGATATAGCAGTGTGTGACCACGCAGAAATAAATCCTCCTGCAATTAATTTTTCTTCAATGCAGACATTGTTGGAGCAGAAAATCAACAATCTTTTCAATGATGAATCGATGTTGTATAGGTGAACCAGTGTCAGGGTTTCTGTGTAGCGCACGCTGCCTCTTTGTTGCATCTTACTGAAGCTCCTAAAGAGATTTAGCTGCCATTAATGGACTTTTCTTGTTCAGACAAAATGTCTGCCTTTTAAAACCCTGTTGTGTCCCATTTCTGCCTGTTCATCTCTGATGTGTAAGCCATGAGGTAGAAATCTGAGATAAAGACGCTGTAGAGCACCAATGTGACAGCACAAAGGTTTAATTACAAGCTTCTGTCAGCAGTCCATCAGGTCCATCACAGCTGAGAACTGTACAGAGTTCATTTATATGCTATTTCTGTAGAGACGACCATACCTGCACTTCTTCTCTGAAACATAATTAAATGCAGTAATCCCTTAAATGGTTATCAGAAGCTCCAAGGCTGTTCGGTGCAGCGAGGTTGTTGAATGCTGGCTTACATCACGATATTCTAACAGGTGTTACAGAGACATTGCAATTTGATGTGGTAAATGAGGATCTCCAACCACTCAAGGACTTTATTTCTGCAAGGACAAAAGGTATAGCCATAGTGCTACAGGGACTGTTAGCTCTATGAGGATATAAGGACACGTTTCACAAACGCTGTTGTTCCATCACGGCTCCAGGTGCACATTCAGCTATTTATTAGATAATTTTCTGATTTCTTTTTTTTTCTTTTTCTTCCCCCTCATGCAGGTTCCTGTCTCACCATCAGTTAGTTAACTGCTTGCCTGGTTTCAGTTTACATCTCTTAAAGATGTAAATATCATATTTTTACTTGAGATGAGAATAAAATTACTACATGTGAGAAAGTGCCCTAAAACTCAAGCAAAGATTCACTTTAAAGGCCATTAGAAAAGGAAGCTGCCGTTCTTTAGGATGTCTCTTTTACTGACTGTCAGAGAAGTCATTTGAAATAAGAAATTCAAGAGGCTATTTATTCTCTTGTATCATTAATGCTGTACTTTAGCAGATCTGAAGTCTAACCATTGCTCACTTGGAGCAGGCAATGGTTAGACTTCATGTTCTGAGACCGCGATTGGTTATGGCCTGTTTGACAAAAGTTTTTTTTTTTTCCTTTTGGACCAGAATATTCCATTAGGAAAATGGGCTCAGACATGTTATTCGGACCTGTCACTACTGAACGATGCTCAGGCTGCCGTCGCCAACGGTTTAGTCACCACTCAGACAACTGAATCATTCAGACATCTGAGATGAAACGCATCTGTCCCGCTCAAGCAGCCTTTGAGCTCATCTGTCATCGTTCATTAGAACGTGAATTGGTTTGAAAGTTTCGGATTTATTCATATTCTGTCAGGGATCTCATGACGGCAGGAAATGTTCTTTTTGCTTTAAATATGCAGACAAATTTAGAACAGGCTGTTCAAGTGACGCCTTGTTCTTTGTTATCCGCCAGGTGTTTTTAGTCTTTGAAAGTGGAAAGCAGCGGGACATGTTAGTCAGCTGGGAAGCCGGGGGGAGGGGGGCAGGATGGCTTGGTGATGTGGTTCATATCAGTGTTTTCCTGTCATGATTTTATTTGATGAAATAGCCTTTTATGTGCACAAACACAATCTTCACAGCTATTTGAATTTATCCAGATAACATTTTATGGTTTTGCCTCTTTTTTATTGAGAAATTTTAAATATCTTTATGGCTTTAAATTCCTGCACATCTGTCAGTCCAAACAAACCCCTTTTGTTTTATTCTTTTGACATTTTCTTTCCAGTATCACCTGTTAAAATGTCATTTCCCATGGCAGCTGTCCTGATAACACTTTTTCTACTTTTGATATCGGGGTCAGCTAAAGGTCGTCATATAAATTTTAGATTAAGGTCAAACATTCAGAACAATGAGCGAAAAGTCTGCAGGTTAACTTGTGACAGCAGGCCTGATTTAGACAGAAAATCTAAAGAATTCTGGATTAAACTTCTTTTTCAATGATTTCCAGGCAGAAGGTGAGAACGAGGTCAACAATGAGCTGGCCAATCGGATATCTCTGTTCTATGCGGACGCCACTCCCATGCTGAAGACGTTAAGTGACGGCACAACCAAGTTTGTATCAGAGGTGAGACATCTAGAAGCTGCATGTAGGGTTTTTAGCAGCTAAAAAATATATATTTTTAAAGAGAAGAATGAGGTGAGTAAAATATAAAGTTGAAAATGAAGCATTTTCAGTGTAAAACAGTTCAAATTTATTTATATGGCACGCTTACAACGACCATGGTCGCATAAAGTGCTGCACAGAAATTTAAAAATATCTAGACATAAGAAACACACAAACACTAATGTATGCACATAAACACTTAAACATACATACACATTCACACCTATTGTGGGGTCATATGTGTAAACATACACAAATACAAGGATACACAAACACTGGTGTAAACGAAACCTCAAGGTGAAATTAAAAAGAATACATGGATTAATCACAACAAATAGATAAAATAACCACCTCAACTAGGAATTAAACGCTAAAGCAAAGAAATATGTTTTACATAAAGTTTTGAAAGCTCAAAGATCATTATGCATCTTTTTAAAGATGTACAACTCCTCAAAACTTTCCCCCTATAATCAGGTTTCATGCGCTTCCCTCAGCATCTTTAATGCACAGCCACATCTTTATGCTGCATTTAAACCTGAACCTGAAATCAAGTCAACATAAACTATTTTTAAGCATTTTTTGATGTTTTAGATGATAGTAGTGAAGGAGGTCAAATTAAGATGTAAATGAAAGGAAAGGGAAAAAATTGAGGACTGCTTAAAAAGTTAATCAAACCTTCAGTGTATCTGCAAACAACCCTCAGGAAAATTAAATGGATTCTGGACGGTCTTCAAGACCTTCTAGGATAAATCATCAGAAGAAAACTGTTCTTGTATCTTCACTATTAAGTTTGCAGATGAACTTGTAATTGAACCTGATGCACACAGACTGATCATTGCTTTAGAAAATATTGGCCTCCATATGCAGGAGTGTGATTGGAGACTGAAAGGATGATGAATTTTGTGAATGTTTGTGTGGATTGATCATGTTTTCGCTCATGTTGCCAGTAAAAAGTAGTATGTTTAAACTTGCAGGGGAGATAAATACAGCAAAACCTGGAGGCAACCTCTAAATGATAAGCAGGAGATAAAAGGATGAAAATTAGAAAAATAATTTTTGATGTTTGAACGTTTTTTTAGTGTTAGTTTGTGAATGCTTCGACTTTCTTTTCCCTCGATACAGAACAAGAACCTGCCCATCGAGAACACGACAGACTGCTTGAGTACGATGGCGAGTGTGTGTAAAGTCATGCTGGAAACTCCGTAAGTGACTTCCTGAAGCTGCTTCACCCATTGTTCAGGACTTTGCTGTGTCTGATCCGTCCTCCTCGTCCTCCCAGGGAGTATCGCAGCCGTTTCGCCAGCGAGGAGACGGTGTCTTTCTGCCTCAGGGTGATGGTCGGGGTGATCATCTTGTACGACTACGTCCATCCTGTCGGAGCATTTGCTAAGTCATCTAAAATCGATGTGAGTACGGCCATGTTTATGTTTCAATCCTGCTTACAGCTTCCTTCTAAGCTAATGTTTTGCTTTTGGTCCACAGATGAAGGGCTGCATCAAAGTCCTCAGAGATCAGCCTCCAAACAGCGTAGAAGGCCTTCTCAACGCTCTCAGGTCAGCTCATGTTCAAATAAGCTTCTTATGTGATTGTAGCTGCAATCTCCTCCTCTGAGGAGAGGATTCCTTGCTTGTGGTGCTCACTGGTGTCTGTTCACCAGCAGCAGAAAGACCTCTTGCTTTATGTAACTCGCCTTCAGCACAGTGACTCATTTTCAGTCAGCCTGATTTCAGTTGGACGGGGAAGCCTCTACAGTAAAGGCCGATTACATCTGACACCTCGTCCCTCACAGTCTCTTAAAGTGCACCCGCATCGCCCCATGCTCGCAGCCGCTGGAGCTGACGGATCCGTTTCTGAGTCGAGGTTGCATCTTCATCTGTCTCTGCGCTCAGCCAGAGGCAGGCCGGCGCTTCCCGGCTGCGTTAAGTCGTTTTCATGCAGAAGCTGGCACATTTAGTCACTGATCACAACTTTGATCTGGCAGAGGATGACAAAATGTGGGAGATGCATGCAGTGGGGGGGAAGCAACTGAGTTTGTCAACATGAAATATATTAGACACCGAGAAATATGTTGGAAGCTCTTCATCACAGTCCAGATGTTAGAAGGAGATTGATCAAAGCTGGGAAGTCATTTTTCATTGATCAATAATCTACACATTGTATGTAGGGATACACGATATAATCGGCCCACTATCTGTATCGGCCTATATCGGCCCTAAAACTGAGTATCGGATATCGGCTACCCCATCAATATTTAACCAATATCTAACCGATCAGTCCGCTGTTTTTAGAGTCTGAAAAAAGCAAAAACTTCTTATTCAAAAACTTTTTTACAGACTTTAAAACTTCTAAAGATGTTTCTTTTAGGATGTTCTGTGTGAACAGAGTTTATACGCGGTCAATTGTGTAAATAATAGGGCTGGGAAAAAATATCGATACACTGAAATATCGCAGTATTTTCATATGCTGATATCATATTGATATTTTAAAATGTGGTATCGATCTATTTTACTGACGAAATCTCGCAGGTCTTTGTGAAATCTCATGATAATTCATAAGATAACGATGAAATCTCGGGAGATTTCGCTGGTAAAATAGATCGATATTGCATTTTTGAATATCTATTTAAAATCTGCATATGAAAATATCGCGATATTTCAGTGTCTTGATATTTTTTCCCAGCCCGAGTAAATAACCAAATATCCCCTGTTTTTGGATATTGTTTTTTTTTTTTTTTTTCCTCACAGAGAAGAAAATCCAGGTGGTTCTTGGATATAACGCACATATCCTTTTAGTTTTTCTTTGAACAACTGTCATTAAGTTTGACTTGTTATACATAACACAAGTTGAGGTATTTTTCTAATTTTGCACAAGGAATGAATATTACATCATTTATTTTTCAGTTGTAATATCGCTATCGATATTGGTCATCAGCCACAGGAGTTTTGAAATATCGGATATCGGCCAAAATTCAAATATTGTGCATCCCTAACAGATTGTTTTGTAAACTTGGCCCTTAGCTACTGACTGTTACATTGACCTCATCGATAAAGCTCACAAAACTCTAAAACTTATATTTACCTAAAGTATGCTAATGATGGCACCTAATATGCTTTTTATAAAGGATTTTTTTTATGGGCTAAAGTGATTTTGGGTTTAACTGTGGACGAGGTTGACCTGAGATCAGACAGTTACGTCAGGAACATCAATCTAAAATACAGGTGTTTTCTTTTTCTCTCTCTCTTTCAGGTACACAACTAAACATCTGAATGATGATTCAACAAACAAGACTATCAAAAGCATGCTGCAGTAGGACTGAGCTGCTACCACTTCTAGGGAGGGGAGGGGGGGAGAGACACCACTGGCTGTCCTGACTGATGTCGCTGCACAGAATGTTTTGTTTTTGTTGTTTTTGCTGTTTTCTTTTTATTTAAATTTTTTTTTCAAAATGGAAACAGAGCTCAGCTCCGCCCTCTCTTATAATGCAAAATGCTACTGCCATGATGAACGTCTTTTTCTGTGCCAAACATGTTGCTCAGATGTGATGTTTTGGGAAGAAGGCCACACAATGATGGCAGCTAACGAAAGCTTTGCGGATCCTCTGGTGTTTTTAAACATGTCTTGTTCTGTTTTGTTTTTTTTTTCCCTGTTTGAGGGACAGGAGTGCTTTGACTTGAAAATTTCAGAGTTATATAGAGAAGTATATATTTTTGTTTGATTGGTTATTTAATTGCATCTTCTGAAATATGAAAATGTCTTTTCCTTCTATTTAAAAAAGCAAATGATATAATTTGTCTGCTCTGTTGTGCATTATCAAATATTTTGTTATTGAAATGGTACTTGTCGACATGGAATTTAAGAGTACTGTTTTTATATTTTTTATAGGTTTTAATTTGTGCATATGTCCTTTTTTCATGGTCGTGTTGTATTTTTTTCTTTTTGAAAACTTTAAACTGTGACGTGTGCAGAATCAAATTAAGATCTAGGGTCTGTACTGTAAATGTACAGTATGTTGTGGAGACATTAAAAGGAGAACTCTTGTTTTCTACAAAAAAAATCAGCCTCATTAAGTGTGACGTTCTTGTTTTCCATCATTATCTTTGGGTGATTGATGGGAATTATTTCTCAGGTTAGCTTTTTGCCCCACCCCCCAGCATGTGAGAAGCATCACATTCTCATGTTTAGCCAGGAAGGAGGCGGTGAGAAAAACATTTCAGATCAGTTCCCTTGATGAAAAAGGACCACAGGCAGTTACTTTTCTCTGAAATGAGAGCAGTTTTAACTGAAATGTGTAAAAGAATAATATTGACATGACTGTGAGGACTTCTAAGGAACGTTTGTCATGACTCTTATCACAGGTGACAAAACCCACTAAAACTGGTTTCACTAGAGATCAACCACAAGTTTTTCATTCTTAAACAGCTGTGGTTCCAAACATCTAAAAATGCATCAAAGCAAATAAAACATTTTAATAATCATTCCAGTTTACATTGTATGTTTAATAGTTTCACTTTAACCTAAATGTAGCCTCGGTTTCTTGTTCTTGGTTGGCAGAAGTGGTCGTCTGCTTCAATGTTCAAAACATTGTGCATTCAGAGATGGTATTCTGGGTAGTTTGATTGTAACCAGTGGTTATTTGAGTTACTGTTGCCTTTAAACATCTCCAGCCAGTCTGCCCATTCTCTGACATCTACAAGGCCTTTTGGTCCAGACAAGTGCTGCTTACTTGAAAATTTCTCTAGAGATGGTTGTGTGTGAAAATCTTAGTAAATGAACAGTTTCTGATAGGGATGCACAAAAATAATCGGCCCCCTATCGGTATCAGCCTTAAAACTGATTATTGGCTTGGACCTCGCGGCTCCTTCCCCTGCCCGGGCTACCATCAAGGAGGCACGGAGGCAAGGGTAAGAGTGAGGTGGGTGTGTGAGAACAAATGAATGAGAGTGTGAAAGAGGAAATGTGGGAAATGTAGGAAATTTGGGCTGGAAGAGGGAGGAGATGTGGGTGAGTGGTTGGAGGAAAGGGGGGATGGAGGAAGGAGGCGTATGCTTGTGAGTGTCTAGTAGGGATGGTCGTGAGGGGCTGAAGAAAGAAGGGCGGGAGTGTGACAGGTCAGAGGGAAGGGTGGGGCCGGACATGTAAGGGGGGGAGTGTATGGGGGTATTGGGGGTATAGGGAGGTGGGGGTGTATGTGTGGGGTGGAGGGAGGGGTCAGTGCAGGTGTGTGGGGAGAATGCATGTGGGTGTTAGAGGGTATCAGAAGGTGGGGGTATGGGTGGAGGGTAGAGGGAGGAGAGTGTTGGGGTGGAGGGAGGAGTGAGTGTGGGTATGTAAGGTTGGAGAGTGGAGTGGGTGGGTGCATGTGTGTGGGGGGAGTGCATGTGGGTGTTGGGGTATGTGTGTGGGGGTGGTAGCAGTGGTGGCGGCCTGGTGTCAGGTGTGTGGGGTGGGGGCTGGCCTGTCCTGCGGGGGTGTCGTCTGGGGGGTCTGGTCCTCCTGGGTTTTGGTTAGGCCGCCTGGATCGGGGGGGGCTGCTCCTGGGCGCTTGGGCCCTGTGCCCGGCGCTGTCCCTGCCCTGTGGGGTCGGCGGCTGCTGGTCTTGGTCCAATGGGGCCTGGGCCCCCAGACCGCGGGGGGCTCTGGCTGGGCTGCCTTTTGCCTCCCTCTGGGGGATGCATGTCTATTCTTTTGGGGGGGCAGCTCGGATCTGGGTCTCTGCTGGGGGCCTGGGTCGTGAGCTTTGCGAGCTTCCTCCTCCTTGCAGAGACGAGGCTGCATCTGCATGACTGTATCACCACGGAGCACCCTTTAGTATGCATGATGACACTGTGATGCTGCTTCCCGTTGCGCTGACTAGGTTGTACCTCTTCTCTGCCCACCGATATTTAACCAACATTTAACCGATGCCCACTGTTTCTAAAGTCTAAAAAAAAACCCCCAAACAAACTCCTTTTTTTTTTTTCAAAAACTTCTTTTTTACAGACTTTAAAAAAGAAGTTGGAACCTTCAGTCTCCTGAAGGTCCCAAAGACCCATTTTAAAACCCAGGGGGACCTGGCCTTTAAGACCGTAGCCCCCAGACTCTGGAATGACCTTCCCCTGTCCCTCCGTCTGGTTGACTGTGTGGAAACTTTTAAAAAAACAGCTGAAGACGTTTTTATTTAGGAAAGCTTTTGGTTGATTTGATTGTGATTGACTGGGTTTTATTCTATTATTTTTATGTTTCTTATTATAGTTTCCTTTTTGTATGTTATGTCATTCTATTGTACCAGTTATCCTTTATGTACAGCACTTTGCGATTTTTATCCGTGAAAATCACTTTATAAATAAATTTTACTTACTTACTTTAAAACTTCTGAAGATTAAGGGTGGGAAGAAAGTTTGATTCACTGAAATATTGCAATATTTTCATATGTTGTATCATAGTGACATTTAAAAACGCAATATCGATCTATTTTACTCGTAATCTATTTTACTTGAAATCTGGTAATATTTAATCATTCTGTAACGAAATCTCATGAGACTTCACGAAAATTTCGCAATATCTTCATATGCTGATATCATATTGACATTTAAAAATGTGGCATCAATCTGTTTTACTAACGAAATCTCACAATATTTTATCATTCTGTTACCAAATCTCACAAGAATTCAAGAAATATCGTGAGATTTTTGTAACAGAATGATGAAATCTTGAAAGATTTTTTAAGTAGAAGATGAGTGCTTACTTTTTTTCAGCTTTGATGTCGGTATCGATATCGGTTATCGGTTATCGGCCACATGAGTTTAAAATATCGGATGTCGGCCAAAATTCCAATATCGTGCATCCCTAGTTTCTGAAATAATCAAACCAGTCTTTCTAATACCAGACACTTTCTTATGTTAAAAGTCTCATAAATCCTCTGAGCATCACAGTGGGGAAGAAAATTTGCTTCAACAAGTCATCTTAACCATGTCTATATGCGTTGAGTTGCTTATGATTGGCTAGTTAGCAATTTGTGTAAACAATACGTTGCCAAACAGGTGTAGTTGATTGACTTTCCATTAATCTGCAGGAGGATTAAAAAAATGACCAAATCAAAATCTTTGGTGCATTCAGCAAATAAAAAGAAAAATCTGATGAGCTTGACGGCACAGCAAAGATGATGGACACCTTCAAGAGACATCAGCAGAAGGTGACTGGATGTAGGGGAAGTGGCTCTCCAGGAGGTTCAGGAGACATTATTTTCCAAGTCAGTAAACCATGAAGGTGAGAGAGTCAAAGCAGAAGAATGACAGGGCCAAGGTATACTTTACTCATCTTACATCATCAATAACAGAATTTGATCAGATATATAAAGTTAATTTAATGGTGTTTAATCAGTATGTTTCTGTGATCTAACTCATAGCATCATTAACTAGCTGGGAGGTTTAAATAATAGTTTCTTCTTAACCTGATAAAGCTGTTTCTTCTGCTGAGATAAATCCACATGGCAGAAAAACCCCCAAAAGAAACAGTGTAAGGCAGCTGCAGTGAAACCCTGGAAAAGCATCACAAAGGAGGAGACTGCTGATGTTCATGAATTAGACTTCACTCATGTTGACAAAGTGACAATAAGTTTCTCCACCTGCTTTTGAACCGTGTAAAAGAAAAACAGGTTCTACAGTATGTGTTAAAACATTATAACTCAGTCCAGATATTTCTAGACCAAGCGGTACAGAGTGTAGTTCAGCTGAAATGAGTCCTATCTTCATTTGGAGCAAAACAACTGCATCTGATCGATTAATATTTAATGTAAATGTGTGGAAGTAGTAAAACAGGAGGTCAGTTATTCCACATTTACTTGAGCAAGTCGGGTTTTGTCCCAAAAGATATTCCTTTAAGCTGCAATAAATTCACATGAAAGATTAAGCAGCAGTTTCTTTCATGTGAAAGAAAAAAAAAAAAAACAAAACTAAAATTTGAAAATAAAGACATCACAAAAATGAAGATGTATGTAATTTATCAATGAAAAAAAAAAGCAAACTTGCACAATGTTGTGTTTCATTTGTGCTATCCTCATTTTTCCTTCATTTCCACTCAGATTCTACCATGATGAAAGGCTCATGAAAAAAAAATAGAGCCTTTTCAGCCTTTCAGGATCCATTATAATCAATGATCTTTTTCATGTTATATTAAATTTTCCACAAAGAAATGTCCTTTTAAAAATATTTTCACAGCTCTAACTTTTAGTCTTTTCCTTCTCTTATAAATCGTCCTTTAGAAAAAGGAGGCAACTCGTGTGCAGACGCTGCAGCACCATCATCTGCACAACCTCTCAGGGTCAAAGAGAGACAGCAGAGTGTGTATGGGTGTGTCCTCTGCAGCATCACTGCACTAACAGACACGGGAGAGGAAGCCAGAGGGAATGAAGGAGAAGATGGAGGAAATGAAGTGGATTGATCTTGGGTGGGGTTTTTTAACTCGCTGAAGGAGAGTGTTGGAGAACCAAAAAAGAAGCAGTTGTAGAGCATGCAGCGCTCACAGAGGAGCAGCTTGTCCCTCGCTGGGACTTGACTTGCATTTGCGACCTCGTTTTACACCAGCTGATGTCCCAGCGTGACCCTCGCTGCAAAAGCTCTCACTCATCCTGCATCAGCAGCAGCTGCAGGCAGAAACTCCAGCGCTGCTGTCCACATGAATGAACCCTCTTTGTGGAAGCAGGAATGCTGCTGTACTTAATCTAACACCAACCTTTCTTGTACGTTTTTTTCTTTTTTATTCCTCACACCTTGTACATGATGATAACAGTGTAATGTGGAGGCACACCTGGAGCCAAAAGCCCCAAAATATATTAATGTAGATAGCTGCTCCTCAGGTCTTAAATCTTAGTTTTATTTGCTGCTGTCTTTGATATCAGGTTTGGCAGCAGATAAAGTCGATACTGCATGTCATAGGTGAAGATGGAGCTTGAACTTTACTTCCTGGAGGCCTCTGCACTGACAGATTATGAGACAACAGGCTCTCATATCACACATGTAGAGGGGTCTTCACCTTTGCTGGAGCGGATCAGGAGACCAGATGAAAAGAGGCAAAATGGTTCTTTTTAATCTAAACAAGTGTATGGAGTTTGCTTAGCATCTCTTTGTGCATTCATTTTTTTAAGTGGGTTATTGTTTATCTAAACCATTTTGTGACTGTGTGTAATTGTTTTATGTCTGCTTTTAGAGGTGATTCTGTAGTTATAATCACTGAATTTTTGGTTTTTCCACCAGCATGGTAGAAGCATCACATTATCATGTTTGACCATAAAGGAGGTGGTGAGAACAACATTTCAGATCAGTTCCCCTGATTTAAAAAAACCCACAGGCTGTTCATTTTCTCTAAAATTGGATAAGTTTTTACTGAAATGCGTATGAAAAATAATATTTACAGATGCGGGCATGAAAAAGTTCCTCCTTTTTCTGCCAGAAGTGGTGCAGTAATAGTGCACCATTACTGCACTATCACTGGCTGAACGATTTGTCCCGAAAATACGTAATCGCATACGGTGTCCAAACTTGGCGTGTGGAAACGTCCTCGTTCCGGGCGTTCATTTATGCTCTGAAATCGTTTCCCCTGGGCACACAGGCGTTTCTCTGTGCGATTGAATTTGCAGACAAGTTGCTGGTAAGTGGCTGGCAGTCGTGAGGACTGTGAGGACTTAATGCTTGGCATGACATGACATCACACATGACAAAACCCACTAAAACTGGTTTGTAAACATTATATAGACACATTTGCACAACTGTATCCACAAATAAAAGTTCAAACAAAACTGGAAAAAAAACAACCAGCAATTATGCCACCTTCTCTGAGCCTCAGAAAACTGGCACTATAACCGTCAAGCTAAAAAGGAATGTGCTGCTGCATCAGACACTAGACCCTGACAGACTCTGATGAGGTGTTTCGGGCACGTCCCACCGGAACCTCTCGGCTGGCCTGGGAACCCCTTTGGATCCCCCCGCGTGAGCTGGTGGATGTGGCCGGGGAGATGTGACTGAAAGAAAGATCCAGCACAAACCCAAGAATCCAGAAGCGAGGTCTAAAAAACAGGCAAAGGTCAAACACAGGACAGACAGCAGGCTCCTTATCCAGGGGGTTGGAGAGTATGGGGGATCAAGGAACAGAGTGTAGGTCGATCTGGTCGGTGTCCAAAAACCAGAGGTGCAGAAGAGGTCCGTCGCTGAACCACCATTCTTCCAGTCATTGGACGACCACCTGAGCCATCCCAAACTGTACGCGCCAGAGAATGTGATGCTATACTGTTCTGAGTGAGGGAAACAAAAAACAAATGCATCCAAACTGGATGCTTAATGGTGCTGGGAACCATGAGAGGAGTTTTTACATCTAAAGGTGCAGGATGTTTCTAATTCTTAAAATGTTCTTCTTTATATGACGTACTTGGTTTCATGAAAACAATTAAGTTTTTTTTTTCTCGGCTGTGTTTGGAGCTGGTCACTCATTGGATGTGAGTTTTTATTCATGCCAAGAAGAGAGAAAAATCAATGCACCGTGCTCAGTTACAGACACAACCGACAGAGGCAGAGAGCCAAAAATGAAATGTGATAAACTTTTCAGTTTTTCTTTTCTCCCTTTCACCTGTGTTTGTGAAAAACAAGCCTATTGAAAATCCCCCCCCCCCCCTACTTTTCTGCACTGACCCAGTTGGAAAGCTTCTCCTTTCACTGTTGATCTGTTTGTATTTTAATCTCAGTGTTTGGTTTTTTTTCCACTTCATGCTGGCTTTTACTGGGGCTGTTATTATTATTATTTTTCTATTTTTGTCTGTCTAGACACAGTTGGGTGACAGATACGAGGTACAACATGAGGACAGCTTCATATCTGTGAAACTGCACTGGATAAGAAGAAGCTCCGTCTTCAAAAGGAGATTCTTTCATCGGATGTTTTGATGTTGGGTTAATCTATTTTCTCATCCAGTCTCTTGGTATAATTCTCTTGATCAGTTCATTAATCTCAGTCAAGAAAAGAAGTGATATTGGTGTCATCTCATGAGTGGCAGTATGATGAGTGGACCCCAAAGCAAGACGGTCAAAGTTCGCCCTGCCCTTCAATGTGCATCATATTATTGTGCTTACTGTTCAGTCTGCTGCCGGCCTTCTCATCACATCTCTTTCAACAAGCTGCCCCTCATCATCACACTCAGATCAAAGTGGATCAGCCGGCAATCACAGCACCAAACTTCAGCTTCTAGTGAAGGAATGAAACGTAAAAAATAAAAAGTACAAGCTCAATTTCTGCAAGTCAGACACCTAAAAGAAACGTTAACAGAAAACAAACCAACATACAGCTATTTATGACAGTACCATAAAGGAATCTGTTAATAGTACTGTTGCAACAAGGTTGTACTCAACTATACAAACACGAATACAGGCGCAACTTGCATCACATGCAATGTAAAAAAAAAAGCAGTGATTCCCACATTTCTTTGACTATTATTTATTTTACAAACAGATATTTCTCCTTTTCTTTTTCTTGTCCACTTCATTTCTTTTGTTCCATCAGTTTTTGCATTTTAGGCCTGCAACAAATCCCCCCCCGAAAAGCTGAGGCCGTACTTTTTTTTTTTTTTTAAAAAAAACATTTTTATAATGTTGCCATTCACTTTCATGACATTCTGACATTGAAGATACCAGCCAAACAATGAAGCCTTTCTGTTGGAGTTTTTTGTTCCAATTGACTTAATTTTGTTTTGATAATGTAGAATTACTAAATCAACTACAACCTTTCCAAGTGAACTGAATTAAACTTTCTCTAAACTTTTCAATGCACATGAACATTGTTCAATGATTAAATATTTATTCTGCATCATTCTGTTCTCCAAAAATCGAAAGTTGAATATCCCTAACTTTTTGTGAGTAGTGTAAATCTCAAGTTGTGAAACAGTACAGGGTCATCTTTGCCTCATTTCTCATACAAAACTTCTCCACTATTCTCTCCTGAGGTCTGTACGGGACTGCTGGCAGACCAATCTAGTAACCTGTATTCTCCCACCTGAGCCATTTCTTTTATGTGCGCAGAACGTAGTTTTGCATTGTAAAGAATCTTTAAGGCAGCACATGTGGGTCTAATATCTCAGTTTCTGCATTTATGCTGCCGTCACAGATATGTTTATAAGCTTTACCAAGAACACCGATACCACTCCACACCATTTCTGACTTGTCATTTATAAAATCTACAACAATAATCCTTTCCCCAAATATAATAGTTAAAGGAATATCGTGGCCACTAGGGGCGCTAAACCTGTAACTTCCCACAGGCCACACTGTTGCAAAATTAAACAGTCTCTGTGCCTGTTTTGGAATTGTGTTTGCAGACCACTTTGATCAGCTGATAGCAAAGTTATCGAGCAATAAAGCAAAGTGCTCCAGCTCACATGATCTAAAGACAGACAGATCCTCTCCGGCAAAGTTACAATGTCTGATCTTTGAGGAGGGCAGCCCCCTCCGAACAATGACAAGCATCAAGTGAAAGAAATCATCTATTATTTACATTAAACTGGGTCAAATGTTAAGCCCTTTAAAGGCCTTCTTGCTTATGTTTGGGAAACACTGATTCCCAACAATTCAATCTGACAAACTAATTATCTGCCAATCTTGCATGTTACAAAATACAACTCATAACTACTCATGGGTTGTGATTCCTGCCTCATCATGCGGACGGAACCCAACAGAAAACTACTGAGCAGTTGCTTTACAATTTCACAATTTACAACCAGAGTGTAGTTTACCACCACTCAGTTTTGCAGATGTGGACAAATGTTCCTTTAACAGTTTCTGGTGAGACTGAGGTGCCACAGCACCAAGTTAACACTGGGGCCCCTAACATGCAGAAGTATCCAGAGGAAGTGAATAATGCGGACTGCATCTCAGAGAACATCTCAACACTATCTGTGTATTTTATCATGAATGGCGATGTATTTTAAGGATTACTTAAAAGCTAAACAGTGAGGACGAGTCTTTCTCCTCTCTCTCACCCCTTCTCTACAGATTCTTGACATTTGGGGCAACGTTGGCCTCTGTGAACTGGCATAACTGTCAGTTATTTCCATGTAAAGTGTTTCTTCTTTTATTCCAGTAAAAACCCCACCAGCCTGAGAACTGTGTTCTGTCCATAAACCACAGGGCACATTGCTCATCTGTCTCTTGGGTGAGACAAGTTCACTTTTCTGAGAAAGAAAACGGCTATCCTCTGAGACCACCCTCTAAACCACCCCCTCCGCACACAAACACCCTGTCACAGATGCAGAATCCCACTTCCTCCTGCACGTTGCTTTAATCGGGGGGAGTCTTAGTTAATCAGTCATGCCAAAACATCAACGGTTCATTGAGGATCATGTTTCATGCCAGCAAAACTCAACCAGGGGTGCTGTAATCTCGGTCCGTTGGGCCAATAGGACGACTCGCCTGGGCAAAGCTTCAGTGCTTTATCAGGAACTAAGACAATGAGTGAAAGTGTTGCTACACATAAGTGAGAGGGCACAAACCAAGTTCCTCTGTAACACTCAGAGAAAGTGGACGTTGTACACCATGAAACATAACCTCACCCCTGTAAAACCAGTAAGCTCTGAGCGTTTCATGACCACAAGCCACATGGAAAACTTATGGTTACATAACTGAATTTCCTTTTACGTGAAAATGATCAAAACTTCTGACTTGTTTGTGAACGTGAACTTTAGAGCTTAATTACTAAATCATCTGCAATAATTCTGATAAATGATCATTGAATCATTTGAATTCATTTAACCAGTTACTTTGCATCTAATAGATATTTCTGATTTTGCATCAACTGTTTAATTGATTATTTTACTGGTCTCATAAAATGATTTTCTACATTTTCTTGTGTCGTTGAGTCTCTTTTCTTTCTGTCTTATTACTAACTTGTCAATCAAATGTAAACCTCCAGTGCTGACATTTATTGATTGAATGATGACACATAAATCTTACCTAAAGCTCAATTAACAGCTACTGCAGCTTTCAGTCATTTCACATATCTCCCACAGCAGATGGATTTGCCCAGTGGTTACCAACGTGCTAAGGGTTTCTCATCCATGTTCATTTACAGAGAGAGTTTCAACATTCATTAGTATCGAATGATCAGGTCATGTCTTTTATCTGTTCTACTGCAAGTGGAGTATCCATCAGTGTCAGCTAGTCCATCACTTAGCTCTAAGCTGATATCAGCAATTCCCAGATGGGCTGCCATTAAATGTGACTTAAATATTTATTACACTTCAAGGACGAGTCCTGATGGCTTCTATGAACTCATGATTTTTGTCTGTCAGCAACAAAAATATATATTTCTACATTTTAAACTGGCATCAGATGTGTTTTGTGGTGAGAAATAATGATCAATTATTTCTCACGTTAAACTGAAAGAGAAGAAACTGCTGTGTCAAATCTTTAATGAAGTATTCAGACTTTTCAGTGGATGTCATTACATTGCATCTGATTTAAGAGCTTCGGTTATCCACTGCACTATCCACTGAGAGCTGTATTATTAATCACACCTGTTTGTGTTTATTTCACACAGACTATATTGTGAGATACAACTATTTAATCATTATCTTGTGCTTTTTGATGTTTAAAATGTTAAACTTTTTTGATCTCCTGCTCCTGGTCACTGGTGTTTTGGACAAATAACAGCTTGTTTGGATACTTGTCACAGAAATTTTGATCTAAAAGAGAATCAAAGCTGCCTTTGCTTCATCCAGAATTCATCCAGTTTTAAGTTTTGTGTTCATTTGATGATCTACTTTCTCTTGTGCATCACAAATATACCAGACTGTTGAATTCATGCAATCACTTCCACTTGCAGTTTTGATGCACCCTGTTCATTGCAATTTCCTCAGATTGAGGTCCTGCAAGGAAGTTGACCGTTTTCTGTCTTGCTGTCGCATCATAAATCATGGCGCATGAATCATGATGACGGTGCAACTGTGGCCCCTGTGGCCCCCTTTGAGGTTTGACTCAAGCCATCCTGTTACTGAGTAATATCCGATAGGGCGGAAGAGTGAAAAATGGGAAATATATGTGTTCATCCTTTAAGAATAAAACTGGAAACATGGTAAACTGTTAGCTTAGCTCTGCTCAAAGTATTTGTCACCCAATATCTCTTAAGTTCATTAATCAATATTTGATAAAAAAGAAAAACAAAAAAAAACCCCACTTTAATAATGACTGTAGGATTAAATGGGGTGATTATGGAGGCAACAATATGTACTGTAAGCATTCTAGTTTATAAAAAATAAGAAAATGTGTGTAGATTATTTCTCCCTATAAATAATACCATCTGGCACTGTAAAAAAAGCCAGATTTATTGCCTTTACAACAAGGTATGAGTTGTAAGGATCAGCCTTCTGTGGAGTGAACAATGCAGCTAAACATGTGGGTAGCGTCCCCAAACATTGCATCAAATTCCTCTGCAATACTCTCCAGTTGTTTACTCTGGTTCTGTGTTTCTTGGTGGATCAAATGATCATACTTTTCTACAGTAATAAGGAAAAAAAACAACACAAAGTAGCCATTTTAATATTTTAATTATATGACATGATCAGGGATCTCAGTGGTGTGTGAAAGATCCACACAGCCAGAACAGCTTGGCATCTCCTCATTCTGTTCACCAGCCTGGTCACATTTTACAGTGGGATGACATTCAACTCAACCAGGAGTTGCTGAAGGTCAACCAAGTTGTGTTAGCCACTCTGGCACACAAAGCACGCTCAGACTGACCCCACAAATGTTCAGTAGGGTTGAGGTCTGGTCTCATGGAAGGTCATTCCATAGCCTCCTCTTTTCTGTGTCTGGAAGAACTGTAATGATCCTGGCTATGCAGAGGAGAGCGATGCTATCAAGGAGGATGGAGCTACGTCCCAGGTTAGATATAGGATCACCACTGGCTCCAGAATGAGATTCTAGAGCAGCTGAATCTTGAAACAAGAATGAACACCAACAGAAAACTGTATTGCAGTGGATTTTGGTTCCTTTTTTTTTTTTTATACTACTCATACTTGCTAAATTTCAGAGAAGCACAATCCTCATATGTTACCTTTCTGTAAACATGACTAATCAGGCTTTCCAATGATGTGATACACAGCACCAATTAGTACTATTATAGGGTTTAAATGTGACGGTAATGCTGTTTATTCTCTTGTGGCAGGACAAAGGAGGGCCTGGGTGGGATTTGATCCCCAGACTCCTAACCAGTAAGCCAAAGGAATATTTCCTTGGCCAAATAGGCAGGGCGCATGATCAAAGGGAGGCATAGTGACAGGACCGTCAACTCCCACATCTCTCCCCCTCTTTTCACAGGCATGTCCTCGTGCTCCACAAAGGCTGCCACCCATCTACAGGTAGAAACCATGGGCCCATCCCTAATGCTACATGGATCCCTACATGCAGCGCCAGATTGTGGCAGGACGAAGGAGGGTCCAGGTGGGATTCGATCCCGAGACTCCCTGGTGAGAATCATGCATGCTAACCATCGACCTTTTTCACACTTCCTTGTTTTTTGACCGGAAATAGACAACTGTCACGGATTTTTGCTTCCGACAACAATGTCTCAAGCTTGAAAGTCAATTCACTGCAGCGCACCGGACTGTTTTTCTTTTGCTCTGAAGAAGTCCTACATCCATTTCCAGGAGTTTTCAACATCTGTTAATGACAGACATGAATAGGAACGGAAAAACCGAAGCCTCATGAAGCGCAGAGTTATTTCGACATGACTGCCGTGAACACAGACTGTTATACTGGCCGTGACCGCATAGATCCCCTGCTGTAAACATTTGATATGGTCAAAGAACAAAAATAAATAAATGAATTAATAAATAAAAATGAAAAAAAAAATTATGTCCTCAGTCCCGAGTTACTGTTTTCATCTATCAGTGTTAAAATAGTAGAAAAGAGTTTTGTGTTTTTTTGGTCCTTGTGTGGCAGGACAAAGGAGGGCCCAGGCGGGATTTAATCCCCAGACTCCTGGGTGAGAGTCATGCACGCTAACCAGTCAGCCAAAGGGACATCCCCTTGGCCAAGTAGCCAGGGCGCACGATCACTTGGAGGCATAGTGACACGACCGTCAACTGCCACACTTGCATGCATCAAGATAGTTTTAACTGTGTTGTGTAAAGTTGTGGCCGCTGTTATCTGTGGGATCCTTCATGGTGTGGTGTACTGCATTGAATAGCATGATGCAGCTTTGTAGCTGTGGATTACCAATGTTCTCACGTATGTTATAAGGGCTGAGAGGAGGCAGTTTGGGTCCAGTAAAAGATTGCTGGACCCGAACTGCCTTGTCTCAGCCTCTCGTTATAACATACGTGAAAACATTGGTAACCCACAGCTATACTAGAATAATACATGTATGTTACTCAAAGCTACAACAGAAACATGTTAAACAAAGCCACGAAACAAACAGATTTATAACTTAATTTTTATTTCAAACTCGGAATGAACTGCGATATCCTGCTATCACTTGCAGTTAAACATGCTACAAATATATTCTACCATCTGTGATCCTTGTTTTGTTCATGATCATTTGAAATAATTAATTTTGAAATCAAAGTGATCAGGGGAGTTTGATCAAACCAATATGTGCAATCTTAAAAAAAAAAAAAAAAAAAAAAAAAAAAGCATTAATTTTTATCTTTAGGCTTTAATTTTGGTCAATATGTGGACATTACGCACGTACTGGATGCATTAATAACACCTGCATGGTCACGTTTTATTTCCCATCAATGTTATCAGAGTGGCTCTGCAGATTTCATTTTAATCTGATGCTTTCTGATTTCAGAAATGAATAATTGCAAGCAAAACTCCTTTAAAAACCTTGAGTGTCAGATGTGATTGAAATACATTTAAAGCTTGATATATTAACAAACTCCCTCTCTTCAAAATTCCCAGAAGCAGCTCGACAGGGGCAGATGACAAAACGATGCATCCGTTGGTCACATGATCGAAACAATGCAGGCAAAACTTCTGGTTTGAGGCAGAGTCGAGTAAACGGGCTCAAAAGTAATATCCAGAGTGTAAACACAAAGGCCCTTATTAATCAAATGATCGTACGACGAAAATCTGTGCGTACGACCATTTCCACGCAAGACTCAGCATTTATCAATTTAGACGTGATCGTAGGATACGATCACATCTCACGACAGCTCTGAGTTCGTGTACGCAAGTTTGAGTCCGTGAGGGTTTGCAGTGCAGCACAGCAGAACATGAAAATATTTATTAACCAAACCGCAAACTGTCATTTAATTAGTATTCACAGAATACTAAGAATGAACCCATTTGCAAAGAAAAAGGAAAAAAAGGAATGTAGAATGTATTCCCAAAATTACAAAAATAGCTGTAACTGAATTTAATTCCTCCATTTTCTCAACAAATTATTCAAATCATTAACATATAGTTCTAGGAGACAAGTGCTTTGCATTCTTCATGCATCTCCTTACCCTGCTGGTAACTGCCACATAAGAGCGGAGGTAGGCATCAGTACACACACGCGCAGGTGCCCAGGTGGAGCGCTGCTTCGGGCTGCAGGAAGGCAGGTGGGTGTCGGACCAGCGGGATGAAATGCTGCTTTAGACTTGGAGAAAATCTACAATACAGTTCTGTCCTGTGCAGTGCTGCACATCGCTCGGACAGCTGATGGAGATTTTTGAGGAGGAGCAGCTCTGCAGCCCCCACTGGAGATACGGAGGAGACTGGAGCTGATCCGGCATTTCTAATAAGTAATCTATACCTTAAAGTTGTATAAGCGCTCAATCAGTAGACTGTCCCTTAGCTTTGCTAAGGCAAGTCATCTTTTCTTCTGTCCCTGTCTGGGTCAGGCTCGGATCCAACCGGCATCCACCTGTTGGTGCGCCGTGGTTGGACTCATGACAGGTGGGGGACGGTAAAACAACTTTTGGTGGCAAGTTTCATATTTGACCACTTTTTCTTGACCCATTGGCTAAAGAATTGTGACGTTGCTATCGGATGTGGGCTATTATTACATTTTATAACTAATAAAACAAATAAACCATATATCAGCCAGACTGAGACTTTTATTAATATCTCAGCCAGTCGTTCAACACCGGTGAGGCTGACTGATCCTCTTCCGTGCAGCATTTTTATGCACGTCTCTGACTTCGGTTTTTAAGCTGCCAAACACCTCTTTAATCTTTCCCACCTCACAAATGAGGAATTCTGTCTTGATCCCCCAAAAAGTTTCCTTTTTGGCAGAATCTCTCCTCTCCCTGGTTCAACCTTGCTGGGCGAAGCCTCATAATCATGCATGTTTAAGGGCGTAACTGTGGGAGTGACATTTAAATGATGATGGATTTCAACCGTAGTATTTACCAAGACTCTTGTTCGTACGACGAGATTGGACCTATACGAATGTTTTAATAAATCACACATGGGTCCAACTGTACGACCGTTTTTATGATCAGATGTGCAATCATGCCTACACTCGTTTGATAAATGAGGGCCAATGCATTATTGACGCTTGACTGAAGTCTCACCCTCGCAGGAAGACAAGATTCCCAACAGTTACGTACTTCCGGTTTTTGTGATAAAGGTCTATTCAGTCAATGGGATATTCATTTGGCTGACTGGTAGAGTAGCACCTAGCCTGAGCCACTACAAACCATGCCCCTGCAACCACGCCCACTGTAGGAATGAGTGGAACCTAACCCTAACCCCCCCTAGCCCTAACGACCACCCGCCCACATCACTACAAACCACGCCCATTTCCACTACAAACCACGCCCATTTTCACGACACGCCTCTTGGTCTGCGGCTGCAGTTGGGTATACTTGGACTGGTAAGCATGCATGACTTTCACCCAGGAGTCATGCAGTTGCCACTGACTGAGATCTGCTGGGCTCTTTTGTAGCTCCTAGCTAGCAGCTCCAGGTGTGACTGATGAGTAATTAGCCGGTGAAGAGGGAGGAGATGATGGTGGTGGTGCCAGCCCAGTCAGAATGGAGGGGTGAAGCAGGAGGATGTAAAATGAAACAGATGAAGTTAGTAACTGGCGGCTGTAATGTCAACTAACTTCCAGCTATGTTTGCTAAAGACAGCAAAAACAGCTGAATGTGAAATGGTGGTGCAACTCCACTGAGACTAAAATTTTGCCATAGCTTTTGAGATTGCTGTTTATTTTGCTGCTTAGTTTGGGAGGTGGATAGCCTCGTGGTTAATGCCGCAGGCTTTGGTCTGGAAAACTGGGGTTCAGGTCCCCAACATAGCACTTACGTGAGCCATAATGGCCCTTTAGCAAGCTCCTCAACCCTCTCCAACTGCTCCCTGGACAATGCAATCGGCAGCCCAATGCTCTCTGGTTATTCTAGAGATGGGTTAAAAGCAGAGCTGAATTTCTTAATTGGGATTAATAAACAAAAAATTATTATTATTCCCTGTGACAATCTAATTTGAAATCAGTTTTTCTTGTTTCAGGCGAACTCATTGCTTGCAGGTTAAGGCAGAGATGAATAGCATTCACTTTAATTAAGTGTGCTCATATTTTAATTACTTTTGCTTAAGTATGATATTTCTACCTTATAATAGAGATACACAAGCATATTCTGTGGAGGAACCGCATATTGTGTTGTATACATGAGGGTCACAAAATTCTTATTCATGTAAAGATAAACTACTAAAAAAGTCTTTGATTCTGCAGTGTTGCCTCCACAGTCTAAAGTAGTGTTTTATTCCTGAGTTTGAAACCAGGCAGCATGTGCATGGTTTATTTGTGTGTGTCAGGGAGGGGTGTGTCAGCCGGTGCAGTGCGCTGCTGGCTTTAGCCGGGAAGCTCCAGCTGCTACTGAGCGTTCATATTACTGTAATCAAGCCCTGCTGGCACCAGTTACGCCGTTCCCCTCCACATCCGTACAGCAGAGTAATCTTACACTACTAAAAAGGAAAAAAATGAAACATGTCCAGTTTAAAAAAAGACTCATGGCTGAGCAGATTTTTTTTTTTGTGTGAGAGTTTTGATAGCTTCCCATGTTTTCAGGTCTGTTTTAGTTTAATCTATCAGTTTTAGTTTTTTTTTTACCTGTCAAACATATTAAAAGCAACGGATATTATATATTAATTGTTGGACTAGAGACTTCTATGGAGTAACAGTGAATAGTTGCTGAATTGTGTGCTTAATTTAGCCATATTTCATATATGATTGATCACCAAATAAAGATATATTCATTTTAACCCAGAACAATGCATGCTGATGCACATTTGTTGCAATGCAGAACCTTCATCGGCAGCACGCTCATCACTGACCTCCTACTCTGCAGGGTGTGTCACAAGAGAAATGAATGGACGCGAACTGCAGCTGCTGTCCCCTCTGCAATATTTGTGCTTAATAAACAGAATGAGCCATCCTGGCTTTCAGTGTCCATATGCAGGTTGCATTTAGAATGAAAACAATTCAGCAAACATTTTATTTTAATCTAATATAATATGACTGATAGTTCACTTGCAAGGGAACTTCCCAGTGTTGAGATTTGGCTCTTTCACACCCACTGCATGACACACTCGCTCACACACACACCCACCCTCTATGTGTCTGCAAGCCTGCAGGTGGTGCAGTAGCATCAGCTTTGGCTTGCAGCTTTTGGCCTCTCTCTGACTGGGAGAAGAGCTGCTGACTGGAACACATTTCCTCTGCTCTGCGCTGCAGAGGGAAAACACTGATTCAGCTCTTATGGGAGAACCCGTCTCTGGGGTTAGTGAGGTTGGGATAACATCAGCGCGGCTAAAGACTCCCATCCATCCAACCCTCATCACTCACAAGAGCACATGTGAGGACTTTTAATAGGTATTGATTTGCTGTTAAATGTGGCAGCACATGAGCACAGTTGGCTTCTTTGACTCCCTTTAACTTCTGCTAACATAGGAACACGTGGTGATATTCTTGCTATAATGTTCCATCACCATACATTGATGTTCACAGTTTCTATTTCAGCCTGCAGCATTGTAGAGGGAGATCGCTGACAGCAAACGAAAGCAGCCTCAGGGTGATATTTGACTGTGGCCAGTTGCAGAACGGACGACCTTCTTTAGTCTTTACAGCCCGGCAACACCCTTACACCTTCACATTGCACCCCTCCTTCCCCTCTCCTTCCTCTTTTTACAACCTCAGCCACCGCCCCCCCAACCAACCACTTTCAGCCCCCTCATCCTCACCTGCTACTCCACATGAATAATGCAGGGGTCTCCTCGATCGTCGCTACCAACATGCCACAGCATGTTTTATTCACACTACAGTCAGACAGATCTCCCCTTGTGGCTGCCCAGATCCGCCGTCCTCAAAGGCATCAGCATCAGATTGCTGCGCCTTCTCGCAAGGTCTCCTTGACCTGCACAGCCCTGCAGGCAAGTGACCCCTGTTTCTAATGGAAGAACAGGGGTGGAAGTAAATATTTGCCTTTAATTCCTGATGCTGTCACACCCTGCTGAAAATAAATGCTTCTGATTCAGCCGGTCCTTTTCCATTCCATTTAACTAATATCTTTTATGCTGTTTCTACCTTTTCAAGGTGGCATCACTTTGATGTAAAAACAAATTTATATCCTGTGTCCTTCAAGCAATTCTTCCTGCTCTGCTCCATTCTCCTGCTGTCATTTTGTATGTCTGTTTTCAGGAATGTATTCTGCAGTCTGGGTTCCCTATGAACCGCTTCATTAGCGTCATCTTCTTGGCTGTAATTGTCGGGCCATTAATTAGAGCAGATTTTGGGTTGCCAGGCTGTGAAAATTCCCTTTGACTAATGTGAACAATATGAACTGTGAACTGCTGCAGAGGATACTGGTTTGTGCGATGAAAAGCATTAGAAAGTGGAGTAATAAAGCCTGCAGCTAGTAAAGCAGATTCTGTGTTTTCTCTGTCAAAATAATGAAGAGATTTAGCTTTTTTCTCTCCTGCTTCCTCATCCACCCACACCTAAATCTCAGGTGAAGTAAATGTGGGTGGAAGTCCAGTTCACTCCTCGACAGTTCACTGAAATTTTTTCTGTATAAAAGAAATCTAGTCCCCTCCTCTGGCCTGCTCAAACAGTGATGTCATGTTATAGAAACTGAATAAGAGCTATTTGTTGACAAACGTCCTAAAGGTGAGACGTTGCCCACATTCAACGGCTGAGTGTATCATATGAACAAGCATGCAGCCATGAGTGAGTAACCACCTGTGTTCCTGTTTTGAAAATAACACGCTTCCCTTACTTTGACATAAGCTGTTGCCACATCAGAGTTTTGATGCTTATCTCACACTCTGATCAGCTATCTGGTGGAATGGTCCCAACAAGCTGCCAGTCACACCTTACGGACTTCCCTGTGGCCCCCTCGGCACGGATGACGGCATTTTGATGAACCATTTCTCACCTGACGGCAGTCACACACACCCTCTCTGAAGTGCTTGACTTTGGCTATGATTCATTTGTGTTCCTGTCTGGGCTGAACGGTCATTACAAAGAAGGAGCCAGATTTGATCCTATTTCACCCTTCGGAGATGCGTATCTCAGGTAGACGTGAGACTGTTTTGAGCAAAAACAGCAATGTTAACTTCCTCTTCTGCTGAGGATAAACAACTAACCGTTAGACCAAAGGCGCGTTGACATCCAGCTCTGTTTCCACCAACAACGCTGTGTTGCATCATCCAGTTCCTTCTTAGTATGCATCCCCTAAAAATGATCCATGACCTCTGACTGGGCAGAGTCCAGTTTGCAGATGGCTCACCATGGCAGCCTGCCTGTCCTCAGAAGCAACATTAAAAGCCAGATTGACTGTTACCATGTTTTTAAAAAAAAATCCAGATAAAGTTTTTTTTATTTCTTTTCGCACAATTAACAACCACAGTTTTAGAGTGGATAATTATTCAATTAGCATCTTCAATAAATTCAATTATTCTAGTGGGTTTTACTTACTATACTGTCATTGATGCAATTTGCTGCCTGATTTCAGGTTATTCTATTTAGACAGCGACCCTGACCCACATTCTGATAAAACGGTTTTGTTTTGCAACAAATACTTCCATTACACTCTATACGCATGATAAATGAGTTGCTCCTGAAAACAAAAGGATTCAAAACTGACGTATGTTCATATCTACAAACTGGGTGAACAGTGAGAAAGACATTCACGAGGAATGATCTCAGATAAAATCATTTTCAGCACAACCGCTATACTTGCATTTTGTAAATTTGATAGAATTAAGATAAGAATTTAGATAAAAATTCAATGTACAGTAAGAGGAAGCCCCTAACTGGATAAAAATACTAACTATATATTCAGTAGTTCGATTACTATCAAACTAAAATAAGCAGTAACAATTTTTACCAAGCTAATACAAAGCTTGTTGTTAGCATTGTTAGCTCTGGCTACTTACAGTACATGCTTTCTTTGAAACTGCTTTTTTATGTTTACCTTTTCAATTGTTAAAATATGTTTTAGTCAATAATATTTTGTTTATCAATAATTGGATAATCTTGCTTTAATCACTGGTGCACAAACACATACTTTACTGATAATGAGGATAATGATAATAGTTTTATCAGTGTTTGTTCAGCATGACTAGCTAGAGTAACTTTGCACAATCATCACATCAGGTAGTTTTATGTTACTGTACATCCTCTTCATTGCCTCATTGGTGAGATGATGGTGAATAAATGCAACGTTATGACCAAGAACAAAGTGTTGATGCAGAGCCACATATAGACCTATCTGTTACTGTTTCCATACACCTGAACTGTTCATCATCTCTCCGTAAATCTCCTGTACTGTATATGAATTTACATTCTTATGAAACAGATATATTCAAATTATTTTAAGTACAGTACTTAACTGTCTGTCTCCAGCATGTGAGTCTGCATTTATTCCCTTTCTGTGCAACATAAAGTCTAATAAAGGCGTAGGCTTTTAAAGGGGAATGTATTTCTAGCATTTTCTTGACTTGAAAACACCACACACCACATGACAGCCTCATTTAAAGCCTTGTAAAGCACTCATTTATGTCTAACCTGCCTCATTTTATGGCTTGTGGAAGCTGCAATGCCCTTTAGACCCAACAAGGAGCCTCCTGGGATCCCCCGAGTCTGCTCCAGTCCAAGTTTAGTAAATACAGCCTGAAAACAGATGTCACCTCTCAGATAGCTATCAGGAGGAAGGACAATGGGCCCAGTGGAGCGATCCTGGCTGACAGAGGTTATGTTCTAAGGTGGGAGAGTAACAGAGCACATCATTGAGCACACAACTTGACCCTCTGTGAATTATTGTGTTGACGTGGTCTGGTGTCTGGTGTGCAGGGAGGCCCTCCTCAGATCACTTTCATCCCACACTACCTGCGGTGCTAGAAACTCTTTGTAGGTGAAACATCTTTTAGTGTTACTATCAAGGGAGAGCTTCAGACAGAGAATTTTGGCCTCAGTTGAGCCAAGGTGAGATTTGTGTCTTTCTCCTGCTAAATTAATAAAAAAATAGAGTTGCTGTACATCAAGCTCTTCGCTTTCTGCCAGAGCAAAGTGCTCCCATCATTCACTCAAGGCTTACTTAACCAGCAGAATCAAGATAAAAGCTTGATCATTGAAGTAGCCCAAGATCCTTTGATACCCAACCATGAAGTATATCTTAGAGCTTTTAGCATTCCTGACTGAAAATCTAAAAGATTTTTAGTGTGCGGGTGCAGGAGGTCCTCACGGTGAACGGTTTTCCTGAGCTGAATGCATGTTGCTTGACTGTTGAACCGAAATGTATGACCTGTCTAATCTCAACATGCTTGCTGCAGCAGATAGCAAAACCACTGGAAAACTGTTGTGCAACTGTAAACTGTTCTGAAGAATTACGAGTGAAATAGATGCAGAACTGTTTGTTTGTGATAACAGCTCCGCATTGTTTTCTCCAGATAGAACACAAATCCTGCCATCATTTCTCCTGTATTTGCGTGCAGCTGTCTATGAGATGAGGAGCTTGTAAGCCCGTGTTTTTGCACTCAGCTTTCTATCAATTCTGTGGAGGTTTAGGGTAATAGCTTCCGCTCAGCTAAGGAACAGCTCTAAGTGTGCAGACTGACTTCATCTCCTTTCCTCAACAGGCTTTCTTCATCAAAAAGCCAAGTCCCAGTGGTCCCGCTGCCAGTGGTCTCAGCTGTTCAGGCTCTGGAGAACATTGGGCCCTCTCAGCTGTCTGTTTCCGTCCTATTCCTCCCGCCCCTCGGCTAAACACAGGCAGTATAACCCCTGCTAGGATTGACAGCATCTGTCAGTGTCATTCATTCAGCTGCGGTTTGATGTTTGACCTTTTAAGAAGGGAATGTGCCAGAACCGTAAATACTGTTTGTTTTACTATCATTCTCCACTCTTAAATAGCTACAAGGGAATATTATCGCTTAGAATGAGTGCAAATATCCTTTTACACCCTTTTGTAGATAGTGTAGGACTTAATATGGAACAATTTATCATAGGTGAAGAGATAAAATACCTGCAGCATCCCTTATTATTGACCTTTCCTGTGAGATTGGAAACTAGAAACACACACTTACTATATGATGCAGGGAGACAAGATCACGCCTTCACCATTTTTATTAGATGCTCTAGCTGATCTGAAGGCTCTGCTCCCTGCATGGGGGAAGTCGTTTGTCAAAGACAGATCCCCTGAGGAGCTCTGCGGGATTTGGGGGTTTCCTTCGCTGTTCATGGGGCACATTTCCCAGAATTACACTCATTCATGACGAGTGAAAGCATCCAGAAGAAAAAAAAAAGCTGCCTCTCACTTCCATTCAGCAGCCCTGGCCCCTAATCTCTGCTGGACAAGCCGACAATGTGAAAGGAAGGTTGGCACTCACATCAAGTACTGGGTGATGGGTAGCATTTCATGGTATATGGACAACTTGGTCTGTGTATGCTGTTAGAAACGTAAGAATGCTTAACATTTTTTAACAAAATTCCTCAAAATCATTGCATTAGTCTATAATTTTTATGACCTTATGTGTTGTTTTTAGCAGATTTATACATCCGCTTTAAATGGTTGTCACTAATGTTCTTTTCAAGCTATATACAGAAGGGTATGCTCTACCTCTATGCTTCCCCTGCAACAATGCAGCACAGATGTGTAAGTGAACCCATTTATAGATGAACAAAATATATAGACCCTTCAGCTTTGATGGTCTTATGTGTTTACAGCTCTTTATTAAAGCCATTCATTGTTGCTGTTCACCTCAGATTCTAAGTTTAAGTTGGTGCGGCAAAAAATAATTTGGAAAGCTTTGTGCATCTTTTAGCAAAAATATCTGTCTGAAAAATTGTCATGAGCTAATTTATTGCATTAATAACGCTTTAGCCTCTCTGCTCGAAAATGAAAGAAAGTTCTGTATTGCACAGCATGCGATCCACCTGCAGGAGTTTGTGAATTGAGAAAAGCTGCTCTTTTTAACCTCTGGTTAAATTTGACCTTTTGGGATGCATGAAGGAAGGGGGTCTGAGGCTCCTCCTACCATGAAATCCTGGGTGTCAAACACCATTTCCTGCATCTTGATGAACTTTTACACAGCAGTTTGAACCCTTTATTAATCCATTTATGGAAGAAATTTCATTATATGGAAGACGAAAGCTATTATACCTGTTCGTGTCAGTGATGAATGAAGTAATTCTAATTATTAACCTTTCACTAGTCAGCAAGATTTCTACCCATGTCTGGATCTTTCTACTGTACAGTGTTGAAACAATTATGGATGCACTTGAGCTGAATTCTTGGTCAAGCTTGTAAAGGCAAGTTAGGCTTCTCGTTTATTTTATGTTAAAATTCTAGATGTTTAAAAACTACAATGTGGCCTTCCACCAATCAGAAAGATGGTAGTTAATTCAAATGCGTCCTAGTTCATGTATTCATATGAGTAAGATACTGAACCCCACACACCCCATGTGTATCTTATATGTGGTTAAAATGGGATTTGACAGGTGGGAAGCCCTAAAATTTGGTGTTGCAGGACATCTGGAAAAATTAGATGTAAAATTGAAAATTAAAGGTAAAATATTTCGCTAATTTTGCAAAATGATTGCAAAGACTTGTATTGGGTGGATTAGTAATCTAACATGGTTAACTAACATAAGGAAACGCAGTAAACTAACAGCCTAAAAATAAGGCCCGGACAGACTAAAAGCAGTGCTGCTATGGGCTATGACCTATGGCTTTCTTTAATCCTTAATCATAGTAAAAATGTGGAATTTATAAATTAATAGTGAATTGACAAAAGGTACACATTTTAAATTGGCATTGACAACAAGTGCAATGGAAGGAGAAAAAAAAGTATCTTCTCTGCTATGATGATGCTCACCAAAGCGTCACAGGAGAAAATGAAGAAATAGAATATGAAGTAATCTATGTAAAGTAATTGCTTTAACATTTTTATGAAAATAACACAGTTATTCTACTTAAACAATAGTGAGACTCCATGAACTTCTCACTGGCTGATCTATATTTTTCATTATTGATAATTTTAAAACCAATAAAATTATAATATAATAATAATAATCTGTCAAAATTAATGTTCTAATCAAGAGAGATTAATCTGTGAAAGTATCACATTTATTTTTAATCAAGTAAATTCTAACTCATGCCAAATTCATTTTAAATAAAACAATATATCTCCTGATTCATTAAGTTTATGATTTCTTCAAAGCCTTACGGCCGATTCCAACCGAGTCCAGTGGTTACCTCTGCGGCGCATCGACTCACTCCAGAGCATGTCAGATCTGCTGTATCTGACATCAGAGTAGGCCATCCTTCCACCGAGAATTTGTTTGGTCTAAATGACATCTGATAGATGCGTTTGGCTCAGTGGGCTACCAACGCTGCACTGCTAGAGGCAGCAATGTGGCTTCAATTAAGAAATTTGACGTGGCGCAAACAATATAGTATGTACTAGCGACTTTGCCATCAATCCCACATGGGTGTTTGGTATTGTTCGTTATTGCTTGACCCAACACACCCAATAAATAGGCGCCGTGCCCTGCACTGTGGTGTGCGTGACCAATTGTAGAGAGGAGGCGGGAAGCAGAATGATGAGGATTTTGCACTCTGATTTGTTGAGAATCTCGGCTATTATGAGACAACCATGCAGACTGTGCATGCAAAAATGATCTGTGTTGTGGCTACTGCCAGACTGAATTAAACTATTTACAAGTATTTATTTGACTGAAGTTGCGAAGCTAAGCTCCGGGGTGGCGGGGCCCAACCCTGAGGCGGCGGGGAGGTTATTTTCGACTGACTAGCCAGCTAGCTGCTAGCGAGCATCTGCTCTGAGTAGGTAAACCAATCAATAACCATATTTTTAGACACAAAACTAAGTCTAAATGGCAATGGAATTAAAGTTCTGTACGTCACAGAATTATGCAGACTACAAACTAACCAAATAGCAGCAGCAGAGATCGACTTATAACATAATGTGATGCACCCCATTCAGGATATTTCTGTTGCTCTCCGCCATGTTGAAAGGTCAAAGTTGACCTCATCTCAGCAACTCCGGCATCATAAAATTTTTTCCAGCTTTCCAATGGAAATTATGACATATGTAAATGCACTAGTTTTTATACATTTATCTGCTGTTTTATGGCCCACTCGTTTTAATGTTCATCCAAACAAGATTATGAAATACAGGTCTCAGAAGCTAGCTAAAAGGTGGAGAGTCACGAAGTAAAACCGTTCCATTATTTGCATAATAGCACTGAAATTTGCATTTTCTGACTTTGATCTGATGATGAAACTCTTTATAGTCACGTTCCATCGATTTTTCATAGACCACACAGATATTATTGTTTCTTCTTTGGCATGATGTTTTATGATTGTCTTGGAAGTACAACACCATTAATGTTGAGATATGACAAATGCTAATTTAAAGGCAGGATAGACGATATTTTCCAGGAGCATTTTTGACCATATTGCTTAAAGTCTTCTTAATACTCCAATTGCAGCAAATTGATTAAATGTTCTGACACACACAAAAAAAAAAAATCACCTGTAGAACGTACAGCACTGGAAAAACCCCTTCCAATAAAATGAATTTCATGGGATGGAATTTTTAACGGCCCGTGCTGATCGATTGAATGATTTTTATGTCCATCAAACTCGACTGCTCTCTGTCGCGCACCAACCGTTCTCGCGCGCTTGCAACTTGCCGTTAGCATCTCAGTGCAGACTAACCGAGAGAACATTGCTGCTCGCTGCTCTTATCTATGCCGCTGTTTCCTCTTAAAAAGAAAAAACGGATGTGGATTAAGTCACGGAGGTGTTGGTGTTTGCAGTGAGGATGTTTTACGCCACATACGAAGTTGGAGGTGAGATAATTATCACTTTTAGAAATGTGGTTCCTCTGCTGTTTACTTGGAAGCTAACATGCAGTCATTCGGCTGTTCTCGGTTATGTTCGCCGATAAGAGCGCACGCCACGCGTTCCTGTGCCCTGGAGGCGTGGTTTCGGGGGTGCATATTTTTTATCAAATGTAGCTTGTTCCAACTGTTTTCCAAGATCTCCTACCCTGCCTTTAAAGTCATTCCTTGTCTTTGAATGATGGGAAGTAAGCACTCCTCATTAGAAAACTGTCATCACTTTCAGGGCATTTTAAGTCTCGTTGGTTAAGACTCCTTTAAATCACTCAATATGAATGTAAGGTTGATATCACAAGAGGAAAATCTATTACATCATGTCTTTATTTCATACCATGAGCCTTTAGTTCATAAGACTGGACAATGACATAGTATACCAAAGGTTTCTGGAAAAAAATAAGTGAGTTATTAAAGTGTGAAGCTTAGCCTTTTAGTTAAAAGTTATCTATTTCTGTGTATTTTTAATAAGGTTTTTTACTGTGTAGAAAAAAAATCAGATGTAAAGTTAAAGTTAAACTAGCTCCTGTGATTTTGCTTCCTGACTCTGTCAAACACTGCAGCCCATCTGCTTGGGACCTGTTGGGAATAAACAGGATCTACATGGGTCAGTCACCCTCAGGAAGTTTACATGGCAGGATGACAAATTAACTACCGTGTTAGTCTATGAGACAAAAATGAGATGAAATCGGAGCTTTCAGAACTGAATTATTTGAAAAACTCCAACATGAAACCAGGAAAGATGTTCAAACATATTGTCAGCTCACATTTTCAACAACTCCATATCAAAACTGAACTAAGAAATAACACTTTGAGTTATTTTACTAGAAAACCTACAAATGAGGAAAATGTGTTAAAAATCATATGGCTGCAGTGCTAACTGTAATCTTAACCCATAGTTGCACATCCAGTTGTGTTTTTCAATAGGAAAATATGTATTTAAAAATATACTTATCTGGTTAAATTTAATGACATTTAGAAAAAAATCCTGCTTTGATCTGTATCTTCTATTTCCATATTGCAATCTTTTGTAATGGAAAAGGAAGAATTTTGCTTCCTTAAAGGGACTTGAGGCAAGATTAAGAAACGAAACTCGCGACTGCCGACTGGCGCCTGTAGTCACGAGCCAAGCCGTCACGGGAGCGTGCACAAACTGAAGCTATAATGTTGTCTACTAAGCTTTTTCTTCGTAGTTACACTTTTTGATGGTCTTTCAGTTGATCTGGATCGTTTGCTGATGGCAGAAGAATCCATAACTATCGCTTACAGTGTTTGAATTTAATTTTAAAAAACTGCGGATGTAGCGTCATTTGACGTCACGTCCGCAGGGCAGCACGGGGAATTCGGACACAGAATTGCAGCACATTTTGCAGCACACAGCCTGTTCAAGGCAACTGACAGAAACGTGGGTGGAAATGTGTTTTTTTTTTTTGGTATTTAGCGCTTCATCACCCATTAGTATTAAAAAAATGGACATGCATGTTTGTTTGTTTTTTATTTCCTGCCTCTTGTCCCTTTAAATGTACATTTTAAACTAACAATCTAACCTCTTCATCTCGGTTGCTGTATAATTCACTCTGAATTAACAGTGAAAATCAGCAGCAGTTTGAGAAGTGTGCTGATCCCATGAGCTAAATTATTACAGTGACTGGGGGGACAGCCTGCAGGACATCTGTGCTGGAAAAACTAGCCTCCACGCATGACCTGATGAATACCAACATGTACACTGCTCATTTATCCTCCACACCTGCTGCAAAACAATGCAAAACTACAAAACTGTACTAATTTGTCCTCTTTTCGGTCCAGTACACAAGAACCAGGGCCCCTTTTTTTCCTTCTTTGATCAAAAAACTCAAACAAAGCTAAAAGAATTTTTGGGGGTAAATAGCAGTGGCCCTTGGAGGTGTTGGTGCTGCTCTCCTATTCTGGTGTTGTTGCTAGGAGACAGTGGGTCTAAAATCTGGCTGGGATGAAATGCACCTGCTTCTCCGGGCCTGGTACATTCAGTGTCTGCACAATCAACACATGGGAAGACAAGCTGCACAGATCTGAGGGGAATTTCCCTGTTTTCTGTTCCACTTGTCATGATTAGATAACCAGGCTGACCTGAGTAAACCTTCAGGGACAGATGTGTGTGAATGCAGGAGTTTTCTGTCCTTCTGCCATTCCATACTCCACATTGCTTTTAAGCAGGCAAAATTACAAAGCATGCATTCTTAGTCCTTTGTTAATCAGTAAATGACTAAATGATTTAAAGTTACAGTCCTTCTGTGACTTCATAGCAATGCAAAGCATCTCCTCTGAAAGTAGGAACACCAGTTAACATCACCTGCAAGGCCTGCAAAGATGGGAAATTCACACCTTTATAGTGTGTAAAGGGCTCAGTTTTATTACTATCCATATGTTGCATGTAAGCTAAGGTGATTAATCAGAGTCTGGGATTATATAAGTAGTTATTTGGATTTAAAGTAATCTCCAGTTGCTTTAATGTCTACCAGTCAGCTGGGATCTATAACTGCTTGGTGTGACCCCAAGTGTGGAGCTTTGATATTTTCACACCTTTTCATTTTTATGGGCAATATTAATTTCAGGACTTGGTTGATTTAAGGTGAAGTAATGGACGGAATAGAAAAACAAAACTCTTTATTGTGCACAGTATGAAGATGAAAATAGAGCTCTGGTCCTTCATTGGTCCTATTGTGTTGCTATGTGTGTCAACCTGCTTCTCTGTGGCTGCTGCACTCCACTGCACTGTGCATGTGTCAGACTGGAGTGCCTCCAGCTCCAGTTTGGAAGATGATCAGCTGGGGCGCAATGGGGT
Source organism: Atherinomorus stipes (assembly GCA_023101725.1). Lineage (NCBI taxonomy): Eukaryota > Metazoa > Chordata > Actinopteri > Atheriniformes > Atherinidae > Atherinomorus > Atherinomorus stipes. The sequence goes on from JALJCO010010883.1 coordinate 539,163, forward strand.
CCACCGGGGAACCAAAGCCAGCATCCAATAAACACCTCCGTATCCACATGCTGACCTGCTGAGCAGCAGAGTGTTAATTGTGCTGTGGGTCATTAAGCTGATCACAGACATATTTCAGACCTGGCCTCTTCGCAGGCTTTGACCTTCTGCTGGGCACCCTGGGTAAAGCTGTATGTGGGTGCCAACATCAAACTGGTGTAACTGCCAAACTAAAATTATCACTTTCCCCATTAATACTGATGAGGATGGGTGACCTAGTGGCCTTGTTATCTCATGCACGCTGTAACACTTTGGTAAAGTTAGTTTTTTTTTTTTTCTTCATTTTTTTGTGGTCAACAATGTTACTCACACATGCTGCTGATTTATTTAGAATAATAATAAAGATTTGACTTGCAAAATCAAGAGAATTGCCAAGAAAATACTTAACAAACAAATATAATTGCTGTGACCATCAGATACAATCTTAGCTTGAACTTGAACCAGAAATTCCAGCTGCAGCACTTTAACTGCACCTGTTTCTTGTTATTAATGAGCAAACCTGCATCTATTTTCCTGATTACAGTCACTAAGCCTCCTGTTTTTCACCAGTCCTTCCTGGATTATGTTGCTGTGTTGCTGTTTCCAACTGTGGCTTTAAACTCTGCTAAAAGTTTGTTTTCAAGTTTCCATCAGTGCTTTGATTGACCCTTTTATTTGTCCCCAATTCTGTCTTTTTCTCTGTTTTTGAGACCACAAGATCTTTGACAACATAGGGCCTTTTCATATGGCGTGCTCGGGCCTATGCCTGGCCCGGTATCGTTGATTCTTGTTTTGCATTCACATGCCAGTGCTTGAACCAGGCTCGGACACGCTCGGTAATTTCAGTGCCAGAACACAATGTGGCAGTGTTGAGGAAACTTCGTTGATAGCTAACAAACGAGGAAGCAACAAATCCTTACAGTACGCCACCAGCCAAGCGATGGGTTAGTAAATCAACAAGGAAGGAAACTCGTTTGGTTACTTGGAGAGATTTCTTGTCTGCTAAGGATGCAAGCTGGGGACGGGAAATCAACCACCGTCAATCGCAGATAGGCGATCTGATTGCTTGAGAGGCCGTGCACAGTTACGCCATCATCAAAAAAGAAAAAAAAAAAGAAAAAAAACACCAGGTGGTTTTGGAGCACATCTGCCTGAGCCTCCTCTTGACGAATAATTTCCGCTATAGGCTCCTTGTTTGAAGTGACAACTATGTTGGCAACTGTAAGCAGTCACTTATTTACTTAGTCTGTGTAAGAAAGAAGTGTCTGTGGCTCAAAATTTAATTTTGGTTTGGGTTTTTGTGAGTGTCATTTACGCTGATGTCTTGATTTAATAAAGTTATTGATTTAATAAGTTAAAAAGAATAAATAAATAAGGTTATTGGTTAAATATATGCGTGAATAATTTCTTTTGTGACTAAAAAGAAAGATAATATAGCACCACTTGTGGTGCAGGGAAGTGTTTGATAAACAAGCAAGAGGATGAAGAACAGAGGAGACGAAGTGAGCCTGCATCCGCGGCACGCACCTCCGCAGAAAAGTGAGGAGGAAAAAAGAGACAGTTTAATATTGAATTCTCAGCTACTCAGATCAAACAGCTCTTGGAAGCAGACATGGTGCTCCGCTAGAAACATTTAAAGGCGGGGTAGGGGATCCTGGAAAAACGGTTCGAGCAAGCTAAATTTGAAAAAAAAATATGCCCCCCCCTCCAAAAAAAAAAAAAAAAAAAAACACGCCTCCAGAGCACAGGAACATGTCTGCCAATAGTTGTCAGTGGACATAGGCTAACCGAGAATAGCTGAGTGGCTAGCTTGTTAGCTTCCCAGTAAACAGCAGAGGAACCACGTTTCCTAAAAGGGATAATTATCTCACCTCCAACTTCTTCTGCGGCGTAAAACATCTTCACTGCAAACACCAACACCTCCATGACTTGATCCACATTTGTTTTTTCTCTTTAAGAGCAAACAGCAGAATAGATAAGCGCAGCGAGCAGCAATGTTCTCTCGGTTAGTCTGCACTGAGATGCTAACGGCAAGTTGCAAGCAGCGAGCAGCCATGTTCATCTCAGTTCATCTGAACTGTGAGATGTTACAGCAAGTTGCAAGTGTGCGCGAGGAGGGTGGGGGCACAACTAACAGCAGTTGAGTTTGATGGACATAATACTCTTTCAATCAATAAGCACGGCCGTTTGCAACCCCATCCAATGAAATGAATTTCATTGGATGGGGTTTTTCCAGTCCTGTACGTTCCACATGTAATTATTTTTTTTTAATTTTTGTGTCAGAACATTTAGTTGATTGTCTGCAATTGGGGTGTGAAGAAGACTTTAAGCAATATAGTAAAAAATGCTCCTGGAAAACATCATCCACCCTGCTTTTAAGTAGCCGACACAGTAGAGCACAGTTCTAGAGATCTTTTCTTTTACATCTTGTGACAGTAAATTAATTAGAAGTCGCCTTAAAGATTGCCATTTAGAAAAAGATCATGATCATCCCCTTCGATCACCGATAGACGATCTGATCGAAAATCACTCCATCCCGGCACTCATCACTCCATCTATCAACGAAGTTTCTGCAACACTGCCACATAGTGTTCTGGCACTGAAATACTGAGCGTGTCCGAGCCTGGTTCAAACACTGGCATGTGAACGCAGAACAAGAATCAACGATCCCCGGCCAGGCATGGGCCCGAGCACGCCGTGCGAAAAGGTTCTTATTTTTACAGCTGTCCTTCATCTTCAAGTTTGCATCCAGGCCCCCTCAAGGCCGTCTGAACAAGTGCTCTTGATCACTGGAGACACTTTGTCCAGAGGGGTCTCGGCTGCAGCCTGAGAAAGTCATATGTTATTCTCAACAAAAACTGCTCAGGCTGCAGGAGGAGTGCCTCCACTGCACTGTTCTGTTTATGTTTTTTTGCCTATGATTTTCTAAGAAGCATTTAATAGTGAGAATAGTTTCTGTTCTGATTCTCCTTGTGGAAATTTAAAAAACAAATTTTTTTTTTTACATCTTGCAAAGTCTTAATTGTTTCCTCTAAATTACGTATGTTGTAGTATTGACAGAAGTATAGAAAAATATCGGTATCAATAAGAAGTATCAATATTGATATTGGTATCAATAAAATCATAACAATATACATCTCCAAATGTACAGAAGTTAATTATTTAAATAAAAAAGTAAAATTACAGCAGATGATCATTTTTAAAAAAAGCATAATTTTCAGTTGTTTGTTTTGATAATGCAACCTGTGAAATTCATCTGAGCAGCTGATCAGAGGTCAAATTAACTCCCTGATTGGACTGCTGCTGTGCACAGCCTTACCACAAATGTGACAGTTCACATAGTGCCATTTGGAGAGACATATGAATGTTATGGAAAAGCAACAGGCAATCTACCCAACACAGTGCATGTACTGTATGAAAAGGGCTTTAGTTAGGAAAATGTCATGGACAGCGCTGAAACATATTCTGTGATGACAGTTCACCTCAAAACATCCTGTTGCTGAATTTCTGGTTGCTGAGTTTGTCTCTCTAAAAAGAAACACCCAAAACTTGCTGGACTCTCAAACGAGATGTTGACTTTTACAGTTGTACAGAATTATATGAAAAAATTCTATGATTTCATATTAATCAACACAAACTGAAAGTCAACGGTTTCATACTTAAATGAGCTTTGTTCTGATTGGCTGGTCTTTTGGTCCATGTGAGAAAACACCTTTAAGCAGAAAATAGTTAACATTAGAAACATTAGAAAACATTTTAAAAAATAGGAAAACAACCAGCTGCAGTTATATTTGTGTAACTGGTGGTAGAGTGTCACTCCTGGGCTTCCATAGCCAGGAGTGCGTTCTATGCCCTGCCTTCCTTTTTCAGCCATGGTTTTGAAGGCGCGACCAAAAAGCTGTGGCAACTGGTGTGTGTTGGCGTGGCATGTAAGCTCCTCTTTGCTTGAGGAGGGTTTGTTTGGTGCCATATTTCAAAATCTAACTTCTGCTTTCAGGATCCCAGTTGCTTTTCAATAGAAAGAAACCTCTAAACTGGGTTTGGAGAGTTTGGCTGGCGAAAGGTACGGTGTCTCCTTTAGTTCTAATGCAATGTACATTGCCTGTAATTGTACAGTAAAGTTGCTTTGTTGTTAATGAAGTGCTGACTGTGGCCGCTACCACTACATTTTGTTGCAGGTCAACATTTATATTCTTTTTGTTTACTAATTTTATTTTCCTGTTTTTAGACACCAGCCATTGCCACTGCTACATAAGTCCTGTTGTCAAGCCACTCCTCAACAGCAAGCAACACTAGAAGCGCCTTAGCTGGGCTAGAGAAAAGAAGGACTGGTCTGTTGCCCAGTGGTCAAAAGTCCTCTTTTCTGATGAGAGCAAGTTTTGCATCTCATTTGGAAACAAAGGTCCCAGAGTCTGGAGGAAGACCGGAGAGGCGCTAGATAGAAGATGCATGAAGTCCAGTGTTAAGTTTCCCCAGTCTGTGATGACCTGGGGATCCATGTAAGCTGCTGGTGTTGGTCCTCTGTGCTTCATCAAGTCCAGCGTAAAAGCAGCCGTCTACCAGGACATTTTGGAGCACTTCATGCTTGCTTCAGTGGACCAGCTGTATGGGGATGCAGACTTCATCTTCTAGCAGGACATGGCACCTACCCACATTGCCAAAAATTATAAAATCCTGGTTCAACAACCATGGGATTACCTTGCTTGATTGGCCCGCAAACTCACCTGACCTGAACCCCATTAAAAAATCTGTGGGGCATTGTCAAGAAAAAGCAAACAGGAAGAGACCAAACAATAGAGAAGAGCTCAGGGCTGTGATTGAAGCATGCTGGTCTTCCATAACACCTGAGATATGCCACAAGCTGGTAGCATCCATGCCAGTTTAAGTTAAGGCAGTCATTAAAGAGGCCCCCACCAAGCACTAAGTAGATGCAAGATTTTACCTTAGGAGGCCTGAAATTTTTGTATTTAAAACTCTCCTCTGATTGATTTTATGCAGTATTGATTTTTTTGAGTTTTTGAATTTGAGGTTTTCTTAAGCTGCAACTTCTGATAAGCAACATCCAAACACATAAAAGCGTGAAATATATTGATTCACATATTATTTGTCTATACAATATGTAAATTGCACCTTTTAAGGTGAATCATGGAAATGCATGAACTTTTTCAGGATATTCTAATTTTTTGGGTAGTACCTGTATGTTCAGACAATGTAGACCGCTTGCGTGAATGTTTGCATACACAGCAAGTATATGCCAGCACTTACCTGTGCTTGTGGCCCTACAGTGTGGTTTGTTTTTATTTTAAGGTTTGCTTTTCCATTTGACATTTTAAATTTTGAGTTGCATGCTTGTGGTTGTGTTGTGATCTGGTGGGCCGTGGCTGTGGTGAGGATCTGACCCCATTAGGTTAAGCCCCATTGCCTGCAGTCGTAGTCCTCCTCCAGCCCACATTTAAATCCTTGGTGCATTTTAATCATCTTTGTCTGTCTTTCTTAAACTGGTCTTAACCAGTTGTCCTTCATCACAGGAAACTTGATTTTAAATTGCTTTGTCATTAAATGTAAATAAATCTGTAATCCTGAGGGATGCCCCTTGGTATCATAGATTCCATTATACGTCAAGGTCATTTGGCCTTTTTTTATGGCTTGGTCGCATTAGCAAAATCTTGATTTACACAAGCACGTGCTTTTTAACACTACTGTGACAGCAGAACTGTAAAATGCTCTGAAATTGTAATTCCATGTTTTTATGATTACGCAACTAATTTACTTTCATTCTCACTGCCTAAAGTAAACATTTTCTACACAAATCATTACATTTGTTTTAAACAGTCTAGACTCGGTTTTCATACGTTCACAAATCTCAGTGCAGTAGCCCCCCCACACCCCCAAATAAACAAAACAAAACACACACACACACACACACACCTCCATTTAGAGAAAGTGGATTGAAGGCATTTCATGACCCTTTTACCTTGCAGAAACCCCCCACCTATGGAAGCCATCAGTGTGATTTACGAGCCCGCTCAGGTCAATGGGCAGACCCATTTAAGATAGCTCAGTGAGTCAGATGAGGGAGTACAGTAAGACTTCAGGCAGGGCAGGAATCATCCACTCTGTCTGATGTGGACTGTCTGAGGTGTGTGATACTTACAGTGTGTTAGATGGGTGGAGTTGCCCGTTGGTGGTTTTGCAGTTTTTGGGTGGCTGGTGAAAGTCTTTTGTTTTTCATGTCTGTTTGCTCAGTGGGGCTAAAGGAGTTTGGGAGAAAATAACAAGTCGGAAGTGTGGAAAGGGTAAAATGCCCTGTTTTTATACTCAAAAAAAAAAAAAAAAAAAAATAGAAAAATTTTTTTTTTTTTTAAAAAAAAAGGGAGGGAAAAAAAAACAAAAAAAGAAGGAGAAGAAAAGAAGAGGGGGGGGGGGCTTGGAGGAAAACTCATGTCATGCTAAACTCTTGCTGTCAGATGTTTATATCCATCCACAAAGACATACACTGAAAGGAAGAAACAATATCAGACACTTACACAATGTATGAATACGTGACAGTGTGGGGTCCTGTCACCATACCTCTGATTGACCATGCGCCCTGGCTACTTGGCCACAGTAATATCCCTTTGGCTGACTGGCTAGCGTGCATGACCCTCACCCAGGAGTCTGTGGGATCACAGTCTGTGGGTCTGTGTTTGTTAGCAGGATCCATGTGACACTGGTACAGTCCATGGATTCATCATTGGTGGCAGCCTGCACGGAGCACGAGGACATACTTGAGAAAAGACAGGGAGAGATGTGACAGTGTGGGGTCCTGTCAATATGCCTCTGATTGATCACACGCCCTGGCTACTTGGTCACAGGGATAGGCCTTTGGCTGAGCATACATGACCGTCACCTGGGAGTCAGTGGGATTGAATCCCATCCATGCCCTTGTTGTGTACCTTGCCACAAATAGATATATATTATTAGCTATATATAGAATAGAAAAATCTACTACATACCAAAATGTAACACTGGCTCATGAAAGGTATAATTTGGAGTTTTCCCCCTGAAAATAAACACTAAACTTGTGCAAGTGAAATCCGTCTCAGTCCGCACCTTTGGGCCTCTACTCTTGTGCACCAGTGACTTTGTTTGCAACTCCCTCTCCCCCTGACTGTATTTTGTTTTTTCCCTTTGTTCTGGGGTATTCGGGATGTTTCTGCATGTTTGTCTGCTGCCAACGACAGCGCTAAAGGCAGAGCTCTGTGGGGATAAACTCATCGATTGGAGCAGACACCAGATTCACTCGAATTCTCAAAAAAAAAAAAAAGGCGGACACAGCAAAGAAAGGAAAGTAGGCTTACTCTGTGGTGAAAAGAACTTTAGATAGTGCACGCTCGAAAACCAGGGTCAGAATTGGTTCACCTTTCACCTGCTTCCAAGCTTTGAAGGAGAGGCTTGGACCAAAGAGCAATGCAGCCATTAGGCCTGGGGGAGGGGCTCTCAGTTTGAATAGTTTACAAACATCAACGGGGAAAAACTCCAGATCATACCTTTAAACCATGAAATGTCTTATAGAATTTACTAATTTGGGGGGTAAAAAAAAAAAAAGATGTCGATCTCATAGTATTTACAGCTACAACATTTTTCATTGATGCTCAAGAAGATATAGCGCTAGTCCTTTGATGGTTCATACTTAAAGTTATACCGTGTAACTTTTGGCCACTAAACCTGTAACGGCACCAACGTTTCACAGGCCTCACGGCAATGACGCAAATTTAAATCTCCTCCCCTGTGCTTGGATATTGAAATAAATGAGTCCATCAAGTTTCAAGAATTTTCTATAGGATTTTTCACCATTGGAGGATATGGTCCTGGCGGAGGTATGCGCCTCTAGCTGTTTCTAATTACTGTAGAAGAAGTTCTGTTTTGTTTTAAATAAACGCTGACTGAAAAAAAAGAAGAAAAGCATCACATTTTCGTATGTTTACACAACAGCCAAACTTACCAGTCCAATAATACCGTGGCAAACAGAGAGTGGGTTTAGCTTCCACACTTCTGTTTCAGAAGACTCCAACAACTGAATTCTTTTCCAATGTCCACTCGTGTTTTGATCTGCAGTGATCCCTTTGCCTCTTTCTTTTTCTGGCCTGCTCAGACATCACTTTAGCCTTTTTCTTTGTTTTCCGCAATGACAAAGCTTCGAGTAAGAAAGTAGCACAAGATGAGCTTTCTGTGTTTACAAAAGAGGAGCCATAAAGCAACTTGGTTTACGGCACTTTCATCGACGGCCCGCCTCTCCAAAGTTATGATGTCTGGTTTCTGCGCAGAAGGCAGCCCGCTCAGAGTGCTGACACATGTCAGTCACTATGTTTGCCCCCAAAAATCCTCTAATACTACTCATTTTAGGCTTAATATCAGAGTCAAAAGTTACATGGTATAACTTTAAAGGCTAACTTTCTTTTTTTTCAACCTGGACTTTATTTCTAGAATTTTATATGTGCATTTACACACCAGTAAAATTTCTGTGTCACTTTGACTCCTTTGGAACATATTATATTGAGTCGCCCTTCAGCGTACATCTATATAATGGGCGAGACGGGGCTACCACTATATAAGTCATTATCTGCAGCAAAAACTCCACTTCACCAATGCTTACAGTAGAATGAACGGGCACTATTGTCCTGTGAGTTCACAGTTTTGCAAATTGTGTGGTTTTTGCGGGGGGTTGTTGTTGTCTGGGTAGTGAGTTGCTCTTCTCAACTATACTACGGAAACGCACATCGGGAACGTGCGGCCTCGAAAAGTGTGTAGAACACCCTAAGAACTAACGGAAAGCTAAATCTGGACTAATGGGACAATAGTACTCAATCGTTCCTTTATTGTCCTTTAAGTATTGGTGAAAATCAAAGAGTTTTGTTGCAGATGTCTTATAGAGTGGCTGCCCCGTCTGCCATTATATGGATGCACGCCGAAGGGCGACTCAATGTTATATCTTTCAAAGGAGTCAAAGTAATACAGAAATTTTACCAGTGAGTTATTGCACATATCCTAGAAATAAGGTCCAGGTTGAAAAAAAGAAAGTTATGCTTTAAGACCCAAATAAGAATTGCTTGACCAAGGCTACCAGGTTTCTTTGTTTTTGTATCAATAAAAAGTGACATGAGACCAAGCCTTGGAAACGTGTTCCTAGGAGCTTGAACATAAGCATCTGGACTTCTTTTTCTTGGTCCTTGAAGATGTTTCATCTCTCAACCAAACTAATTTTCCAGTTCAGTGGAAGTTGGCCAGTTCATTGAATGAGAGGTGAAGCATCTTACCATAACGTGAATAATGGAAAAATCTATTCTGCACCAACAAACCTCATGGCAATTGTGACGCACATGCAAATTTCCTCCATTACTGTGTTGTTTGAGATCAAACTATGAGATATGATTTTTTAAATATAAATTACCTAATTTTTAAGTGTTATCAGAAATATACATTCTAAGAAGTATGCATGAGCTTGGACACATTAGTCACAGCACCTGCCGTGTGTTTTCTCAGCAAACAAGAGAGAATGCAAATGTTTTCAAAGATACGATCACAGTGACTGTAGATAAAGCCAGGCACTGCATATTCTGTGGTCTAAAGATTAAATAACATCTAAACAGATGAGTTATAAGAAAAATTCACCCCTTATAATTGACATGAAGATAAACTTGATCTATTAAACCTAAAATGACTTTTTGAATCAGGCTGTAAGCATGTTTCTTTCTGCTGTGAAGTTGGCCTTTTTAACATGGTAGTCTATGGGGGGTTGATGCCCTTTTGCAGCCAGCTTCTGGTGTATGAGGGTATGAACTGTCATTTTTGGATCTTCCGTCCTGGCTTTACATTCTCTCTGCCAGAGTTGGTCACTTTAGCTACACACGTAAAAAAAAAAGTGCAATACCTGCAATATTTAATTGTTTATTATCACCTCTGTAAGTTTGTGTCTAGATCTAACTTCCATCCGTTGACATGTTGCTGTGGTCTTTGTGTGGCCAAAATACACCATGATATGATGTCATTGGCTAGTATAGTTAACAGTTAGTTTGGCTAGTGAGGATATGAGATACTGGATTTCCAGTAAAAGGCAGTAAAATCCAGTGTGACATCAGTTTCAGTTCAGAGTTCTGAGGTAAACAGAGTTCAGCATTACACCCCCATCACATCTTTTTCTGTGGTGGTTTATTTACACCAAGCTGGAGGAGCTCCAGGTGTTTATCCTTCAAAAGTGATAGCTATAACTTTTTCATCAAAACAATAATTTAAAAAAAATGCTAATGCTGATTGAGTGAGCGAGAGTTAACGCACCATCTACTGGCGGGGAGGAA